>CM040241.1:229517459-229917459 GCA_022545495.1 Chrysanthemum lavandulifolium | reverse complement strand
GGGCTAATTAACCATACTTCATTTGATCCCATTTTATATTGGTATTTACATGATGCTTCAGCTCCCCAAAGATCCCAACCACCTGTTAAGACGATTAAAACAGTTCTGTAATAAGCAGTGCATGACAAAGTGTGTGGGTAGGAACAACAATAATCTCATTTGCGACCATTTGACAACAAGTATACAATTAAATAAACCCACATTCCTACCATACAAACTAGCACATTGTTTGAGTAACCAAAACTCATCAAAGAAGTACCCACTACTTGTAGTAGATAACTCAAACAGCAATTAACACCTTTGACTTATCCTTATCCTGGACCTCAACCAGTAACACGCAAGTAGACTTGGTCTAACTACTTTGGGTTTCTTAATGAGACTCATTGTGACCTTCGTGGCTTATCATTATAATAAACAGTCACTTTTAAATGATAGACAAAAAATCCATAGATGCCGAGTCTCTTTACTCTACTCCACGTACATGTTTAGAACCTGAAAGCACCTGAACCTGAAAGCACCTAAGCAGTAAGCTTAGTACATAGTGAGTTCTAATTTATATACACGCTTATAACAAACTTATAAGCCCTGTATAGTTCTTCTGTACCAGTCTACTAAATAGTTTTGAACAAGGTTTTAGATTGATTTGGAGGTGTTACAAGACAACTTGATGTTTAGGCCTTTAAGGCATAATATGTTGCAAATGATCTATCAAATAATTGGAACTTGCATCAGAACCTTGTAAATCTGAGCACACCCTAATTCTTTAAGCCATGCGTAACGAGCAACACAGGTTTTAAACAATAGTATATCACATGGGAACTAAAACAACTATATGGTTATCTTCACATGTATAGGAGATTTTCTGTCCAGTTTTTATACTTTTACTGATTCTGATCCACAAACGACGATGACTACATGCAAGGTTTTAAGAATCCAATGGGTCAAACCAGTTAAGCTGATGTTTCAAACCAGTAAAGCAACAGATTTCTTTGAAGAAATGAGCCTAATAGGAGATGCAAGTTCTAGTAGATAGCTCAAACAACGATTGACACCTTTGACTTATTCTTGTCCTCAACCAGTAACACGCTAGTAAACTTTGACCAGATATTTGGGTTTTTATTTGAGCTTCTTTATGACCTTTATGGTATATCAGTTTATCAGTATGCTTAGTATTTGTTATCTTCTCGAATTGAAGTTCTCGAGTATATGTTTTTTAAGTGGAAAAGAAAGGAAAAGAAAGTTAACAGAATTACCAATATGCCCTCAAAAGCATACATGATACCACAAATGTGTTGTAATTGGTATTGTAAAAGGTTGTGTGGTCCACAGATAACTTGATAAGGATATGCTTGAATACTAAACTGTTTATTCGAAAAAGAAAAGCTGCGATAATCAAATAATCAAACTTCAAAACATAAATCCAAACACCCCTTAAGAAACAACAATAAGTGGTAAACATATGCATACATGATATCAAATTCTCCTCACCTCAAGAAAGTTTTGGGGATGTATGTTTACAGCATTTCAGGCATATAAAAAGCCAAATCAAAAGGCAAAAACATAAAAATCAAAACACCCTAATTGTGGTAGATTTGGACCTCTTACATTACTAGTTTGTAAAACTAGGTTGCTGGCATCAAACACGGAGGACATTTTGCTTCAAATGTCAGCTAAAGTGTTGTTTATCAGTTTTGAAACAAAGCAGACCATAGCCAAACATAATAAATAATAATAGAACCACTGGAACTGGTTTAACCATAATTTGAACTTATTTCTTTTAAGTTCCCTACCCCTTCTTTTTCCGTTTCACCAAAAAGATCCTTGAGAACATGAGTTTGAAACTATCACACGCATCAGTAAAAAAATGGTGCAACCAAAATATCAAACCATAGCTTCTCAAAGAGTGGATCAAACATCAAATCTTAAATTATAAGCTGTGTACAACTGAAGTAGGACAGCGGAAGGCTTAGTTTACAAACACGTAGTAAACAGGTTAATTGCAATTCTTTACTCTTTTTATGTTTTGTTCCTCCATCAATAACTATTAGGCAGTGGCTACTAATAAGCTTTGGCCATATTTTTGTCTTGATTTGGAAGAGTTATCATATAAAGTATAAACTATAAGCCATCAGGTGTTACAGTTGGTCGGTTGGCAACAAGTTATTTCGAGGTTATTCCACATTGATTTTGAATTACAGAATGCAAAACATAACGACACAACACTTTTAAACGAAAATCAGTAAGTTTGAAAATCGTACCAGAAACAGAAAGCAGAATTAGACTTCAGCAAAAGATGCAATGAACTGAAAACCATCAAAATTAGAAACCATAAGAGGAGAGCCTATGGATTCCAAATCAGCAAGCGCGTGAACAGTCTTTAACACGGGGTTGTATTTTACAACCTTACTTAATAAGTCAATTATCATAAAAGAATCCTCTTCTCGTTCTCCCAAAATAATAGACCAAACACACGGACGAATCCTCCATGTTTTGGGAAATGGCATCATAATGTCATCAAGATTAACAATAAACTTCACCGACCATTCAGAATAACCATTCCTCATCTCATAAACATTCAATTGTTGAGAATGAGCAGAATCCTTACCAAGAAGAAGCAAAAAACCACGAGACTCAAAGAGTTTGGATTGAAAATGCGACTTCCCATCAAAGGTTACAGGAAGTTCCAATTCGGTTAAAACCAGTTGCTCACTCTCTATATCTAGCTTGAAATGCAACGTTTTCGCCCTAAACCCATTAGTAATATTTAGCCAATGAATGGCATCATTCCAGTACACCCCTTCCTTAAAACCTTCAAAGCTAGAGACACGAAAGTGATCATCGCCACAAACACTCCAAATGCCTGTTTCTGAAGAGTACGTGTGTACTTGAACGGTAGAACGAAATCCATAATCATTATCATCATTGTGTAGCCGCACAGGCCGAATGACTTTGTAGTGAGGTGATTTTGTGGGATCAAAAGCCAATCTTGCGCTACTAACGAGTGAATTTGCAGATATCATCTTAAACTGATTAATAGTTGGATTGTATACATAATACTTATAAGGAAAGATAGAACATAAAAGCAAACCATTGCACGACTGCAAAATCTCAACATGACCATGTGATGCCTGTGAGCCTAAAGTAAACCCAATTGACTTTTTGGATGGAATGCGGGTATCAAACGACTCGAAATTATATTGAAGCCTTTTCATTCCAACATTAATTCGCCGGGTAAGGAGACCGAAAGGAGGATCTATGTTATGGATTTTACTTCTACTCGTAATGAAATCAGGGGATGTGATGAGAGATAACCAGTGTTTGGAAACGGATTTAAACAAAAGAAGTGAGAGTACAGGTAAGTGGAGTAAGATTTCAACCAAAAGATCATAATTAGATAAAACGGAAGCTACCGATGAAGGGATTTTGGTGTTTCTAGTACCTTTGATAAGCTTTTTAGATGCTCCGTCTTCCATTTCTTTGGAGAAAGTAAAACACTCTAAAACCCTAGTGGTATTTAGTTTTCCCGAAATTTCTTTTTAGATGCTCCGTCTTCCATTTATAGGGGCGCCCTGTTGGGGCGAGATGCTCCACTAAGCCCGCCCATTCACATTGGGTTCTTATCGGGTTTTCTTTTTTGGTAGCGATCATCCATCATCATACTCATGCTTTTCCCGTTTATTCTTATTTTTACTTATTAATGATATGATTTTGAGAATAACTTAAAAATTGAGAACCCATTAATAATATATTAGGCGTTTGAATAAATCACGACTTTTTAAAATATTATGACACAAAACAGATTTTATGATCACACTTTGAAATATTACAAGATACAAATTAACAAAAATTAGATAATTATATTTAGTACATATATACTAGCACAATATTTAAGGTATATAGATATATGTATATGTTTGGTGAGGCGGGGATAATGTCTTGCGTCAAACCCGATAAGAATCCCGTTAAGGCCCCAAACCTGCCGAAACCCGATAAGCATGCCCGCCCGCCCGATAAGTTCGGGTTTCCGTCGGGTTCGAGTTTTTGCCATCTAGTGTTGATCGGTTCGGTTATCGGGTTGTTTGGTTAGTTCGGTTGAATTTTTTATCAATTGAAAACCGAACCGAGGCAGATAGAGTCAATCAAACCGAAAAATTTGAATTCTTGGGTTAACTGAATAACCCAAATTTTTCGCTATTTATTTATAAAAAATTAATAATTACATAGATATTTAGAGAAAACAAAATAATAATAAAAAAAATCAAGCATAAAACGTATTTTTTTTATATTAAGATAACATTTTAATAGTAAACACAATGGATACATATGAGTTTTTGTGTTTAGAAAGATCTATCAAAATTAAACAAATGTGAAATGTGGTCATCAGAAATGCTCATCACAAAACCCATCAAAATGAAACAAGTTTGGTCATCGAGAAAGACCCATCGAAATGCTCATCGAAAGACTCGTCTACAAGAGACCCATCGACAAGAAACCCATAGCAACCCTCATTTTCATCAGAAACCTTTACAAATTCATGTAAACAAAGTCTTATTTTAATTTAACTTTTAGTTTTATAGGTACGCAACGATTTGCAGCAATAAAAAAATCAAAATTTATATGTATAATTTGCAAAAACAAATCTAGAAAGAATATATGTAAAAATATACTCATTAAACAATGCTAGTACTATATTTACTTTCAACAACCATTTGTCCAACCAAATTTAAGCCAAAGCTTAATCTAAACAAAAGTTAAACCCAAAGACCCGACGTGCACGGAGATCTAAAACTAGTATTGTTAATGTTAATAAGCTGTTTTTTGGAATTAATCAGTTGTTTACCCTACCAACGCCTAGTTATAACACTACTTATACGTGTATATGAATAAGGGTAATAGACTAGGGTACAATAACATGTTAGCGCTTTCGTTTTTGGTGTAAATCAGTTGTGCGTCGTTTCATTCTACCACAACATTAAACACCAAAAATCACCCCTTATCATAACACCACCTATTTGGGACCCACATTCTAAAATTATTTACAAATTATACCCTCAACAATTTCATTCATTACACAATCTAATACTTCATTGTAAAATTAAACATTACAATACGAAATAAAAATGTTATAAATAAATAAAAATTGTAACGCAACATCAGTCCACAACTTGAAGCCCAGCACCATTCCACAACAAAATTCGTCCTTTGATGTAATATCAGCCTAACACTAGTTTAATCCTTGCCCTAATTTCCCTCTCACACTGCCATAAATCTTTTCTCAAAAAAAAAAGCGCAAGCATCAAACCACACTTGTGTACTTGTACCAAAATCTCAAAACAAATAATACTATATTTTCACGACAACCACCACTTATTCTTTAATTAACAACGAAACTCACAAACACATACAATTCTTTGATTCTTGTTTACATTTCGGTTCGTGTGTACCACGAGGATGGCTTCAAGATCGTGTTACGGTCTCGGGTAAGGATTATGTTGTTGCGTTTTGGTTTTCAATGAAAAAGAATGAATGAAACACTTTTGTTATTGTTCTTTCTTTAAAAGTTTAATTTTTACTAGTCGTTGCACTAGGGGTTGTTTGTGTAACATTTTCTTTGTCCTCACATGCATTTCGTTTTGAGTTACCATAGTAATCTGATTATGTGACATCAACACCACTCGCCGGTATAATGTCGCGGCATCAGCGTCCACACGAGCAATAACGCCGTCGGGAGTTATTGTACATTACGCTCTAATAATACCTTCAAGATTATTGGTGTTTTTTGGGTCATAAAAAAGCTTCGAATACATACTAGATTTTTATTCTGTAAGAAAAATATAAAGAAAGAATAAGGGTAATTAAAAAATGCAATTGCACATTTCTTCTTATAATTTAAATATATCATTAATTCTAATCCGCTCATTGTCAGAAAACAACCTTTTCATCACGGAATTTAAGCGATTGTATTTTTGTATCATTTACGTTAAGCTAAACAAAAAAAATCAAACAAACAATCGACATTTGAATTGAGCCCAAAGTACCCTATAAAGTATAAACCCTCAAACCAAATCGACCTAGGGGTGTTCATGGGTTGGGTAATATCCGAATAAACCGAAACCGAAACCGAACAGGCGAAATAACCGAACCGAACTCGTAACCGAACCGAATTTGCCAAAACCGAACCGAATCGAAATAAAAGTTCGGTTTCGATTGATTATGGTTTTAACAATCGAACAAAGCAATTTAAATAAATATATATTAAAACTCTTTTATATATATATATATATATATATATATATATATATATATATATATATATATATATATATATATATATATATATATATATATATATATATATATATATATATATATATATATATATATATATAGAGAGAGAGAGAGAGAGATGAGATCGTTTAAAAGTTGATCTCGAGAAAAGTGAGAAACCACTAGATGATGCCAAGTGTCCTCCTTCCCCTTCTTTTTTTTCCTCCCAAGTCCAGGGGCCTTTTTGATAATTTATTTATTTTTCAAGGGGTAAACATGGTTTCTTCTTGTAAATTTTTAGTCACTTATTTCTTTGTTTTTTACTAACTTCTTTCGTATAATATATAGCATTCAAGCAATTCATTTAATAAATATTTTTGCATGTAAACCAATTACGGAATGTTTAATGTATCTGAAGCATGAGTACATATTATAAAGTTTGAAATAAATCAAGAAACATATATACAAGACAATACATAATGTTGCACTAAACGACCCAATTGAATCTGTTTGGATCGTCAAAAACGTCATCTCTAAAGTTTACTCCAAACATTGCATTCACAACAAAAAACACGGTAGCCAAAAGAGTAGCGTCTGTCTAGAGCAACTCAAACTTGATTAGCTTGTTACGGACATTTTTATGGTCACATACATTAGTCCTTCCTGAAGGAAGGCCATCGGGTTCAACAATGAAGACACATTGTCCACAATCGAATAGTAGATGCACGAAGTGGGCTTGACTCGGATCTTATGCGCCATGAAGTGGGCTTGACACATGGTTTGAACCTGAATGGACTGCAATCTAACTATTACAACATCAAACAACATAAGCGTATTCAAACATTGTTTTACGGCCTATTTTATTACAACTTATTATCAATATCACATAACCACTTAAAAAACGTACATCCGAACACCCCTAAACCAAAGTCTTAATATAAACATACCAGACCCATATGTATCAAATAGCTCAAAAGCTTCTTTGATCTCCTGCCTCTTTTGCTGAGTCAACCCATGATGACGCCCTCTCGGCTTGTCTCTCTGGATGGTTCTTCCTAAACCCATTGAGAAAGAAATCAAATGTAAGCACCATATTGTACCTTCTATTTAATGCACTAATTATACAAACAGATGCATTAGTTGCTTCGCAACAAGATCATTTATTAGCCATTTAGATCAACTTCAAGCGGGTTATGCGGTATTGAATTCACCCAATAACTAAGCATTAGTTTCAATTTTGACACAATACTACTTAGTTTGGAGCGTCGATAGAACGCCTCACCGAAGTTCAAAACTCGGAGGTGAAACCATTTCGGTAACCAATTATTATAGGTGAAACCCCTGCTAAAACTACACTAGAACAAACAAAATGAATCAAGGAAGTGAGCGAATTTCGCACACGTTAACTCGGACATGAAGCAACAATTCTTAATTTAAGCACATAGCAATATAGCATGACTAGATGGTATACTCTACTAAATCAAGGGCATGCAAATGGATGCGCTAATCTTTCCAAGCAGATGCATTAAACTTGCAATTTTGACCCATAACATTTGTTATTTATAATATGTTTGACACATGGAAACATTAAATGATTATAGAGGTAATCAAAACAATTAGCCATGGCATTTATAGTGATGTATTTCGGAATTGGGTAACTCTAGCTTAATGAAATGCGAATGCCATATAAATTGCATCTTCAATCACTTCCTAAGATAAACATTGTTGCCTTTGTTAAAGGTAATAGTGATAACATGGTTAGTTAGTAAGTCAGTAAGGTCATGTTGCATACAAATATACAAAACCAGATGTTGGTATTACTTACGAAACTTAAGATCTCTTCTTTGCTAAATATAAGCGGTATTTGTCCGAAATGTTGCACTGAACTTGAGAAAAGCGGTTTACATAAAATTATGGGACTAGATGTAAAATGCACATTGAAATTTAAAACTGAACTATTTACACTCTTAGTATTCACTGTGGCTTTATCCAATGCGAAATCCACGAGTTGGTCCACTTAAGTCACAAATCCTCACGCAAAAAAGGTAGCATCATGAACTAATAAAGCGGAGGCTAATTGCATAAAAAGATAATAAACTTTGTTCCAATGTCTATTTACGGCGACCAAAATTCCTAAGTCGAAACCCATGGGTTTCAAAAATTTGATTTAGGCTAACCATCAATTAAAATAGTTATCGTAGGTAATCAAATTAGCGGAGATTAAAGCTTGTTACTTTCTTTTTGCTATTAACGGCAACCCATTAAATCACTAATATTAGTCCACAGGTTGGTCCACTTAAGTCACAAATCCTCCCGCAAAAAAGGTAGCATCATGAACTAATAAGCGGAGGCTAATTGCATAAAAGATAATAAACTTTGTTCCAATGTCTATTTACGGCAGCCAAAATTCCTAAGTCGAAACCCCATGGAGTTTCAAAAATTTGATTTAGGCTAACCATCAATTAAAATAGTTATCGTAGGTAATCAAATTAGCGGAGATTAAAGCTTGTTACTTTCTTTTTGCTATTAACGGCAACCCATTAAATCACTAATATTAGCACAAAATGGTTATCATATCGAAAGCCTTAAAAGTTTCCATACTTACAATTCGAGTTAACTTCTCGAAGAGATATATTTGAAGGATTGGTCCTGCAACCCGTTCCTATCGACTCTCGCAAAAGATTGCATCAATAAAGACGAAGCGAAAGCAGATTATGGTCTCATTGTGCGCTAACTACATGATATTGATTCCCAATTATATTACAAATTGAGATTGATCTTACAATCTTGTTAGTTGTCTCAATTACAGTATAAGATCCGGCATAGGCCCACTTAAGTTGTCGTCGTTTATACTCTTGAATGAAACAAGAAATGGCACACATTAAATTCTTGTCAGCGGTGAAGACACATTAGAACAAGTCTTTGCTCGGTTTCGTTGCATTTGGGACCTAAATTTGCAATGAACAAAGCTAAACATGCCCCGCCAACCTGAATTTTACGTATGCTTTGTATTGTCGGGATCAAACACTTATCATACTATAACCAATGATCATAATTACCCCAACTCCATATATATAGGCGGGCATAATGTAATAATGACATTTAATTCACATAATTTTTAAGTTTGAGAGTATATAATATTACATAAAAAATGAGACTTTCATACTCATCCCTTTGTTCTTCATTTTTGCAACTCTAAGGATCTGTTTTGTATCCCAATTCACAAATTGCTCAACAAAGATCCACTTATGTCGCTACAAGGAAGAAGAAACCTAAGGACACTAGAAGACCAGAAACCTGATATTAACAAGGTAAGACTAGACTAAAAACCAACAATCTGGTTATGTTTATATTTTCAATTACGTACACAATACCTTTGTCGGTGATTGTTTGTGATTCTGCATAAACACAACAATCAGATAATCACCTCCAAAACACTATCTAAATGATTTAAAGTGCACGCCATTAATGCACATTTACCATACTTGTTTACAATTACACCTACACAACAAATTAAACTTCATAACAACTCTATTTCATGTTACTCTAACTTGTATCTAGTCATAAATTTTCTCAAGTAAGTCCTCCGTTATCGACTGAACTAATACTAGGGTGTCTGGAATTGCGTTTTTAAAACAAATTAAGCTTTTGCAACACTGTCTTTTCTCTCAAAGAAAAAAGCAGATTGTCACTATTTTAAATGGTTTGCCAAATACATATTTTTTTTAACTGTCCGCGTTTTAAAAACCAAATCATCTCCTCCAAAACGCAATCCCAAACGCCCTTGAATTGTTTGTAAAGTACAGCTTATCGATACACAATTAGCATAATCACATAGATCCTACTTCATAACAACTCGAGATTAAGTTTATAAAAAAGAAACATACTTGTAGAGAGTAGCGATAAATAAGTGAGCATGAAGTGACTAGAATAATTAGAACTTTGGAAATAACATGATGTGTTGTTATGAGATATATTTAACATCCTAATTTCAGGACCTCAAAGACACATTAACAAACTACATATGAGGCTTGCCAAATAAACATGATCCTTTGAAAAGCTAACAATTTGACTCTTCGAACAGAGCATAAGATTCAAAATATGAACAACCTAATGATCAGATAACACCAAGGCATCCCATTCCTAGCATCAAAAGTAGAATGATAAAAAAAATATGAGCGCTAAATTAAATGGCCATGTTGTATAGTTAAGTACAAGAACTAAATATACTAATAGATGCCCTAATATGTTCATCGATGCACTAATCTTACTCATTGATGCCTTAATATGTTCATTGATGCCTTAAAATGTTTGACGATGCACTAATATCACTCCTTGATGCTCTAATATGTTCATCGATGCACTATTAATCATACATATTGATACCCTAATATGTCCATCCATGTACTAAACATATAAACAGATGCCTAAGTATTTTCAACGATGCACTAAAATACAAGCATATGCCCTATCTTATAACATAATGCTCTTATTATACTAAGAGATATCGTAGTACATTTGTTTTATGCACTAATCAAACAAAGAGATGCCCTAACTTATAGTATGATGCACTTATCATAGTAATAGATGCCGTAATACATTTTTGATGCACTAATCAAACAAACACATGCCTTAATTTTAACTTTTTTTTGTCAAATTTGTTTCATGTCGAGCGATGCTCAAACATACACTTGGGTGTCCTAACTTGTAACGTGATGCTCTAATCATACACTTTGGATGCCTTAATGTGTCATGCGACGCTCTAATCATACAGATAGATGCTATATCATGAGTCCCTAATGCTTTAAAATCTATACAAGTTACTTAATGTATAATCAGGATGCATTAATTTAAGCCAACTAATGTCGTAACATATTAGTTTGCACAGATTCACTTAAATGTCATTTTATAAACACAATTGTGAATCTATACAGATGCCCCAATTTTACACATGTTTACAATATTACTAATTTTGATATAATATACATAATGATGTACAAAATAACATAAAAGTTAAACAATTAATAATTATA
The DNA here is from genome assembly GCA_022545495.1 of Chrysanthemum lavandulifolium. Classification (NCBI taxonomy): domain Eukaryota; kingdom Viridiplantae; phylum Streptophyta; class Magnoliopsida; order Asterales; family Asteraceae; genus Chrysanthemum; species Chrysanthemum lavandulifolium. The sequence goes on along the minus strand of CM040241.1, from coordinate 229,906,159 downwards.
CACTTACTATTGTTTGACATCTGAATCTATAAAATTATGTCAGTTGATACACTAAACAAAATGGATGCCCAAGTATTTCTAACGATGCACTAAACATACATACGGATGCCTACTATGAACAACGATTGCACTTAACATACACACGGATACACTAATACACATACTCATTCCTTAATATGTTCATTGATTTCATCGATTATAACCATTGATGCTCTAATCATACTCACTGATGCTCTAATATGTTCAACGATGCACTAACATACAAACATATGCCCAAGGTATGCTGATGCACTAAAATACAAACAGATGCACTAACATATTAACTTGATGACTTAATATGTTTGATGATGCACTAATCATACTCACTAGTGCCGTAATCATACTCATACTCACTGATGCTCTAATATGTTCAACGACGCACTAAAAATATTAGAGAAAATAATCTTGATACTCTAGTCCTTCAAACAGATTCCGTATACATGTATGTTGTATATGTACTATTTTTGAATGATGTTTATGCATTTTCAGTTATTGATGTTTATGCAATTTCAATTATTACACAGATGCACTAAAATAACAGATTCAAATATGATTCAATAAATGTAAATTTATTCAGAAAGTTACTATTTAATAATATTTACACACATACACTAAATATTATATTCTGATGCACTAAAATAACATAAAAATAAAAAATTTAAAACTTACAGTTATCTGACTTTTCTTGTTTGATTAGAAGCCTCTTATTAACTTTTCGTGGACTTATCCGACTTGCTGAAAATGAAAATAGATAATTATATCATCTTTAAATCAACAAAAATGATTAACTAAATAGAAAAATTAGGGCACTTACGATGTGGAGACTTCTTTTTCTCCATATTTATGTTAATCAGCTACAAAAATCAAAGCTTTTATGAGTAATTTGATCAGATTTTGATCGGAAAATGGTTTTCTATTGGAATATCGATTGGTTTTTTATTGGGATTGAATGATCAGAGTGTGTGTTCTTTGTTATGAGTAAAATGAGATGTTGATTGGCGGCGGTGCGGTGGCTATGTGGTGGTGGCGATGGAGATGGTGAGGGAGAGGAATTATGACTGTGTTTTGAATAGGGGTGATGTATATGTTTGTATCGATGGTGTTTAGCTACTCCGTATTTTGTTTTTATTTTTCAAAATTTACCCTAACATTTTGATTGTTATCAAAATCTACCACGTAACTTTTTCTCACTTTTCTATCTAATTGTACTTTCTCTAGAACGGACTCTATATATATATATATATATATATATATATATATATATATATATATATATATATATATATATATATATATATATATATATATATATATACATATACACACACTAGTGGCAAAACCCGTCCGATGGACGGGTATGACTTAATGGTTTTATTTTAGGATTTAGTAGAACAAATATATACTAAAAAGTAATTAAAAGTTAAATAAACGGTTAAAATCTATAATCGATGTTACCATAATCTATTAAACGACTAAAAGCAGGTAAGTTATTTGATTTGTTTTTTTATTTTTTTTATTTGTTGTTAATTGTTTGTGTTTATTAAAGAAAAGCTACACTGTGTTTATGTTATGTTTGTCGATATAGTGTGAACATATGTTTTCTTATCAACCTAATTTCCCAGATGTCCTTCAGGATGTCAATTATTAATCAGAACACTAATAACCCAATTAAGGTTCGTATTTACGGTATTGTTTTTTCCGCTTTTAACTGACCCAGTACATAACGTATAGAAATTTGTAAGTTTTAACTGACCCAATATATAAGGGTATTTTGGTCAATTCACAACAATCAAGGACAAAAAATGCAATCCAAACTTCATAAAAAAGGACTGTCATTGCACTTTCAAAGTTTTAAGGACCAAACCTGCAATTTCACCATACCACAAGGAGCAAAAATGCAATTAACTCTAACATTTTGTTATAAGCTAATATTATTAACCTTTATTATAAAAATGCAATTAACTCTAATATTATTAACCTTTATTATATACAAATTTTTGTTGATACCATTTACCCACTATATCGTATTTTCATTTTCCTTCTTTATGTATATCTAAAGTTTGGTGTTCTTGTGTTTTTCCATCATATCTCTAGGTAAATTAGATTTGATATCTAATCTTTGTTCATATTTTCCCTTTAAATATACGTAAATGTTTTTTATGTAAGGTGTATATTTCTGATCGAATTTTGTTGCTTATTTAGGTTCAGAAAGGGTTTGTTGTTGATAATTTATGATCGATAATCGTTTGTAATTGTTGATAGTTTGAAGAAGCAACTGGTTTTTTATTTTCCTCTATAAATTATAAGTGTTTGCACTTTCGTTATCTTTATTGATTAAAATGATTTTGTAATTAGGGTTTAGTTTCTTTTTATTTTGGGGGGTTTTTTGTTTAGCCATTTTTTGTTTTATTTTTGATTGTTTTGTGATAGCATTTTAGTCATTTTGTGTTTGTTTGTTTTGTTTTGTTTATATATATATATATATATATATATATATATATATATATATACACTACATATAATAGAAAAACAATCAACTTGAAAAGTGAAAAAGTGGAAAAGTTGAAATTGGTCAATGGAGAAAAAACATAATGTAATAATACTCTTATTAAAACACCCAATTACTTAAAAGTACAATAATTTATTCACATTGTATAATCAATTAAAACCCATCTACCAAATTAAAACAACCAATTAAAACACCACTTACTAAAAAGTACAATAAAATTTTAAGTAACGTACAATTTGAAGAAGCTACAACAAAATCCAAAATATAAAATAATTAAACACATTAATTAATGTTATTTTAAAACACCATAAAATGAAAAGTACATGTTATTTTACACATTATACAAATTAATAAAACACACAAAACTTCATACTGTTAACAAGTTGATGGTACATATAGTTTTGAAAACCGGACCGGACTAACATGTTCAACCAGGAACCGGTGTCGTCATCGGTTCGGCTAACGATTAAAGCCATCCGAAAATGAACGAGAGAGGACCCGTTGAAACCGATACAAAGTGGTGAATCGGATCTCATCGAGATCTATTTCTCGATTAATTGTTACATGGTACCCATGGCAAACACGCGGGTAACCTACTATATACTATATATAAAGGAAAAACCAAAAGTAAAAAGTGAAAAGTTGAAACTAAAAGTGGAAATGTTGAAGACATATATTTCAAAAAACTATTAATACACATCGAAAACCGGGTTGACGGGGCGCTTAAACCCGCGGGTTGACGGTTTAATTTGACATGTTTTCGAACCAACTGTTGGGTTGACTCGGTTTAAATCGACTGTTTTTTAACGAGCAGTTCAACCGGTTGAACCACCGGGTCGGCGAGTTTCATATTTGATAAAATTATATGTGAAATGATGAAGTAGTTTTGGAACCGTGACAAATTTGGAAAATGATAGACAAAGTAATTATAGATTTTTGTTGTTTATTTTGCTTTGACACATGTATTTTATCATTTGTATAATGTTATTTTAAAAAATGTTGGTCTTGCACCACTTAAGGGACTAACATATATGAATCGTCTTTTAAAAGTTAATATATATTGTATAGCCCTTTGTCCAGTATATAAATAATGTTATCTAAGTTTATTAGAATCACAAAAATTAAATAGTATTGTTATCTTCAACAATAATTATTTGTACCCCAAAATATCTTTGAACAATGCTTAAATATCTATGCAAATTGATAGTACAAGATAATCTTATTATTGTGTTATCAAATTTGTAAGGTTACAAGTTTAAATGCCACACACCAAATGATAAACGCTACACATGTAAAAAAAAAGTTATCACTGCCTAAATTACCGACAAAACAAGAAAAGGCAGTCACACACGTTGGCTATACCTCTAAACTACAATATAATATTGCCAACTACACAATACCGTTGCTTTTTGTAATGCTTGAATATATTATTACTAAACTCTTAATAACTTAAAACAATTCTATTAGAAAATATACTCCCACACTTCGATCGACTATACATAATTTTTAAAAGCGTATATTTTCATTGTTATGCAACCACGCATCGTAATTATAGTTATTCAAAATGATTCTCTTACCGCAAATACAGTTTGTTGAAAGAAACTTATGAGTCGTCGAATTTTGCGAAAACTAGACACATTGCCGCTAGTATGGTACTAAATATATATATATATATATATATATATATATATATATATATATATATATATATATATATATATATATATATATATATATATATATATATATTTAATGTTGTATTTGATTTGTAAAGTTTGATTATAATAATTGTTGATGTTGATGTCATTGTTGTTGTTGATAGTATTGTGGGTGTAAACATGATTTTTTAAATTTTGTTTTATCTGTTTATTTTTGTTGAAAGTATTGTTGTTGATGGCATTGCTGTTGTTGATAGTATAGAGTTGGTGAGGTTTCATGTATATTTGGCATGTTTGATTGTTTTGAGATAATTTTTATGTCTGCAGAAGCTGTTAAGGTTCTTTTTGTGCAGGTGAATGTTAAATTTGTTTTTTTTGTCCGTTTTTGTTTTCCGTTAGGTGTATAAAGTAGATTCAAGTCCGTTTGAGTATTTAGATTATTGTCAGGTTATAGTGTGTTTACTTGTAATTAAGTATGCTCAAAAGTCAGTTAAGTTTCAAAAACGGTTTCTGATACGGTACATATCATATGTTATATCTTCTTATTAATAAGGCATTTAAGTGTGACAAGTAGTTTTATGAATTATTTATAAGGTAACCTATTTTTGTTTTTTTTAATGATACATTTTTGGTGGTTAAATATTTCTTTCAAATAAGGTGTTTTGCATCAGGGTAACCTGGTGCAGTGCATGATTTTTTTTTGGATATGTTTTAAATTGATCATATGAGTTCCATTGTGGTAGTAATTAGGTTTTTAGTTAAGTCGTTTTCATTTCTTGTTCTTCAATTATGCCGTAGTTGTTTAAGTATTTGCTTCTATTTTTTGAAGCTCAAATGAGTTTTAGTTAAAGTTGTAAATTGAGTTTTACAAAGTTCCTAAGTCTAAAGGGTTTTCTAAAATATTTGTATGCCCTAAAGGAGTGTTTAGATAGAGCTTGATCTTAAAGTTTAAGTAATTTTGGTGAGTTAAAATTGATTCATTTTGTTTTAGTTACTGGTTTTATAGCTTTATCAATCTAGTTTGTACGGTTGCAAGTCTATAATTGTGGTTTGTGGTTCTAAATCCAAGATTGCAATCAAACCCTGTTATGTCCAAGTCTGTCTGTTTTAGCAGTGATCTTTTAGGTTCTAATTAGTTTCAAAGTTTGTCTACATTGGTTTTTGTTGTTGTTAGTACATCATAGTTTATATGTTTTTAGGTTATGTGGTATATAGAAGTATTTACATAGCTTATTTTTCGTCTCAAAGTTCCCTATTCTTGTCCTAAGTTCTGTTTGTCGTCTTGTGTTCTGGCCCAAACTTGTTATTTCCAATGACTTATCACTTATACTTTTGATATAAGTTTGTTTTGTATATGATTTTGAGATACGTAAGTTTATTACAAAGCCTGCATTAAGATCTGAATAAGTTAATTAGTGTTTGATAATGGATTTATAGGTATTTTAGGTGCTTATCTTAACTTATATAATAATTCGTGATCCTTATCTTATCTTATATAATAATTAGACTAAAATACACCGTTGGTCCCTAAACTTGTATCGGAGGATCGCGATGGGACGAACCACGCACTTTTCATCGCTGGGTCCAAACAGTACCCATTAAATGCCGATTCGTCCCTTGACCGGTGGGACGGTCAAACCGAGGGTATTATAGACCATTCACTTTTTGACCCAAGCTAGTTAAAATGTAACCCAACCTTCAACCATATATGTATGAGCGAGCAAGAGTGAACCCTAAAATACAATCAACACACATTCTTCCCAAAGCAAAAGAAAAACAATAATGGCACAAAGCGATAAGGGAAGGGTTTGTTGAGTTCGTTGATGAAAGCGGTTGCGCAAATGAAAAGCGTTTGGGTGTTAAGAAGGAGAAGGAAGAGGATGACATCTTGTTATCAAAGTTTAACGATTTGGGAGAAAGGATTACAAAGCGGAAATTTTGTTTAAATATCTTAAGGAAAGGAAGGAAAAGAAGGAAAAGCGATGATAGGGAGAGTTGTGGGTCTAGCTAAGTGTATGTTTAGATGATAGTAAACATTTGTAGTTATTGAAATCGATGAATAAAATTTTGTGATCTTATTTAAGTAATTGTGTTTGAAATCGTTTTGCATATCTTAATAGGTTTGACTTACCCAAGTTACAATTTGTTGGTTTTCATTAGTTTGTTTGACTTTGGTAAGTCAAAATTCAAGATGTTACAATACACAATTGTCAATACATTGTTGTTTCCTGCTAAAGCGTTTGCCTTTTGAACCCGTGTTTTGAAACCACCGCCTCTAATTTTTCTGATACGGGGGTGTTTGGTTTCTTTATATGACTTTTCTTGATAAAAGGGGCCGTTTGGTTTAGGCGATACAAGCGGATGTTTTATTTGATACATTATGATTTAGTGCCAAAGTATTTGCATTTTCACCACATCTTTTAAACCATTGCCTTTGCTTTTCTTGATACAAGGGGTGTTTGGTTCTCTTGATTAAAGTTTTTTGATACAAGGGCTGTTTGGTTTCTTGATACAAGGGCTGTTTGGTTTTGCTTATACTAATAACACTAAAATACAACCCATATCACAATACAACAGATTCAACAACACATAACCCAAATGATATTTTATCATTAATAAATTACATTAAACATCATAACCAACTACATCAAATCTAATTTACATACCATTTTAGCAAAACTATCACCTAAAAGGCGCCTTTATCTACCCCATGGAAAACCAAAATTCGGGCATTATGTTCGACCATTTTCTTAACAAACTCTTGGTTGAACCGAATACCTTCATCTGTTTGACCAACAATCTGTATGAGTTGGGCAAGTTGGTTTGTGTGCCTAGGCTGGATTTTGTTCGGCGCATCCACACGGTCAGCGCAATTCCACGAGATCCCGAGCTTGATTCTCTTGTATCGACTCCCTACGGTTGATGATTCTTGTCTTGAGATCTTGGCGACCTTGAAGAAGTAGCTCTTAGAATCCCTTCTTGGCGACCTCATCTTCAAACCAGATAGCCATCCGATCATTAAGATTTGGCGAATCGACCACCTCCATGAGTTTGTTTAAAATGGGAAATCGCCATTGGAAAGTTGTGTGTGTGTGGAAAAAGTGGTAGATGAGTATCTCGTTTGGTGTGCACTAGTTAATATCGTCTCGGTAAGAGGCGGTGAAGGTTTAATAGTTTCCTTTTTTCACACTCGGTCCACGAATTTGTGTTGGTTGCCGTTGTCAATTTGTCACACTTAAAACTCCGCCCAATATTCACTTTAGGATACACAATTGGTCCCTCGAGTTGCCAACTTCAGTAAAACCATTAGAAGTTTGACTTTGTTAAGTCAAACTTCTAAAACATGTCAAATTATCAATTCACTCCAAAACAAATATTTAGTAATGGTTTTGCAATATTGACTTTACAAAGTCAAATACCATTGTATATATTATTGAACATTCCAATAGCCATCCTCATCATCAAACTTCAAATACCATTATGACTTTTGCACTTAATGTTCCAAAGGTTTTCAATCCTTCCGACATTACAACTCTCGTTCACGGTTAACCCATTCAACATTTTCAAGTATTGACTAACTAAAGTAAGCGGAAATGCGGTTTACTTGCTACAATCAAATAAAATGCTAAATGAAAGTTTGACTTTCGAATGTCAAACTTTCATCACCTAGAATCTCGCACAAACAACAACATATGAACAATCTAATTATAAGCGAACCATATAACAATTCTTGTACAAAATTACAAAACTATTTTGAAACATTAATTGTCCAAGGTATTCAACCCAAACTTAAACTACAACCAGTCAAAGAAATCTACCACGGTGTGGGGAAGCTCGGGGAGTTTCAATGACTTCTTAGCCAACTCCAGTTGTTCTGGTATTTTCATTCCCATCATGACTCTATCGCTTTGCCTTATATTGATTGTCTTAATCGACCGGAACACGCAAGTATACACTTTATTAAAGTTATTTCATGCTCGATGCGGGAAAAGCTCGAAACACCACCGTCTGAAGGCGCCCATGGTGAATGTGTTTCTATCTGTGATGGAAAAATTGGGCAAGGTAGATCACTAAGCGTGTTTGCGACTGAAAAATCAAATAGTGTTGAGATACACAAACATGGCAATTTAGGAATGTTTTATTTGATACATATTCATTACATCATTACACTTACTCTCGTATCCGGCATTTTCAAATTCGGAGATGACCGAATCATTCCAATGGTGAACGCTACCATAACACTATTCCCAAAATCGACATCGGACGACTTAAGGTTAATCGAGGAAACAAAGGCACCTTCATCCTAGGATTAGCTTCATGTATCAACTACAAGAAGTTTCTGATTAAATTTCATTCTTGTTACACATCTCTATAACATTATAAGTTGTAAAAGCGAAATTGTTCTTACCGTGCAATCACCAAAATCCAATGTAAGGGTCTCAAGATTTTGAAGTCTTGTCAAGTGAAAGATATCGGATGTTGTGATTGTGGTCACAACATTATAACGACCTAATGACAAATGTAACTTCTTCAAATTCCCAAGTTTTGCAATATCCCATAGTCTCATCTCGTTAGTACTAGGACGATTCATTTTAAGAGACTCAGTGAGGACAACCAACAATAAAGTCCCAAACTGTACAGCTTAGAAAATTGACATGAATCAATTCTAGGCTCGATAGATTTGGATAGCCATGAAAATATTCCAAAGTAGCCATAGCACAAACATGAAGTACGGATGTTTCAACTCACTGCGAGAGTAAAGTTGGGTTGGGAGCGTGGCGGGTCACCATACCGGTTTGTAATAATCGGCTCCTCAACTCCATTGTCACCAAAACAAGAGCCACTCATGAATGTGTTCATAATGAAAGTTGTCTATTCAATAATTGATCTTGGCTCTACAAGACAAAGACAAACTTTCTTATTGGACCCATAAGCGATTTAAGAATCTAGTAACAAGCCTACCATCAAACTCGTATGTTAAATAATAAAAGAAATCCTCATCAAGTATGACATCGGTGAGCAAAGTCCACTTAGACCTCCGTTTTCGCTAAACTAGAGGTTCTCACCGCTCTAACAAAGGCAACCGATTCAAAATGTTAGTGATCACTTCATCGGCATGTTGGTAAAACGATCGATCGACATGGTTTTGTTGGAAGTTGGGTTGGTCTTTGAGTTAAAATGCGGATTTATATTCTTGATTTCGATTTGCGGTTTATCTTTTCGGATAATGTGGTTTTATGTGATTGGCAAAGTTGTTTGTTGGGTGGGTGTATTTGTTCAGCGAAATTATATCACGTGTCGGGGAAAAGCGGCTAATATCCATACTCACAATTGGTCCACAGGTTGAAGCTTGGGTCAAAAAGTGAATGGTCTATAATACCCTCGGTTTGTTGTCCCAATTACGGTCAAGGGACGAATCGGCATTTAATGGGTCTTGTTTGGACCGGTGGCGATGAAAAGTGCGTGGTTCGTCCCATCGCGATCCTCCGATACAAGTTTAGGGACCAACGGTGTATTTTAGTCTAGCGAAAGAAGGCGGGTAATAAATGGGTGAAAATCAAGAAGAATTTTAAGTGATTTTAATTGAAATCATAATGTGGTAGTGCAGGTATAAAGAATTTTACAAACATAAGAGTGAACTCCATTGGAAAACTCATCCCACATCGAAACGCATATATTGTTTCCACTAAAATATATATAAAAGATGGTAAAAGTATTCTCTATTTTTTTTATACAGATTTAAGACATAGTATAAAGAAACATGTGTGAATGAATAAAAGTCCAAAGATAAAAGTTACTTGATATCTTGTAACTGCATGCCAAGTTTACGATCAATCTTGGTCTTGCCATTGCGACCGTAGACATTCATTTCCGCCGGTGCAACTAATTGTCCAATGACATAACAACATGGCATGGCTGATAAAATGCTGAAACAGGCTAGCCAAACATCCCTTAACTAAACACATTATTTAGAGAGGTTGGAATGAGCATGCCCAAGGTTTATTAGTTGCTAAAATAAGTGATCCAAACTGCCCCTGATAACAACTTGTCAAGGTTAAAATAGCTACTGAAATAAGCTATTGAAAAAGCTCCTAATAAGCACGACTCAAGGTTAATTAGTTACTGCAATATATAAGCTATCCAAAAATCTCCTAATCAAGCTATTATATCATTATTACAAACAATTTTTAAACGGCCCATAATAAGAGAAGAAGCTATCCAAACAACCCTTGATTATCTCAACTCGACAAAGTGATATTTATCAAAGTAAAGGTGAAATACTTTTCGCGACTATTTTATAAATCATAACTTGACTCAAACAATGCTCTTAATAAGATATGCAAGAACTCTAACCCATGCCTTACCATTTATACGCAATTGTTCGCTCATAGTAGATGGAATTGGCCACTTTTTGTATGAAGTTTATAAATACATAAAACGTCATTTATCATTACAAAGACAATATTGCTAAAATTACAACCGACATTTTGATTAACCCGACTAAAATTAGGACAACTTTTAACCATTACCCATTCCTCATTTTGCTAAAAGAAATTTAGTTGGCCCGTTTGAAACAAAAGAAAACCCATTTTGACGAATTCACTTCTAATCATGTCACAATTACTCTCTGATATATCATAAGGTAGGCTTAAAATATTTTTAAAAGTTTACATAATTAAGGTATAATGGTAATCAAAATTAAGAATAAAACTCTTGAAAATTAACAAACCTGTGAATGGTAGCTATTATTATGAGTGTCTTTAGCAACAATCTCAAGATAAAGGTCTCATAAATGAGAACTGTACGTGATTATAAAGAGATTGAGCATATGCAAACTTCAAGAGTTGTGTGGTTCCATCCAAACACTCAGAAGTGCTTATTAGTTATTCCAAAATGAACTAAAGCTCATATTTTTTAACCAACCTTACCCAATCACCCCCTTAAGCTCATAATCTAATCCAAACACTACCTTTCACATCAACTGCTTAAACATATAAATGGCCCAATCAGTAAAATTGGGCTAACAGGTCAGAACGGGTAACTTCCGAGTGTGGGTTGAAACATATGAGATCATGTTGTGCTGACCTGCAACCACTGTCTTTTTTTTTTTTGTGAACTATGACTACAAAAACTAAATAACTGGAATGACACAAGTTTTTTCAGTATAGCATTCTGTATCCCCTTCCAGTGACTTTTGACCCATTTGACATGATCAACCAGTTTCACCCCTTTTCCTTTTTAGCTTATTTAAAAACATTACTCATTTTATCATTTGTTAGAAAAAGAGAAACCCCAATCAACCAAATTTAACAAAAATGGGTTCTACATGAACATGTCTCAGGGGAACTGGAGTTTTTAGATTTTGGGTGAAGTTCCAATCATATTATCCAAGGGTATAAAATCAAACTTTCTAAAAGATACTGGTAACTCAGCTTTACATGATTATAGTTCATTGTCAAATCTTATATGTGTTGTCAAGTGTCAACTCCTTAGAGGCTTCACCCACAGGCTGTAAGTGCTATAGTTTGACTGATACTAAAGAAGGATAACATTTTGTGAGTATTAAATTTCAATGCAATTTACCTTTTGCAGTATCCATAAAGAAAATAAATGGATCCACTTCATCGATAGGTGAACGCAGATCCTCGTCATCACTGAAGTCATCATCATCGTCATCATCGTCATCATCAGCAGGTCGGAATGACTTTGCCTGAATGAAAGTTTGAAACAGTCATAAATTTCATCTTAGTAGACTGTAGATTGATTACAATAATGTCAGTTTGTTCTCTTTTAAATACATAAATATGTGAGACTTAACAAACCTGTGCAGCCAATCTCTGAAGCCTCAGGCTATCAGCTTCATCGCCATCCTCTGCATCATCTCCCATGTCGTTGTCAGATCCATCATCTTCATCATCATCTGTTTCAGACCATTATCCATGCCATCATCATCTCCGGGCTCTTCCTTTGCAGCTTCTGAGTTGCTTTGAAAACACGCTCCAAGGCCTCACCTGGCAACTGATCCGAAGGAAGTGTAAGCAGAGATGTCAAACCCAAACAGCACACCTTCTTGTCATGTTCCCTGAAAAAAAACACAAGACATCAAGTTGGGTGGCAAAATGGGCAGGTTGATTAACAAAAAAAGAATGGATAATTACCTCTTAAAGTTTGCCCGCACACCACTCTTTTTAGTTTGTTGCAACATCTGGAACCAAAGGTTGAAAACTTCTGTAGCAACACCAAGCTTTTGCAATATGTTGAGTGTCAAAGACGCATTATAGTAAAGAGCATCAGCAATCTGCACAATATACAAACGTCTAAAATTAAGCAGCAGAATATCAAAAGTAATAGCACTCTGCGAAATATCATTGGTTTATGTAGTCAAGCAGCATGTTTCTGCATCTTGAAGATCTAATAACATAAAAAAACTTAAGTTACTTACAACTTGCACCAGAAGGCATTTCAAGTATGGTCGCTCAGCTGTGTGCAAACGCTCAACTGTAAGTCTAATATATGGCTCAACCCAGTGATCCACCTGACCCCTACAGTTCTGGAACACTACTTCAATAATCTTGGGTGCTGGAAGTCATTTACAAATTATATCTTCTCTTGTATGATCACGCTTTATTTTATGATGAAAGTCAATCAAAGCATGCACTTCATTATCTTATGATTATTTTCTTAGTGTTGCCCGTTAAAATACATGTGCATGTCAAGAAAAGTAAATATTTTCTAATAAGTAAATTATGTAGCTCAATGTTCAGAAATACTACCTCCATTCTATATTATTCTCCACCTTAATTCTAGGTTCCAATGAGCCTATCTCAATTGCAACCTAAACCATTTATACATAATTAGACTCATATAAATTCAACTTTTATGTGTATACAATTCTTACAAATGAAGTAGTGTTTATAATAACTAAAAAACATAAAACATGCTCTTTTAAATAGATAATGTACTTAACTATATTTTTTAGTAGCAAAACTGATAATAAACATAATCTAAATTTTGAACATTGTTTTTATAGCTACCAGCACCTAGGTCTTTTACAAGCTTCTTTTTCTTCCTCATGGTTTGAGTTTGTTGCAACACTGGTCAAGAAAAAAGTTTGATTGTATTCAAGTTGCAACCATAAGAGTGAACTTTTATCTCTATCCACAATGGACTAAGGGAGGAAAGCTAATGTAAAGCTAGGGAACCTGAGACCAGTATGAGTTCCAGATAATGCGAAGCTCATAAGCAACCTGTGAATCAAACAACATCTTTACATTTCGGCAAATAAATCTGTCTGGCCTATACAATTAACAGAACCAATTGATATAAGTGGCAATGCTTTCTATAAGGGAAATCATGATTTAGTTTAGTATAAATTAAAGAAAGATAGTACCTTTCTTGTGTCCGTGACCGATACCTTTCTCATGGTTGCCTGAAATCATGGCATTTCGAAATCACAACCTACATCAGGAAAAAATAAAACTATTAACTTTCAAGATACTTATCTTTGTAACAACTACAAGTCATGTATTAAAGAGTATATAACCTTTTAATCCTAGTCTCACCCAATTATGCCATGATTTCCACTGAAAGAAAAAGAACCACTTATTGTATATATTAATCGCAAATAATTCAAACAAAACTTCTGCCTGTCGAATAAAAGTAGTCCTCTTTGAACTTTTTGATTTTTATCTACTTTCATATTTACCCGTGTGACCCGTTATAGATAGAACGTAACCTGAATAGACACAGATTCTGTGTACACAGGTTGAAATTTCCATTTCAAAATATTTATGATCCAAGTAAACAATGTGGAGTCATTTTCTTTTCAAGACCTCAAAGCTATTAAATTTGACCACACTGAGATTCCTATGGTTTTTGATATTCAACACCTGCTACGGCATTTTACCCTTTAAATTGCATACGCTATTTTACATTGGGTGTTGGATACAGGATTTTCTAATACACATTACTACAAATGAAGTTTTTCATGTGGTGCACTGACGCTACTAAAATTTAGGGGTTGTTTGTTTAAGATTATTTTTGGGCTTATAAGCTTATCTTACTTCGTCTTATATTTCATAAGCTTCATTTCCGGACTTATTCTGAAACTTTTCTTATCTAAGCTTTATTACATCCTAATAAGATTATATAAGCCCATAAGAGACAAATTTAACCACAAAAATGGGGCTTATGGAATATATAGCATAAAAAGACATAAGCTTATAAGCCCAAAGATAAGCTTAAACAAATACAATATACTTGTCCGAAATCAAAGAACTACTACTACGTACAAAATGATAGAAACTTGAATAAACATGATAGCCTGATAGGTATGGTGGCAGGAGTGTGTATTAAGCAGATAAAAATAGCATAAAATATTTTTAACGTAGTAATCAAATAAAAACTACATGTGAACAATATCCATGCGAACGATCAAGCGTAACTTATAGGAGTCATGGGCTTTATCCATCGTAGATTTAAGATCATCAGGAGTACCAAAACGACTGCTAGGTGCAAAGAAATTCGTCACTTGGTACCTACAGTATCACATAAAATATGTAGATTACAAAAATCGATAGCAACAACAAATAAGGGAAGAATGCAATAAACATTCATTGATCCAATATGTGTTTACTTCCATGGGCTTTAAAAATTTATTTGCATATGAACCTCATTATGAGATAAGAATAAAAAGGCTTACCATTGATACCGTTGGAGAAGCAGTCCCATCATTTGCCTGTAATGGTTCAATATAAATATTGTTTTTACCTCTAATGGATGAAAATAATACAGTAATATAACAAAAAGATAAATAGCGGCCAAATGTCAAACATAGCAAGTAAAAGTACAATTACTATTTAATACATTTACCAATTTGACTGCAGGATCTTGTAACTAAACGACATAATTACCAATTGCGGAAATTGTGGAAATCGGCATGTCACAACTGATGTACGTAGTATTAACGTTTGATCAACAAAATACTCGTCATCAATTCCAGACGCCAATTCGAACACCTTAATTGGTAATCACACAATAAGTCATCGGTAACTTATGATCAAAATTAAAATATTAAAAAAACCTAAAAATAAAGAATGTAATTATTACCTTTAATCAAAAGAAATCATAATTTAAGAATACCCATGATCGAATTAAAAGGCTGAATCAATAAATGACATTAATTTAATAATCCAGTCTATCATATTACCTATCACGAAGAATCACATAATAGTTGAAATAGGAATCAAAGATTGTAAATTTAGTTATGAAAACCTTAATTTTTAAGAGAATGGTGGCTGATTTTTAAGAGAGAATCAATTTTAGATTCGAAAAAAGAGAAGGTTTAGGGTATTCGTTGATTGAATTGTGTTATGTGAAGAAGGTAGATATCTTTAGTTTTAAGTTTGCGACCTTTCTTATTAGATATCAATTTTAGTTTATATTATGTATCACAGTTGATGATTTGGCTCCATTGTTTGAGGTGCTTTCTTCTAAAGAAACAGACCCGGGTTCGAATCCATCCACCTTATTTTTTTTAAGCGAAGCGGGTTTGCAGCGTTCTTCTTGAAGCGACGTGTGTATGTTAATGAGAATTATGCGGCATTTAAAATGAGATAAACCAAAATGAAAAGATCACAAATCAGAATACATTTATAAACACTCTAGGTTTTACATGTGCATATTGCAAGAACATACATGTATAAACTCGTTATGCAATGGAACTTGTTAGAGCTTTGACAGCTTTTGGCCTCGACACGGCAACGTTTGCATAACCAAATGAATGTCTCGTGGCTCAATACCAATCCTCATCCTCTTGATAAACTGCCTGTGTAATAGAGGTAGCAAAAGCATCTGGCTTTGCCATAACTGAACTCATATCATGCATTCAAAACTGTTGGGCAGCTTGAGCTAAGGACTAATGTCCCACATCTTTGCCTTTCCAAAAATCACATAGGTTTCTGAATTTGGGCTTTTAAAGACATCGGGTTTTGAGATGTAAAACATCATCTGCATCACAATCATGAAATGAACCATTAAACACTGTTAAAAAAAGATTAACCAACGTGACATTTTTTTTAATTCGAAGAGTACACTAATAATTTGAACAGATGGCTCTTCATATCCTTATCTATAATTCTAAATTCAGCCTTTTAAACAACGTAGCTATAGTTTTCAACACCATCCAACGAAAAGGAAGAAACTACCTAATTGCACTTCGGACATCATTTTTCTTCAACATGTGTTATAGCATTATTTTTTAATAAAACACATTTAATATTGAATGAAATTAGCACCAAAGGTGTATGTATGTTGGCAAACAATTCAAGATTATTAGCAAACTGTTACTAATAATATCATATATACTTTTTGTTTGAGTTAAGATGTCATCTCATCTTTTCTCATTCTTCATGGGTGCTTGGGATTGCATATTTTTTGTTTATGTTAAAGCAATTCAAAGGTATTTAAAATACGCATTTTTGGCTTCTAGCCACCATTATTCCATACACTCAAAAATGAATCGTGTCAACGTAATAATCAAAAAAACACCTGACGCTATGTAGACCCAAACACCCTGTTACTTATTTTTAGTCATTTAACCATTTTAACTTTTTGACACAACAAAAGATTTGAGCGACAATATAAGCGCAAGTATTTCCAAGTTGCTGGTCTTGTCCCCAGCACAACAAATGGCTCATGAGGAAAACTTTTTTTTACCTTCCACATTCACATCAACGAACTTCATATACTGAATTTATGTATCATTAGCTCCTTAAGTGCCTGAAGAATGTTCCCATTCCTATTGAGCACCACAACCTTTGGGCACGGTTGTACACGGCGTGTCTGAAAAGAAGATACACCATTGAGACATAAAGGTAAACACCACCAATATTACCTGTTGAATACCGATTTTGTAAATCAAATGCATTTCGTTGAACCACACCAACCATTTGGTTTACCACAGACCGCAAAAGCTAAGACTTTCTCCCTTCTTTCAGCCTAGCAAAAGACATATTAATGGTCTTTTGCTTATAAATTAATAGTTGTAAACTGATTTAAAATAAGCGCGTGAGAAAGAGTGTATACAGTTGCTTATTCAGTAAAACATAATGCAATATGTCAAAAAATACATATCCCGTTCGTTTCTTATTGGATTTTGCTTAATCTGATACGCATTTTTATGATCCAAAATAAGCAGATACGTACCCGAAAATGACCCAACATCATTTGTTTTGGATAGCATACGATAAACACATATTGAGCTCTATTTTTCAGCTCACCTTACCCCCGAAACTTGCAGTTCACATCTGCGCAAACCAAACAAAATGATGAATACAAAATCAGACGGTAATAAAGATTGTGGCTATCGTAGCAAGCTCAGTGGTCGCATTTACAACCACCACTGCTGTTTCAGCTGCATCAGTCATAGCAAGGGCAAGTACCACACAAACTCGTTACTTATAGCCGTTATGCCTTTTTCTGGTGCACAACATCAGTCCGTCTCCCACATCACATATGATAGACATAGTTGTGAATGAGAGAATAACCTGGGAAGCATCAGAATTTGCACTCGCATCATCTTGCGCATAATTTGCTCCTTCGCTTTCGGCAATTTCTTTCTACACAACAACAAACCATAGAAATTATATAAACAAACATAACGAACTAAAATTGAATAAGTTACGACAAACAGATGCAAGCGCAATTCATTACACAGGCACTTCACAATAATTCTAAAAAGTAGATACTCGCGGCCAAAAAATGAATGGCAAAAAAATAACTGGTAACAAAACAATATATAGTAAAACTATGTATTTCATCAACAGCGGGCTTGTTTCAAGAATCTAACATTTGGATAAACATAAATGACCAAAAAAATGCAGTTGAAGAACTGATTCACCTGTCTCAAGATCTAGCTATGACCACTGCCTTTTTTTTGGGAAAATCTTCTAATCGGTCTCTTCCCCAAACATTAAACTCGAACAGGAATACACCCCATAATATCCTCATCCACCTTACTCTCACATAACGAAAGCCACTATTAAATCATTTTTTTCTGGTCAGGAATGATTCGATTAATAAGGGTTTTGCATATAGACTTAGCCTTTAAAAAACTGCAAAGTAGATCGGGTGGGTCGTAAGATCCGGGAGTTTGATTATAAGATTTATGTGTTTGATGAATTAGGGGAGAAGAAAGTATTTTGTTGCGTGTGTGTGTTTGGTAGTGTGTGGATTAATCTGGAATGAGTGAGATGAGAGAGAGAGAGAAGAGATATAATAAACGAAGGTGATTAAGTACAATACAAAACAGTGCCGAAACGGTGTACTGTTCATCGTGCCATAGCTAAAGAATGTAATTAGCTCCTCCAACCAATAGCCTTTTGCCTCTTGTCCAGAAGAACCAATAGGAGTCCGAATTATGGAGTTAACCACTCCTTAACGACTTGCTGTGGACCCCGCTCCCCAATGGTTTTTAGTATATATATATAATATCCGTTTTTAATATCTTAAGTTGTTGTTTAGGTGGACAAAATGCGATGAAATAAATTAAAGTGGCGTTATAGCCTGCTCCTCTTATATATAATGTATAAATATATATATAATATATTTTTAAGCTTGAAAATTATTTTAATATATATAAATAAATAAATAAATTATTAAATATATATAATTCGGGTTATTCAGTTCGGTTTTCGATTTAGTCAAATTTGAATTCGGTTTAGTTTAGTTATGGGTTATACAAAAAAAAAAAAATTAACCAACACCCCTAAACTGACCCAAACCATTAAAAACACACCCTTACCCTCTCTCTCTCCACCCCCGAAATCTACACTCTCGTCACCGCCGCCTCTTCTCCCCATACCACAACTGTCCGATATTTCATCCCCTCAAAACAACAGGTATTTTTTCTTCAATTTATCGAATATTTGCTGCTCTAAAAATCAGTTTCTGCTAGTGTATTCTTAAAACTAAGGTGGTGTTTGGGATTTTCCACATTTCTGCTTTTTTATTAGTTATGTGTTATCTATATTGCTTTTTTGCTTATTGCTTGCTTATGGTTGAGATGAGATTAAAGTTCGGGTTTAAGGCATATATTAATAATAACTTACTTTCAAATTTGTAAAACAGGTAAGGTTTTCACTATTGAGGTTACTCGGGGTCGGGGAGGGCAAGGACCCTTTCCCTGGCCACCGAAATTGTATCAAAGTGAAATCCTTACTTTTTTTATTGCCGTTATGAACAGCGTACTTTCGAATTTGGTCCCGATATGATACATTTTGCTGATGTGACATGGCAATGGTATTATAGTTTGTTAAGGTGCTTACACGTGAACGAAGTGATCATATCGGGACGAAATTTGGAAGTTGGTTGTTCATAACGGCAATTAAAAAAAAACTAAAGATCTCACTTCGATACAAATTTGAATGTAAGTTGTGATTATTTGGGATAAAGCTATAATTATAATTATTCTTCTGCTATCATAATTGACCGAAAACCTTTTATAAATGGTTTTGACTGAAATATTTCAACATATTATTATTTGTATTTCGAGTTGTATTGCATATTTTACAAAATATATTATGTATGCATAAGTAATAAGCAATCCCAAACACACCCTAAACATCATCAAATGGTTTGATATTCATGTTTGTGCAGATTGTTTTTATAGGTGCTAGTTAATTTGTATAATTATATGCTGGTTGATCATGAAGATTATCTTTTGCAGCAGTAAAACTTTGTTTATGCAGGCTATATCTTTTTCCGTTCACATTAGGTGTTTGCATAACCCTTGATTCCAGTTTTTATCGATCGGTTTTGATTTTAAGGGCTTTACCTTTGTCCATGGCACCTTCTTCATCAGCAGCATGTGTAGTCTTGTCCGATGACGACCTTTTGATTGAGATCTTACTTCGATTACCTGTAACCTCACTTCTCTTATTTAAAAATGTATCCAAGCGCTGGTTATCTCTCATCACAGACACTAATTTCACTAGACGCCGTAGCCAAATCCCTGACCTTGATCCTCCTTCTGGTCTCTTTATCACTCAACCAAAAAGCAAAAGGCAGCTAGAGTTTGAATATGATCTCGTGCCATTGGATATTCGAATCCCAGTCAACAGATCAACCGCTTTCTGTTTTGGCTCAGAGACGAGTGGTAATGTTATTATTTTGCAGTCGTGCAATGGTTTGCTTCTATGTTGCAGTGGTACCAAGCCTTTTAAGAAGTATTATGTATACAATCCGACTATCAATGTGTTTAGGATGCTTCCACAATGCGATAATGTGAATTCGGATTCAAACATTTTTTGGTATGATATGAGAATTGCTTTTGATCCTACAAAATCACCTCACTACAAAGTGGTCTGTGCTTTATTATCTATATCACATGATAATGTCAATCCTTACCTTCAAATACAAACTTACTCTTCCCAAACATGCAATTGGACTGTGTGCGGTGATCCGTTTTGTTTCTTAGGTACTACAGGTTTTAGCAATGGAATATATTGGAATGAGGCCATTCACTGGCTTAATATTGGGAATGGGCGGCCTATGCATTATAAGTTAGATATTGCAGACCATCCAAAAATAATAAAGATACAAAATCCTGGAATCATTATAGATGATAAGCCTTTTGATCGCGCATTATTCGAGTCTGGTGGTTGTCTGCTTCTTTTTTGTAGGAACAATACTCAATCCCATCTATCCTATGTTTGTGAGATGAGGAATGGGTATTGTGGGTGGTCGGTGAAGTATCTTGTTAATCTTAATGACATCATGAATCCATTATGTGAAACCTGGAGGGCTTATTCTAGTGTTTGGGGTATTGTTTTGGGTGCAAAAGAAGAGGATTCGTTTTTGGTGATGAAAATATTTGGAAAGGTTGTACAATACAAATTTGTGTCAAAGACTGTCCGTACGCTCTGTGATATTGGATCAGTGAGCCCTTCTCGTGACAGCGTTCATCAGTTCATTGCATCTTTTGCTAGTGTATAACTCCGTTTTTTATGTCAGGTTTGATTTCCTATCATATCTTATCTTGTCTTGTCACTACATTGGTTATATGCTCATATCCTTTTTTTTTAATGACAAATATGGTATCAATTCTTTTTTAGCGCGATTAGAGTTTGTAGCTTCATGGACCTACAACCCCTGTACAAGTTTATTATGTACTTTTTATAAGAAACAATAAAACCAATGTGGGATCACAACTCCTAGTTTATTATGTAATTTTTTTTGGCATTAGGCCGACACATGAGCATTCGTATAAAATCCAGGATAGTTATCACGCATCTGAGGAGAGGTAATATAATTCACCACTAGTGGCCATTGCTAGGTTGTCATTTCCAATCCCTTTAACCCAAAAAAGCATGTTCTACAACTAGCCTCCAAATCGATTTTAAACTAATTAAGGTCCAAAGTTATGGTAGCCTACAACTAAAACTTAAAAGAGACATATTTAGATTCGGTGTGGGTTCTGATGGCTTGATATGTTCTTATGATTTATACATTTGTGTTTTTTGTAGCATCTATAGCATGATGGTTGGGTTCCTTTACTCCAATTTTTATGGAGTTGCATTTTTGCAATGTTTAAAAACTGGAATGTTGGATCCAGTCGATCACTATTTGAGCATTGAAATATTGCCATTTCACAGTAAAATGATCAAGGTTAAACAAACAATTGATGCAAAAACACCAACTAGCTCTCGGTGGTTTGTTTGCCTTAAAAAAAACTCTCGGTGGTTTTTTTACGTGTGATGTTTTTCCAAACAATTTTATTACAAATGTCCATAAAAGTTATGAACATACTGTACAACTTACTAACTAACTGCCTATCAGGTTTGAACATGGAGGTACGTGCAATAGAGGAAAAGATACGTGTCATGAGTGGAATTTCGCTGAAGATCGTTAGCGAGTGGGGATGATTATGATGTAATAGACTTTATCAAAAGTAGTTATTAAGATTGTTGTACGTTTGACTTGCAAACACAGTTATTTTTCATTTTGGTTAGTCTATATTTCACTAGAATCATTGTATTGCGTTATTTCTCTTGTTGTAAATCAGCAAGGAGGGAAAGATTATGTTGACTTGTACTCGATTCCACTTGAGCTACTTAAAATTCTTGAGTACAGTCACATAACACAATTACTTGCACAATTGATACCCGAGAATCAACTATTGTACATTTAATACTCGAGAATCAACTATTGTACATTTAATACCCGAGAATCAACTAACATGTACATCACCTTTAATCAATTTAGCACATAATACACGACAAGCTTCTACTAGACTACTACTAATCACACACTTTTCATTTAACTTTTACTAAGACTAACCTAGTCTAACACTCTAACTCACTTGGTTCATAACTTAAACATTGGTTTTATTATTTCAATATTAGAGATTGGGTTTTCTAATGTGTGCTCACTGGGTACATGTTTAACTATTTATATATGGAAGGTTCAAGTTAATTAATATCAAATTTTTATTTAATCAAGCTAATTTTAGAGTTTAATTAATGGTCATTGAATGCATTTTCTGACATAAAAGAAAATTTTATGTTCATTAATTACATCTTATAGTGTGCCCAATGGGCACATATTAGCAAAACCCTTAAAGATTATATGTGCAAAAAATAGTTTTAAATATTGTGAACAAATCACAAGGACCATCCGTCTACTTTACTCAGGTTTCAAATACACTTTTCAAAGTTATTAAGTCATGTCATATAATAACAAGGGGTTTTATCAAGACATCAAACTATTAGATAATTAAGTACAATACAATCTTTTATAAAGTATTTGAGACTTTTTAAAATAGAAGTTTTAAAAAATTCAGCTTACACACTTAATAAATATAACAATAATGTGAAATTGTTAAAATATTAATGAATTTATAATATTTAAGCAATACAAATATCTATGCATGTCGTACAATTAATTTATAGATCAATGTATATCTATTTAACACATTCAATTAATGTAATTATTAAAACACCTTTTACGCAACAATCAATAAACCACATATGCAGCAATCAATAAACCACATTGTACAAATCAAACAAGTGTATGAACCACTCTGTTACTATATGCTGAAGAAAATGATAATCACAATAAAACCTCAACTTAATCCAAACTATAAATAGTCAACATCATTCGGTTTCTATCTTCGCCATGAAGGCCTATAGACAAGCTATTATATCCAGTTTCCTAACGTGGCCAGGTGTGAACAAAGGTTCCGTTCATTTGCTTACAGCTGTCAACTCGCAAAAGCAATGGCTGGCATAGGTATGATCCATCACCCACCTTCCATCCCGGCATATTGGATTTATTAAACTCTTTTAATCTAATCCCTATGTTATTGTGTTTCTGACATGTCACATCGAAGGCACGAAATTGGTGAGACAATGGCGAAGATGACAAGAAGGTATGTACATACTAAAATGAGAATGCTTTAAAACATACAAGTGGGTTTTTATCATTTGGTCAATGCATTCAAAATATTTATAAAGTCAGTATGTGCTTCTTTATAGGGTGAAAAGAGGCGTGGTTAGCTTGCGGGAACATGTAACCATGATAACATGAAATTTACATATAGCGATATGGACTTAGGGAAGCCTTTGCAAAGTTTGGTGTAGTGTTTCATGGTTTGTTTCTTCTCAAGTAAGTTATGATTCCGAGTCATGAGTATGTTCTTAAAAGTTTAGAACCTTGATTGGCATTTTTTTTACTTTATGCATCTAAAGTAGTTAAAGACCGTGCATCAGGTTGGACAAAACAATGGATGAAATAAAAAGCAAGCGGGGTTTGAAGGTTGTCGTTTGTGACCAGGATGATAATCTCTCAAAACCACATGATGTATAAAGAAGTACTTGAAGGTCTTTGAACAAGGTTCATGTTATATCATGTATGTATCATTGGTGTAATCACGTTATATTATACTATGGTTCATTATTTTTAATGTTACAAGGTTTGTTAGCAACTCAATTGATCATTGAAATCACACATAATTTTATGTTCGAGTAAATCTATTTTAGATTGGCAACGCGATGGTTGTAAATCGATTGTGACTCACACATATTTTAAATTTAACAAATTTACGTTATTACTTTTATTATCATCTCATTTATCTATTTCTTTAAAAACTAACCCGGTGTCAACGGGTCTCTAAGCTAGTACCTCATATAATAGAAAAACGGTCAAACCTTGAAAAGTGAAAAGTTGAAAGTCAAATGTGAGAGAAATATATTGTGTAATTAATACTCTTATTAAAACACCCAATTACCTAAAAGTACAATAATTTATTCACAATGTATAACAAATTAAAAGCATATCTACCAAATTAAAAACAACTAATTAAAACACCATTTACTAAAAAGTACAATAAAATTTTCACAATGTACAATTTAAACAAGCTATAAAATAATTCTAAATGTAAAATAATTAAACACACTAATTAATGTTATTTTTAAAACACCCTAAAATGAAAAGTACATGTTATATACACATTATACAAATTAATAAAACACACAAAACTTCATACAAGCTAACAAGTTGATGGTACATATAGTTTTGAAAATCGGATAGACCAACGAGGTTAAACCGGGAACCGGTGTCGCCACCGGTCGGCTAACCAATAATGACCATCCGAAAGCGGACTAGAGAGGACCCGTTGAAACCGATACAAGCGGTGAATCGGTCTCATCGAGATCTATTTCTCGGTTAATAAATCCGAAGTACCGCCGCTAACGCAGCGGTACTGATATATTATATATAAAGGAAAAACCAAAAAGTAAAAAGTAAAAATTTGAAACTATTAATACATATCGAAAAACGGGTTGACCCGGGACGCTTCAAACCCGGTGGGTTGACCATGTTTAATTTGACCCGTTTTGACCCAACCTGTCGGGTTGACTCAGTTTAAATCGACCCGTTTCTCGACGGGAACGGTTCAACCGGTTGAACCACCCGGGTCGAACCGGGTTTCAAAACATTATGTTTAATCCCCAAATCATCAAACTTTTATTATTTTTCGTTTAGAACCCATAAACTTTTTTTTAACACAAAACGATCTGTCGCTATATAAATATATTATATATATAAGTTTTTCTTAAAAGCGATTATAATGTTTTACAATTAAGAGAAAATATGTGCCCGTTAGTGCACATTTAACTTTTCAATAGGCTAGATACGCTATTTTTTTTGGCTAATCACATTCATGCTAATTTTGGTACTTGCGTTCTTGTTAACAACGGCACCATTAATCCCATCCTTGTTAGTTTTTACGCGACAAGTAACGTGTGTTGTTAGTTTTTATCTCATAATTGATGTAATGTTTACTTTCATTTTCATTGAATGTTTTTATATGTTGTTTGATAGATGTTAAGAATTTTGTCTAGACTTTAGTTATCGTATAGTACAACCGTTTGCACTTGCATTTTCATCGGTTCACGTTCTATTTTAAACGCTACACAAAATACTCACCACAATATCACAAATCATTAATTATTTGACGCTAGAAACCGCTGCCGCTAGGCACGGGTACTCGCATAGTTAAAATAAAATAAAAAAATTAAATACTCTCTTCACAAATACATCAAAACATTCCTGAAATAGAAATTAATACAATCTATATAATAAAACTATGCGAGTACCCGTGCCTAGCGGCATCGGTTTCTAGCGGCAGACAATTAACGATATGCAATATTGTGGTAAGTGTTTCGTATAACGTTCAAAATAGAACGTGAAAAGATCAAAATGTAATTACAAACGGTTGTAACATGTGATAATTCAACTCTAGCAAAAATTCTGAACATGTATCAAACGACATATAAAAATATTTAATGAAACTTAAAATAAAACATTACATCAATTATCAGATATTAACTAACAATACACGTTATCCGTCGCGTAAAACTTCCTGATAGACGACATTTGAGGGTTAAGTGAAATTGCAATATGTTATTATGAATATGATTTGTATTATTTATGAATGTGATTTGTAGTAAAGTTTGACTTACAGTATGATTGGTAGCATTGACTTGCAACTGTTTACAACTTTACATATGTTTGACTTGCAATATGAATATGATTTGACTAAATACATTTCCTGCCATGTCTTTCAATTTTCAGTCATGCATATGTAATGGACAGACAATACTTTCCACTCGTGTATTAAGGCCTTGAATTGTTTCCAATTATTTTCAAAAATAGTTTTAAGTTTACAATAGTTTCCATCGTGTATTAAGGCCTTGAAATGTTACCAAAGTTATCATGAAAAATTATATACATCTGTTTTGAAATCAAGTTTGAATACTTTCTAAAGATACAAGCATTCCTTGTGAGATTTCACTTTTCCACTATTTCACTTTTCACTTTTCCAACAAACAAGTGTCAATTCACATTACAAACAACAAACAACAAACAAGATCATAAAAAAAATCGATTACTAACCTCGAGATCATCATCAACGTTTTTTTTATTTTGCATATCCATTATTTTGTTTTCCTTTCCTTCTTGTTGTGAAATAAAAACTTGTTTTGGGGGTTGTTTATATAGGCATGGTAACAAAATGTTTAAATTAATTTTTCACGCCAATGAAACAATGAATGGTGTAGTTAATTTGGAAATTGAAAATACATTGAAATCAAATTTTAATACTTACCATGCAAAGTTATCATGCAAATAATACATTGAAATGAATTATTCTGTTGCAAAATAAGAATATACGAATGGGCTAAAGATACATGTGCTGCGTTAATAGTTGCCATGCATAACTTGTCATGCAAAACTTTCCACAATTCATGCATTGACTTTCCATGCAAAACTTTCTACAATTCATGATGGCTTGTATATGGCATTAATAATTACCATGCATTGACTATAATTCAAATGTTGCGTTAATATTCCACAATTCATATGCTTGACCAATTGACCAATTCCACTATTCCACAATTCCACTTTTCCAACTAAGGTGCAAACCAACAATAGCATCAACCATTAATACCAAGTTTCACCACCAGCACCTAAGCTATTCTATTGGAAGAAAATAACAAAATTAACTTCAAGAATTTAGAAGGAGTTATATGTACAAAACCTCATATGTTTCCCAATTTGCATCTAATGACACTACGCTATTGCTAGTATCAAGATTACACATACTACGCAATAGGTTGCCATTGTCTACTCCGTGCAGTCATACCTAGTTACGATCCTAATTCCTACATATATCCAAATAATATATCATTCGAAACAGAAAAAGGGAGCAAACTACAATTGAAAGTTTTGTCAAAAACACAATACTCCAATTTGTAACTCTTAGAACAATTTGTGGCGGAAAATTATCCACACGAGTTGTTCGTCTGTGACATTATATTGAAGCAAAAAGATAAAAAAGAGAAAATCAAATGACAAGATTTAGTAATACATGTGAAAGATGCAAACATTTATCAAAAGTGGAGTATGTTTTACCATTAAATATTGATGTTGATGAACATTTAAATAAGAATAAGAAACCTGCGGTTAGAAAAAAAAAATGAAAATGAAAGCAAATGGCCGATCACATAAATATATAACAACTAAGACTTGTTATGTAAGCTAAAGAAATATTCAAAACAATTTGAAATTTTGTTAGAGATTATGGTCGACGTTTTGGAAAGCATTAATAGCTAATGTTTAAGTATCATACTGATTTATTATTTATTTATTTATTTATTTATTTATTTTTTAATTATTATCTTCTCTCACAAGCTTACCATATATATGAGGCGTGTAGCTAAATGACCATTTTCACTATTTCATTTTTTCCACTTTTCACTTTTCCAACATTGACCATATTGACCATTTTTCCTTTTAATGTAGTATAGATTTAGATTGCATGTTTATGTTATTTACTATCTACTTTTAACATAATATAGTTTTTCATTATTTGAAGTTATAAGAATCTAAAATTCTCGTCTTCTATAAAATTATTATCACAAAAAATGTATTATCTATAAATATTGTTTGTCAAAAAATCTAAATACAAGATACCCGTCGCTGCAATGTGCGGGTACCTTGCTATAAAACAATAAAGCGATCAATAAAAACTCAAAAATCTGTCTTGGTGAATACAAAATAGCTTGATGAAGGTGTGATTGTAAAGAAATTTTGTTGCCAGATTTTTAAAAGAACGAATACCATATTAATTCCACATTATTATGCAGAAAATGTGTGCCATCAATGACAGGCAATAAAACTCATTAACACTTTTATACAGTAGTGATAAATAAGCTTTAATCATAGTATATTTCTTTGGATGAAAGATAATAATAGATACAGGTTGAAGGAACAATGAACATAAAGTTTATAGCTCATTAACTTCAAACTAATTTTAGAAGATTAATAAACAATAATCAATCTGATGCACAAGCTCAAAACCATTGTTATATGCCCTGTTTGAACCAAATGGAGATCAATCCCAAACATTGAGTTATTTGAGGGCAATTTTATACATTAAAAAATGCATCCAAACACAAGCAAAAACGTTACTAATTGCATCAATATATAACATATCTAAACATTTTGCCACCTTACAAAACACGAGTTACATTTTTTCCGGAATAAATGAAATAGTGAAATGTCCTTGATGTGTTCATGAATGTTTGATAGTAAAACAAACACCTAATGAACAAATCGTGGATATTTTTAGAGAAAAGTTCAACATAACAATATGAATAACAACAAAAAGTTTTTAGTATGACATAGGTTATTGAAAATACAAAAACCTGGATTTATTCCTGAAAGAGATGATGTTTGTTGATATTGGTACTATGGCGATGGGGTTTTAAGGGGAGGCGTGGTGATTTTATGGTTTGTTTAACATATGTGTAGTTGTGACATTTTATCAGGATGTTATTGGAATCTCAAGCCCAAGATAAAAATGCCTTAGTCATACTTTTAAAGTTTTCATTGTGTTAAGTACATGGTATCTAAGGAGTATTTAGGATTTTTATAAATAGAAATCTTAAACTTTTTAAGTTTGCACAACTTGCTTCATTTAATAATTTTGAAAACCAAACTTTAAAATTCACTATTTACGTACATTACTTAATAGCATTAAATTGAATGTTACATTGATAAGATATAACTACGATAACAAAATTTACTTCTTATAGTTTAAAATTATAACTCCGAAATTTGAAGATAATAATGTAACTTATTAACTTATTCACCATCTTACATCACAAGCACACGACCACTAAAGACTATCTATTACTCCGTATCATTGAAAAACGTCGTCTAGAAAAAGCAAAAAGCTCACCCCTAAATATAGTACTCGCCCCCACTACTTTGCGTAGGTACCATGCTATGTTGAAAATGAGTTAATAATATGAGTACATGCTATTAGCCTATTACGTGGATGTCTATTTTCGCTTAACATATGAACCCAAATAAATTATGTTGCAAGATAACAGTCGCCGCAATGCGCAGATACCCGGTTAGTGAGTGTAAACCAAGGTTTTTAAGATCGGGAGGCTACCTAGGATCGTTTTCGTCTTTGCAAGATCGTGATCGTAAGATCGGATCGGGACCCTAAGATCCTACTATAAGGTAAACTTTTTAATGATCTTTGTAATATTATTCAAATCTAAAAATTATTATATATCATAAACACGAAATTTTATGAAATTTTCATGCAAATGTTATCCTAAATTATGAATATGAAATGTTTAAAAAGATTCAAATATTGTTTTTTTAATTATATAAAAACATAAACCATAAATTAGTAGTTTTTTAGTTTGCGGTTCGAGAAAAGTAAGATTGAATCGGAGTAGATTTTAAGATCATATAGTTAAGATCGCGATCATATAAGATCTTAAGCTTGTTAAGATCCTACGTAGGATCAGGATCGTTTTTTTTTTTTTTTCGTAAAATCGTAAAATCGTAATACACTAAAATGAGGATCATGATCTTAACAACTATGATGAAAACTATAAATGTAGTAGAGGAAACAAAATGAGTTATAAACGATAGTGTTTGTAGCTGTTACACCTGCACTTGAAAAGGCAAGGAATGTGCTTGCTACAATTTGAAGGACCACGTTTTGCAATTTCCCCAATCAATGAAAGTAGTGAATTGAATACCGTATATATGCTGTTTTACACCTTCAACAAAATGTTAGGGTTTTAAATTCAATACGCTCTCTTCATGGAAATAACTGCCGGAATTTCATCCGGTGATGGCAGGGCATCAAAAAAACTCCCTTCATCCGTACAGTTAGTTCTCTCCATCAACGACCTTTTAACCGAGATCTTACTCAGGTTACCTGTACTCTCACTTGTTTTGTTTAAATCCGTATCCAAACACTGGTTATCTCTTATCAAAGACGCTAACTTCATTCTTCGTCGGAGCCAATTGCCTAACCTTGATTACCCTTGTGCTCTTTTTCTCAAGTTTTTCGTACGGCCATCCAGTTCTCAATACAAATCTGTGTCACTAGATGCCCGAATTCCGAAAGGCAGATATTCGCTACGCGCCACTCCCTTTCCTTTTGGCCCCGAGGCCCTTGGTAATGCTGAGATTCTACAGTCTTGTAATGGTTTGCTTTTATGTCGAATTAAGGTTACTAGGCCTTATCAATATTATGTTTACAATCCAACTATTAATCTGTTTAGGAGGCTTCCGGAAACACTTATTTTAAGTGTTAGTGGAATTCCTTATGGGAAGTTGGCGTTTGATCCTACAAATTCACCTCACTACAAAGTAATCCATGCGGAACTGACATTTAATATGGAAGTTGGTTGTGAAATTCAAATACAAACTTACTCTTTGGAATCTCGCAATTGGAGTGTTTGTGCTCAACGATTTTCCCCGGCCGTAATTTTTGAACATTTTGAAGATGGAATATATTGGAATAATGCAATTCATTGGCTAAATCATAGGTATGGGCCACTTAAGCAACTTTTGCATTACAAGTTGGATATTGTGAATGAGCATCCAGTTTTAACTAGAATACAACTCCCTATAACCTTTAATGGGACGTTGCAATTTCAATCCAACTTATTTGAATCTCGTGGTTGTTTGCTTCTTATTGGTAAGGATTATGCTAATTCTCAACAGTTGAATATTTATGAGATGAGACTTAGTTATTCGGAATGGTCGGTAAAGTACATTGTTAGCCTTGATGACATTATGATGCCATTTCCCCATAAATGGAGTATTACTGAAAGAGTATGCTGTATTGTTTTGGGGGAAAGAGAAGAGGATTCGTATATGGTGATTTTGTTACCTGTAAAGGTTTTAAAATACAAGATCATGTCCAAGACTCAGAGCACACTCTCAGAACTTGGACAGGTTGAACCTCGTAATAGCTGCTATCAGTTCATTCCATCTTTTGCTGGTGTGTGACTCTGTGCTTTCTATGTCAGGTATGATCCACGTGCTTGTTTATAGTGTTTGATGCTACAAGTGATTTGTCGGGATATTTGTTAACAAAGCTTTCAAAAGATGTGTATAAACTATATGAGTTGTTACTGTTATGATTTAATGCCGATACATTTTGGAGCTAATAGTATCTCTATCTTCACAATGGATAAAGGAGCATGCATGTACGTAATAAATTTCAAACCCAACTTTATCATAAGTTAGCAGTAGCACTTTATTAAGTTTCATGATTGATATGGGATCACAAGTCACAACCCCTACTGAAATTCTTAATGTCCTTTTAAATGTTTAGACCAAGCCAAAAAGCCATGAGAGACCATTGCTATATTGTCATTAATAATGCCTTAAATGCAAAAGAGCAAGCTGCTTCCTGAAATTTGTAGACAGGTTTTAAAATTTTAGAGTCTATATTGGTTGTGATGGTTGAGTTATCCTGTTTATTCCAGTGAAAACTGTTGATCCGCTAAATTACTCTTTGAGTATTGATAATATATTTACCCTTCTAATCTAACAAAGAACATTGGTTTGTATGATTCACCTGGTCACTTTTTGTGTATCAAATTATTTTCCCTTTCGGAGAGAAAAATGAGCAGCTTGTTAATGGAAAACCTATGAAAGTATGAATTAGAAGCACCTACAAGTTCTTTGTGTTTGTTTTATGGAATTATATATGCTAAGCTTATTGATCAACATTCATTCAGGTCATGAAGGCATGTGCAACAGAGGAAAGAGACTTGACAATTTGACATCTATGGACGTCTGTTTTCTATCATGAGTAAGGGGCAACAGTTATCATGCAAGAATGTCTCTAAGCTGTTATAACTAAGAGATTAATAGTGATTACATGTTATTTTTCTTGTCTACGGGTTATTTCTCATTTTGGTTCGTTCGTTAGTTGTTACTGAAATTGTATCCATCCCCCTGTTTGGTTGAAATTATTATGTCTGAATATTCTTTGTAAAACCGTATTGGGCCGTTTGGCGCATTGGATCTTGATGGAATTGGGATTGAAGTGCAATTCCATAAGGTGTCTGGTTAACAAAACGATAGGTCTTTAAGTCTATGATATCTAAATTACCATCAATTATAGGACCAGAACTTGTTACTGGACTCATCGATGTAATGTGGGTTCATATTCGACTTTGCACCCTTTGTAACATATGGATCGGAATTCAATACTTTGTATCAATGCCGTCTCTAGGTTTGCGGAGGCCTAGTGCAAAATTTAATTTAATTATGAAAACGAGGCCTAATAACATAAGTTAAATAATGTTTTAAAGAGATAAATGGAGAAATAATCATTATAAAATCACTCACGCTAGCATTTTTTGATGCAACATCTTAAATCAAACATTTGTAGTCATTTTTCGATGCAACATCTTAAATCGAATGGGGTTGCTTTTGATTTACAGAAACCTAATCTATATATACTAGATGAATCGTTGTGTACATGTCGATTCACCAAAACTAAACGTTGTATACCTAAAAACTAAATAATCGTTTATACCTTTTGACCCAGCCCAATATAATGGGTTTACAGATTACTAAACTAAAATACATAATATACACTAAACTAATACATATACTTAACGTAATTTGACCCATTGACATTATCTTCCAATAGTTCCCCCCTAATGTCAATGCCAAATTTTCTTCTTCAATCTTGTTGGTTCTTTTTTCTTCACAAGATGATGATGAAATCATCTTTGCTCTGATATTTGCTTGAACTTGCAAGTGACTTCAATTTCTTCATTGTTCCTTTGATTCTCCTTTTCTTTATCAGTTGACAACCTTTAATCCTTTAAAAAACCTTAAAAACTTGTTTTCTTATCATAAACCTAATAAGAAAAATCTTAAAAACTTGTTTTTTTTTTATCATAAACCTAATAAGAAAAATCTTAAAACTTTAAAACTCTTGGTTGCCAACAAGCCTTTTTTCTTCTCTTTTCATCTCGATTTCTTATGAACACAAACTGTCTTCTTTCTTTGTAACAAAAAAACGCAGCCATGTTTCCTTCTTCTCCTTTCTTTCTGTTCTTCTCTCTTGAATATGCCCTTTTTCCTTCTTGGTTAACCACCGGTTTTTGGTCGTAACCGTCTAAACCGTCTCTCTTATCTTTCTTTCTTCATCGTCATTCATGGCAAATTCTTGAGTGATGATTGAACAGGAATTGGTATGTTATTTGATCCCTTGTTGCTCTGATACCACTGTTTATAGGTTGTTAAACTCGATATATCCATATCTCCAGGATCGATATGATCAAACAACATTCATGCCAACATCATTCAGAATCAATAAAAAGAAAACAAGGAAGATGGGTGAACCCTTATTAAAACTGATATATTAATCGAATGGGGTGGCTTTTGATTTACAGAAACCTAATCTATATATACTAGATGAATCGTTGTGTACATGTCGATTCACCAAAACTAAACATTGTATACCTAAAAACTAAATAACCGTTTATACCTTTTGACCCAACCCAATATGATGGGTTTACAGATTACTAAACTAAAATACATAATATACACTAAACTAATACATATACTTAACATAATTTGGCCCATTGACATTATCTTAACATCATAAAAAGTATGAATATAATAAACACCCTTTTGAAGAAGCCTTTACCACATTAGCTTTTAACCAAGTCAAGGATGTTTAAATACTTAGGCTATGTTTAGTACGGGGATTATGAGGGCTTATTGAGGCTTGGCTTATAAAATAAGTCTCGTTTGCCATGTAGCTTATGGCTTACAAAATAAGCCATAAGCCCAAACTCATTGAAAGAGGCTTATAGGGGTTTATAGCTAGTTAAATTACTTAAATACTCTTAAAAATTTAATCGATTATCACGCAAAAGCCAAAAATATATCTGAACTTAATTTGATGTATTTTTATACGATTTTACATTAATAAGCTTCAACTCCAACTAATTCGGCAAACAGCTTTATAAAAATATAAACTCCATCTTTCGGCTTAAGCCCCAACCCCAACCCCAACCCCAACCCAGCCCCAGCCCTTTCCATCGATAATACCCTTAAATTGGAGGGAAAAAAATAGGGAAAAAAAAAGGCAATTCTTTCTACTAAAAGCCCAAGATAAAAATTAAAAATAAAAAAATAAAAAATTACGTACTCAAATATTTAGGTTAAAAAAAGAGAACAAAGTGGTACATATACATACGTCTATCTCTTCTACAAGTGTTCCTAATAAACTTACCCAACATATCCCTACTTACGTTTACCATCTTCATGGAAACGACTGCTGGAAATTCATCCGGAGTGTCTGAGGCAGTGACCGGTTATGATGATGGCAGAGCATTTATCACAGACAACGAACTCCCTTCATCCATGCATGCAGTTATGTCTAATGACGATCTTTTGATTGAAATCTTACTCAGGTTACCTGTTATCTCACTTGTTCTTTTTAAAACCGTATCCAAACGATGGTTATCTCTTATTAATGACACTAAGTTCACTATGCGCCGGCGTCAAATTCCTAACATTGATTACCCTTCTGGTTTTTTTCTTTGGTTTAACTTATCATATAAAGCTAATTACACTTTTGTCCCGCTTGATATGCGAATTCCAATAAGGAGATCTTACCAGCACATCGGCTTCACTTTTCTCTCCCAGGCACGTGGTAATCTTCAGATCTTACAGTCTTGTAATGGTTTGCTTTTATGTTGTTTCAAGGGTCAACTTCATAAGTATTATTATGTATACAACCCGTCCATTAATCTCTTTAAGAGACTTAGGAACCGATAATTTCGGTCCTTATCAGATCTTCCTCTTATGAGGATGGCTTTTGATCTGCAAAATCACCTAACTACAAAGTCGTCTATTTTGATGATGTTGGACCTTACATCAAAATACAAACTTACTTTTCACAAACATGCAATTGGAAAGTCTCCTATTATCATCGATATCCTACGGATGTTTTCGGGTTTCAACCTTGGAATATATTGGAATGATGCCATTCATTGGCTATATTATTTGAATAAACGATATTTTGTACGAAAGTATAGGCAACCCAATATGAACAATAGAACCTTTATTCGGATCTAAAGCGCAATAGTCGACTTAGATTAAGTTTAATAGTATCCAAATGTTACAAGATTAGATTAATGTCAATGAGACAATAATCATGTAAATGTAAAGACAAGACAATATCAATGAAATGATCGGAAAGAAGAAGAGAGTGATACAAAAGATCGCACACTCAGTGTCTATAACCCTAGATTAAGGGACTTATTAAATAGGAGATTAAGTTTCACTAAGACCCTCTAACGGCTATAAATGACTCATCGTGAAACGATGAAAGCTTGATGAAATGAACATCTTGAACTTTAAATCTTTTATCCTTTGTCCAAGTTTAACCCCAGTAATTAATCCCGCAAAGAGCCATAACTTGAAAGCCATTAGCAATTGATAGAATGATATGTTTGCCACAGATTATCACCCCAAAATTTAACATTCCCTTAATCGATGAGCAAACATATCAAACAATATCAATTTTCACACAAAATTTATGTTGATAGACGGGGAGGTTCTTTGTGAGTATGTCGCATTTTGGTTTGAAGAGCCAATTTTTTAGCATTTATAACACCTCTAGCAATTTTTTCACGATGAAGTGAACATCAATTTCAAAGTGTTTTGATCTTTCATGGAAAAGCAGAGTTGATGACAAGTTGTAAAGCGATTTGTTATCACAAAAGACTAACGGAAGATTGATATCAACTTTTAGATCTTTTAGGATTTTTGAATCAAATGATTTCACTGACAGCGAGAGACATAGATCTATACTATGCTTCATGGAAGATTTTGAAAGAGTGTTTTGTTTTTACTTTTTCATGAGATTAAACAATCATTAAAGAAAACACAATAACTTGTGATGATTTTACGGTTTTCTTGCATTTGGCCCAATCAAGATCACTATATCCTTCAAGATGATTTTCGAGTTCTTTGAAATTGTACCTTAGACCTTTTCTGGAGCTCCTTTTAGATATCTCGGGACATTGAGGCACATTCGGATGAGATTTTAAGGAGAATGCATATATTGTGCGGACAATGAACCGAGTATGAGATGTCGGTCTTGTATGGGTGAGATAGATAAGTTTCCCAAGTAACCCGATAACCGGTGATGTTGACAAGCAAGGGGTCATTAGCGGTGGGAATGTATGGAAGCACATAATTGGGTTCCATAGGAGTGGACATGAGTTTGCACCCAAGAAGACCAAATTCTTTGAGGAGTTCAAGACAATATTTTCTTTGGGAAAGACAAATGTCATTCCAGTTTTAAAACCTCAATGCCAAGGAAATATTTTAGATTTCCCAAGTCTTTGATATGAAATTTGGATTTTAGAAACTCTTTAAAAAGATTTATCTCATCAATACAGTTTCAGTAAGAACAATGTCATCCACATAAACAAGCAGAGGAATAAACTTGTCATTCTCTGTTTTGGTGAACAAAGAATGATCATTGACAGATTGGACAAAGTTATTTTCCTTTAAAACACTGACGAGTTTTTCATTCCATTTTCTGGGAGCTTGTTTTAGGCCATATAGAGATTTGACAAGTTTACAAACTTTATTTTTATTGTTCTCATTACAGAACCCCTTGGGATGGTCATATAGATATCCTCATCAAGATCCCCATACAAGAAAGCATTGTTAACATCTAGTTGAAAAGAGGCCATTTGTTTTTCTGACTAAGGCAATAAGACATCTAACGATGAGACATTTTCTACAACAGGAGAAAAGGTTTCATCATAGTCTATTCCTTCCCTTTGGTTATAGCCTTTAACAACTAGTCTAGCCTTGTATCTATCAACTTCACCATTGGCTTTATATTTAATTTTAAAGATCCATTTGTAACCAATGGGAGTTCTATTAGGTGGGAGATCGGTTATATCCCAAACATGATTTTCATTTAAGGCCTCAATTTCGAGTTCATAGCATCAACCCAATTACTATCAAGGATAGCTTCTTCATAATGTAGGTTCAATACTTTTATTTAGACTAGAGGCAAAGCAAGAATTATCTTTGTTAAGATTAGAGTAATTAACAACCTTTTCAATGCCATATTTAACTTTCCTTCAATAATAAAGTCATTAAGGTTCTTGGGCAATTTGGAAACTCGGTTGACCTTCTAGCGAGTGGTGGCAAGCCTTCTTCTTGAGCAATTTTGAGTTGAATCGAGAAGATGTATCGTGAGAATCAGAAGATGCATCAGCAGGATGTGATTCATGTGATACAGTGCCCTCAGGGTGTATATTTTCATCTATGGAAGTTACAACAGGTTCATCATCCCTAGTGGGATGATACAACACTGTGCTATCATCATAGGAGTCAAAAAATTTTGTGATTTAAATCTTTAGGCACATAGGTTTCAACAAACGGTTTTGACACAGTATTTTTCATTTTGAAGGGAAAGACAGTTTCATAAAATTTGACATCTCTGGAGTAAAAGATATTTTTTGTTTCTAGGCTCAAGAGTTTATAGCCTTTTTTCTCATTTGAGTAACCAATAAGAACACTTTTTTCAGACCTACTACCAAATTAATCGAGATGTTGAGAATGGTGGCATAGCATAAGCGACCAAAGACTCTAAGGAGAGAGAATGAAGGGTCATGCCCATACACAAAGAAGAAGGAGACTTGCGGATAACATCGAAGATGGTAACTGTTTATGATATAAGCGGATTAGAACACATTCGGACTAAAGATATAGAGGTAATTCCCACGAAACATAAGGGATCCGCCACATTAAGGAGATGCCTATGTTTCCTTCTCTAATACCATTTTGTTGAGGTGTATAGACACAAGAGGTTTGATGTAAAATTCCTTTTCATGAAAGAAGAGTGAAGTTTGTTATTGACAAATTCGTCCCATTATCACTACGAATATCTTAACATTGTGTTCAAATTGATTAGATAGCAAATGAGTGAAGTTAACAATGGAAACATAAACATCATCCTTCCCTTAAGCATATACACCCAGACTGACCTAGAATAGTCATCAACAATGGTTAAAAATATTTGTAACCCTCTCGCTAGTGACTTTGTATGGTCCCCATACATCAAGATGAACAAGTTGACCAATTTTAGTAGATTTATGTTCACTTAGAGGAATGGTTCCACGGTTTGTTTGGCTTTATTGCAAGTATCACAAAGATGGTCGATTCGGATGTGCTATCAAGTTTAAGAGTGGTTTTAAGTATATGCGGGACTTGGTCGAGACGGATGACCAAGTCTTTGATGCCGAGATTTCTAGAAACATAACAAGCGATATGCAATTATTAGAAGTAATCTTATATGTAGATTCAATGTCAAACATATATAACCCATTGGATTGTTTACCAACCCCACAATCCTTTTTGATGTAAATCAGTATATAGCAATTAGACTCATTAAACCCAACAAACATCTTATTGTCTCGGCAATCTTATGAGCAGACAAAGAGCTAACATTGTACTCGGGGACAACCGAACATCAAAAGAGTTAGGTCATTATTGATTTTAAATCACCAATTTTAGTAATTAAGGCACGAGTACCATTGGGATGTCCAACAGTTAGGCCAAGATTTGAAATATCAACAACATTGATTAAAATTTTGCGAGATACGGTCATGTGTTGATTTGCACGAGTCAACAATCCAACCAAGGCGATGTTTCGGATCGGTTTTGTGTTATTGTTGAAAAATTTGTTGAAGTTTATATTAAACTTGACTTGTCATTGAAGAAGGTTCTTGAGAAATTTTTGCCTGCCATTTTGGCATTAGCAGAAGACACACTTTTGTTATTAAGAAGACTTATAAGTCTGGAGAACTGTTCATTAGACAGAGAGACAGGAGAGTTGCTAGCACTATTATTAGTGATACGATTAGTTTCAGAAGAAACATTGTTACTGCTGAAGGTTTTACCATGAAGGTTCCTTTTGACATATCCAGCAGGATACCCCACAAGATCATAACATCTATCAACAGTGTGACCGGATTTTTTGCAATTAGTACATTTGAGATGCATGTTTGGTCCTCTGTTGTTTGGATTGTTCCCAGCATTAGAGAAAGAATCTTTATAGAAATTGTTGTTGTTGTTAAGTCTTTTGTTAAAAAAAATTTCATTATCAGAAGTTTTTGCAATGTGTCGTAGCAAAAGAGACTTTTTCATATAAGGCATCACCAAAAGACAAACTTTTTCCAGTGGAAGAACTACCACCATCATCACCAATAGCCATAAAACAAACAATAAGATGACGGATATAATAAGGCAGACAAAGAATCACAGATGAGAGATAATAACAAGAGCAAATAGACAAATAAATAAGACTTTGTATTTAAGAAACAACAAGCACCAAGCCTGTGGACTAGGGTAAACCAGAGCAGGTATTCGTACCACTCAAAGGTGGCAGATCAAGATGTTAGTCTACCCGTTTGCACCCACAAAGACTTAAGTATTGTATGTTTGAAGAAGAGATAAGACTTAGACTTACAGAGAAATATGCAGCGGAAGAACAAATCACAATCACCCTAGATTCACTTAGTCTAGGGCAAATTGTAAACAGAAGATAACCAGTGATTACGCCAATAGCGATAACCCCAAACCACACCTTTGTTGCCAAAGAGAATCAATGAGCCTCACTCTCTGATACCATGTACGAAAGTATAGGCAACCTAATATGAATAATAGAACCTTTATTCAGATCTAAGCTGCAATAGTCAGCTTAGATTAAGTTTACAATAGTATCCAAATGTTACAAGATTAGATTAATGTCAATGAGACAATAATCATGTAAATGTAAAGACAAGACAAGATCGGTGAAATGATCGGAAGAAGAGAAGAGAGTGATACAAAAGGCGCACACTCAAGTGTCTATAACCCTAGATTAAGGGACTTATTAAATAGGAGATTAAGTTTCACTAAGACCCTCTAACGGCTATAAATGACTCATCAAGATAAGCGATGAAAGCTTCAATGAAATGAACATCTTGAAACTTTAAATCTTTTATCCTTTGTCCAAGTTTAACCCCAGTAATTAATCACGCAAAGAGCCATAACTTGAAAGCCATTAGCAATTGATAGAATGATATGTTTGCCACAGATTATCACCCCAAAATTTAACATATTTGCATTACAAGTTAGATATTTCGAATGAGCATCCAGTTTTAACAAACTTACAAGTCCCTATAACCTTGGTTCAAAATGTGCATTCTGACTGCAAGTTGTTCGATTCTCGTGGTTGTTTGTTGCTTTTTTGTAGGAATAATTTCCATTCTCCACTATTATTGAATATATATGAGATGAGGAATGGGTCTTCTGAATGGTCTATGAAGTACTTTGTTAAACTTGATGAAATTGTGAGGCCACTTCCCGATACTTGGAGTATTTCAAGTATTTATTGTATTGCTTTGGGAGAAAGAGAAGAGGATTCTTTTATAGTGATGAAATTATATAATAAGGTTGTACAATACAAAATCGTGTCAAAGACTCTCCGCACACTTTCTGATTTGGGATCAGTTGGCTATCTTGTTAGCCGCGCTGAGTTCATTGCATCATTTGCTCGTGTGTGATTCTGCCTTTTTGTTTCAGGTATGATTTAAGTGCTTCTTGATAGTGTTGATGCTACAATTTAATTGCTGAATTGATATAAGTTGGGGTTAATATAAACGTAGGTTACTAAACTTTGTGTTTTTTGTTAACTTAGGATATTGAACTATATTTTTGTTCCCATGGCCGCATGGGTCACTGAATTTATGAAACCTGTTGAACTTAATAAAATATACGTATAAAACACAATATTTAGGTTACTTAACTTATCAAAAAATATGCGTTCAGGTTACTCGTATTAGTGCTGAAATAAGTGATAGTGATCTAAATGTCATTTCTTTTAAGTTCAGTCACTCAGGTGAAAGAAAAAGTTGAGCAACTTAATTTAACAAAAACGTGTGTATATTAACTTTATGAATTGTCATGGCTCTATTTGTTCTCTTGATTTATATGCTCAATTTATTTTTTTATAACAAAATATGTGGAAAGTCTTTAATTCTAATTGCTCTGTCGTAATAACAACTCAGTGCAAATTTATCGATACACTATATAAGACTATGAGTTGTAACTATTATGATTCATCGAAAACCCATATATATTGTCTTTTTATGACAAAGGAGCATGTGTGCCTAGTAACATTAAAAATCAATTCGCTATGTACCAAGAGCTTATAATTAACATACCTTTCAGGTATAATCTGCAATTGATTTGTCAATTGTCAGGATGATTATCAACAAAGGAGTACACAGATGTGGATACAGATATATTGTTGCTGTTATGATTCAATGAAAGCCG
The DNA here is from genome assembly GCA_022545495.1 of Chrysanthemum lavandulifolium. NCBI lineage: Eukaryota > Viridiplantae > Streptophyta > Magnoliopsida > Asterales > Asteraceae > Chrysanthemum > Chrysanthemum lavandulifolium. The sequence continues at coordinate 229,864,183 of CM040241.1, read as the reverse complement.
ATTTTGGTGCTAATAATGTATTTATCTTCCATGAATAAAGGAGCATGCTTTCCTGATAACTTCAAATTTGACTCGTCATAAGTTAATAGTAGCACATTACTAAGTTTTGTGATTGATGTCGGATCACAAGTCACAACCTGTACTCAATGTCTTTTTGTCCTTTTAAATCTTTAAGGCCAACCCAAAAAGCCACGAGAGACCATTTCTATATTGTCATATGTAATGCCTAAAATGGAGACTGCAAAATAGTGGGTTGGTCTTATGCTTGCTACCTAAAACTTGTGAACGAACTTCTAAATTTTAGTGTTGAGATTGGTTTTGATGGTTGAGTTCTCCCTTTCAACTGCAACGAAGGATGTTGGTCTATTTGACCCCACTCAATTACTCTTTGAGTCTCATATCTACCCTTTTTTCCAACAAAAAATATTGGTCTGTTTGATGATCTTGATCCACATTTTTTGAGTATTAGATCATTACCCTTTCAGGTTAAAACTGAGCACCTGAGGTTAAAGGAAAAATTGAAAAACTATGAACTAAGCACCTTAGTGTTTGTTATTGTTGATGTTTTACAAAATCTATCACTTAGTGATAAGCTTATTGATCAACATCGTTTCAGGTCTAGAACTGAAGGTGCGTGCAACAGAGGAAAGAGTCACGACATGCATCTATGGACGTTTGTTTAGTATCATTAGTAAGTTACAACAGTTATCATGCAAAAATGTCTATGCGTATTTGTTACTAAGAAAGTAATATTGATTTTATCTCATTTTGCTTTGTCTACATGTAAGTACGAACTGGTTATTTCTTGTTTTGGTCTTCTGTTACCAAAGTCGCATTTATCCTCCTGTTTGTTTAGAATTATTATATGTCCCTTATCTTTTTTTTGTAAATAATGGCCTTTTGGCTTGTTGGATACTGATGGATATTTTGCTAAATGATGAGTTTATAAGACTATATGATTTCTTAGTTTCCATCATTCATGGGACCAGGACTTGCTATATGTAACAAGGGTTCATATGTCACATTTATGACTATGCACCCTTGGTAATGTATGGAAATCAATACTTTGTGGGTGGAATTCGATCGGACCGGATATCCGTGTTGGTTATCGTCGTCAAATCAATATTTATATCGCTAGAAATTACGTGAGCTTATCGGGCACACACGTATATACTTAGAGAATGTTTTTAAATGTAATTAATATAATAGATGTGATATGGTTTTGACGATACTAGATTTTATGTTCTTTCATTTCATTTTGTATTAATTATATTAAGTAATGTTTACAAAATTATTTAATAGTCGATAATTAACCGTTAGACGCTTATTTTAACTAATGGGCTAAATTAATTATTTGTAAGGTACTAATAATTTATGATAGCCCACGTGATCCTATGAACTCATTCAAGATTTAGTCAGCCAAATATTTGATAAATGTGGAAATGATTTTGTCGTATTAACATATTTCATAAAGGTGGAAATGATTTTTTTCGTACTAAACCATGTGGACAAAATATTATTATTAAATATGAAAAGATTGTGTCTAGCTTGGACAGGAAGTCAAAATTTTAGCATATAATGTAGGCCATGGTTCATTGGTTAAAAGGGGCATTTATTATACCTATATACGACATTCATATATCTCTCCGTATATAAATCAATCGGTTGTTCCTAAAACTTGGTGTATTCGATCCTAGTTAATCAAGAAACTAAACCAAGTGTTTTGTGTTTCATTCAGAAGCAAGTACAAGCATCCTAACGTTCTTGTTAGACGTGTAGTGTGTGCATTTAATAGAGATCAACTTATTATAGTTGATTTAGTTATTCGTGGTGCAAAATCAAGATCCGGTGTTTATCTATTTTTCAATAGATTCGAGGTTAGTATTTAATGTGTTTTAATTCACAACATTAAATATAGATTCATCCGCTGTGTACCATAATGACGGCGACCAGACGGCGTCACCATCAAAAGGCGACGTCGTCGCAAGTGTAAATCTATATATAGACTTCGAATTTTATGTATTTTTGAGTAGTATTTTGGAGAGCAAACCCTAGTTCGTTCATAGTCCGACTTGGGCAGTATTTTAGGGTTCCAAACCCTTCTTTACACTCAAAGATAAGTTTGTTTATCCAATCTGTCACCATGTATGTTCTATGTTCAATTGTTTGTTTGTGTTCATGCTTATCTATCTTGCATAGCTAAATTAATCTAGTGTTTGCTTAGATATATGAAACATAGTTGTTGATTATTGTTAGGGTGTCTCTTGTTTTAATTGGTAGATGCTAGAGTAAGGAAAATTGGCTTCTTATTCAATTGTTGCGAACTTGAACGTCCTAAATAGTAAAAAGCTTGAGAGTGCACTTAAGCCATCGTTGTTGTGCTTATTGCGTGAGTTGTAGCTTTAGGATAATAGAGTATTCGAGGGAGATACTACGGTACTTGGCGATCCTAGATAGTCTAGAGGAGAGTTACAATTCATAGAACTAGGGAATTAGGCACCCCCTATGACTAACACAGAATACAACGCACCAATTAGAATGAGGATGTGACAATTCAATCGACCAATAAGAGATAACTAGGGAGTAAGAAAATCTAAGTAAATACATTTTTAATTATCATAAGAACTCACTCATACAATCCATAGCTTTTTTTCCTTTTCATTGGTTAATTATTTTTTAATTTTAATTATTAAGTAGTATAATTGGTAGAATTACCAAACCCTCACTCTTCAAACCCTGATATTTTACTTGTTTTCCAAAAAAATATAAAAAGCTAAAGAGAATGACCCTCAACCTCACCTTTTCATCATACATCTTTACTAGCATCTCTATTCCCCTAGAGAACGATCAACCCCCCGGGCTTACCCATGCTACACTGCCTAGTGGGTTCTAAAGCTTGCTTGTTGAAAAGGAAGTCTTTCGACCTCGAACTCACGCATCAAGCACTTTGATGCATATAACATGCTTAAGGAATTGAAGACCATGTTTGCTCAGGAACTCCTTGAGACTGTGCAAGCCTTTCATGCATGCAAGCATGAGGAGGGTCAATCTGTTAGCACCTATATTCTAAAAATAAAGGGCTATCTAGATAGACTAGAATGCCTTGGTCACCCCATGCCATATGGCCTTGCAATGAGCATGATTCTTACCTCTCTGAACAAGGACTTTGTTGGATTCAGACATAAATATAATATGCAATGCATGGGGAAGACAGTGAATGAAGTGCATGCAATGCTTAAGGTGCACGAACAAGGGCTTCCTAAAAGGGATGTTGCTCCTGCTTTACTTGCTATAAGAGCAGGAAGGATCCAGAAGAACAATAAGAACAAAAAGCAGCATAATGGTGCTCAGGGTAAGAATCATGGTAATGGCAAGGCTAAGCTTGCTTAAGCCTCCAAGGCCAAGATTCCCCCTCCACCTAAAAAGGAGCATCCTGCTAAGGACACTAAATGTCATCAGATTGGGCACTGGAGGAGGAACTGCCCTACCTATTTAGCCGAGTTGATGCAGAAGAAGTTCAATGTGGATAGCAATGCTAACACATCAGGTATCTTCATCATAGAACTTTATACTTTTCCTTATACATTTTGGGTATATGACACTGGTTGTAGTACTCACATCTGTAATACTTCTCAGGGTCTAAGGGGAAGTAAGAGACTGAAGCCAGGAGCTTTAAGCTTGTACGTGGAAAATGGAAACCGTGCAGCCGTTGAAGCTATCGAAAGTTTTGATTTATCCCTTCCTAGTGGTTTAATAATTTGTTTGGACAATTGTCATTATGCTCCTAGTATTACTATGGGTATTGTTTCAGTTTCACTTTTGAAAGACAAGGGTTTTACTCATTGTTTTACAGATATTGGTATTTTAGTTTCAATGAATAACGTGTTTTATTTTAATCTTGTTTCTAGGAATGCTATTTTTGAAATTGATATGCATGATTATGTTACAAATGATTGTTTTATGTATTCGTAAATAGTAAAAGATCCAAGCGTAACATGGACTCTACATTCTTGTGGCATTGCCGACTTGGGCACATTAACAAGAAACACATTAAGAATCTACAACATGATGGGCTTCTTAAATCAACCGACCTTGAGTCTTTTGATAAGTGTGAATCTTGTGTGTCTGGGAAGATGGCAAGAAAGCCTTTTCCGCATAAATGGAGAAAGTTACAGATCTGCTTGGACTCATACATACTGTATGTGGCCCTTTTAGAATTGTGTAAAAACAAGGATACAATTATTTCTTAACTTTCACTGACGACTTTAGTCGATATGGTTATGTTTACCTGCTTAAACATAAACATGAAGTCTTTGAAACTTTCAAAGTATTTCAAAGTGAAGTTGAGAATCAACTTGGTAAGACCATAAAGGCTTTACGGTCTGACCGTGGAGGTGAATATATGAGTCAAGAGTTTATAGATCATCTTAAAAGGTGTGGGATTGTCTCACAACTCTCTTCTCCACGTACACCACAACATAATGGTGTATCTAAGAGAATGAATCGAACCCTGCTTGACATGGTAAGATCTATGATGAATCAAACAACTCTACCAATGTCCTTTTGGGATTATGCTCTTGAGTATGTTGCACGCATTCTCAATATAGTTCCATCAAAGAAGGTTGAAAAGACACCATATGAACTATGGCATGGGAAAGTCCCTAATCTGTCTTACTTAAATGTCTGGAGTTGTAAGGCATTCGTGAAACGTGATACGCTTGACAAACTTGAATTAAGATCTATTAAGTGTATCTTTATAGGATACCCAAAGGAAACAATGGGTTACTACTTTACTACCCACCGAGCACATGGTATTTGTTGCTCGGTTTCTTGAGTTTTTGAGAATCGTCTCATCTCACAAGAAGCAAGCGGGAGGATTGTAGAACTTGATGAAATTCAAGAAGATACTCACCCTTCTAAAAATACTAGCCAACTTCCTGAGATGGTTTGTCACACCCCGCCAAGGCGAAAACACGAGGCGTAACAGATAGGAATCGTCATAACACTTGGTTAAATAAATAGAGAATACATTAAGTGAAAACAATGCCAAATGTCATGACGACGCCAGACACAAGTATGGGACTTGCATCTTGGTTAGTCGAACCACGACCACATAGTCGTATAATAAACCAAAATAATCTCCCAAACTGGGTAGGAAATTACATCAACAAATGCAACATAATCCGGAATAAATATAAATGTCTTAGATTGAAATAATAGCAATCCATGAAGATATTTCCTAAGTTCTCTCGCTAAGCCATGCAAGAATCAAACTTCCTTAAGCAGTCTTATTACCTGAAAATGGATACTCGAAAATGTCAACATACGTTGGTGAGCTCGCAGGTTTAAAATAAAACAAGAATAAGTTGTTGTGCATACAGTACATGTAGGACAAATGTGCAAATAGATAATAACGTAGGACAAGTAGTGACAATTGATATCCAACCACAAATGAATCATGCAACCATTATGAAATCACCATGAAGTTTACCAGCTGGAGCTAAAATGTGTGTACTTTTACGGCTATGTGGGATTCTACCACGCCGTAAGAACCACGAAGTAAGTACCACACAATAATTGAACCAAGCTAAAGCATGCGTACTTTCACGGCTATGTGGGATTCTACCATGCCGTAAGAACCACAAAGTAAGTACCACGCAAAGCTTGTACCACACAGAATGAATCACAAATGCACCTAACGCAATTATAATTACACATAATTTGTCTAAAGAAAACAATTGTTGAGCACAACATGAAAACATTTGAAATATATGAGAGAATTAGTAAGAAGAGGGGTGAGTTAGAATAAAGAAATGACTCTCTATTTATAGGCAAAACTTGCCACTGTTCCCCGGATCCCACGGATCCCTCCACAAGGATCCGTCTAGTGTAATCCTAGGGATCCGTGAGACGCTCATCTTTGCCCATGGGTTTTTGGTTATGGGTCATGGGTCATGGGTTATGGGTTGGTCCATGGGTATTCTTTTATATACAATGTATCTAATGAGTACAATGTATCTAGTCAAGTGGGTATGGGTCAATACCATGGGTTACGGATATGATCCATGGGTTGTGATTTTTACCCATCCTAATAAACTATTACAACAAATGATTTATTACAACAATTTGTATTAAATGGCTATATGTAAATGCTTTACAAAATAACATGTATCCTTATAATTGTACTTAAGATAACATTATATTTGTTATCAACAAAACACAAAGAGATCGCAAAATATTAATAAACATTTTACGATTTATTTGTATTAACAAACCCCATTTTTATAGTTTTGAAACAAAACAAACTCACACGAGACACATGCAAATTCACACTTTATAAACCAGCTTTACATTCGAACACCACTCCCTCGACATACATTAGATTAGTCTTGACACCACATCACACTCGACACCATTTGACACACACCAGGTCACACTCGACACCATTGACACGCAATCTATAAACCATCATACTTGTTCCAAAAACCCACATGACACAATCAGGTTACTTGTTTATAAACCAGTTAAACGCTTGTTTTAAAAATTCACACAGCAGATTATACATTTATAAACTTGATTAATACTTGTTCTAAAATTTCACATGACACAACATCATATTAGACTCGACATTATGAACTCAGAGGATATGCCAAATCACGTATGCAAACTCATGTTCATCCCCAAAGTTTATGAAGCCTGGTTAATAATAAAAAATTTTCTTTCTTGTAAACATGTAACTGTTCATAATCTAACCCGAACCCCTCGCTTTGCATACGTGATTATATCTTGTTTTAGATGTGGATCGACACCACACCCTCACGCTTAACACATCCACACCTAGGACTAACACATGAATGACGAGACATGGTCGACGCCTAAACGCACCCTACAAGCCATACGTTTAACTGTTTATACCTTAATGACCCAAAACAGATTCTATCATGATCATGAGTAGTTAAAATGCATGATTCGCATGAGACTCGTTTTAATGAAAGGTCGACAATGAAAAGAGCCAGACTCGATCCTAAAGTATTGAGCAATAACGGTTTATGATTTTATGTAGTTTCTTTTACATTAAACTCGAATAGCAATTCAAACACCAGATTCAGTTTTATCTTTAGGTGCTTGAGACTTGGCGCTACAGCTCTTATCATATCAACATGTGAAAGATAGCTAGAAGTAAAACAAGAGATAGTTTGGTGGTACCTTTGGAGCAGTTTCTAACGAGCCAACGAAGAACAAGGATCAAAGGAACCCACCCCACGAATCAACTATACAAAAAACCTAGCACCTGGACGTGTAATCACAGCCACGACTCTTGAATAATTGATCTTGAAAGAGAGCAAAGTGATAGGGATTTTTTGTGATTTTGGTCGGCACATGAAGAGAAAAGGGAGCAGGGAAAACGGAACAAATATAGGGAAGTAGAGGAGGAGCGTGTAACATAAAAGGCAAGTTTTAATAGCCTATTAATTGGGTTTTGAATTGGTCAGTTATGATTGTTATGATTGAGTGAAGAATCCGAATATTATGGGAGTAATTGAGTGCAAAAATATTTGGAAGGGTACAAGGTTTTAAAAGAAACGTGATGGTCTAAAATTATTTTAGGAGATTCACTTTTTTTTAGTATTAATTTGTAACAAGTAATTAATTGGGAAAAGTGACTTAGGTTAGTTTTGAATATTTTTGAATTATTATGTTTAATGAATAGACTGAAATGTAAGGTAGCCTTGTTTTAGTTTAGAATTGATTATTTACGTGAATTTAGAGCTTAGGTTTCAGACGTATTATATTTGGAACACGAAAAGTCGGGTCAAAGTCGTCGTTGACTAACCTGATCGGATGACGGTTCTCACATGGTTGAACATGAAAGTGTTGAACCAGAAAGTGAAGTCATTCATGTTCGTAGGTCCCCAAGGAAAATACGTACACCTGATCAAATGTGTTTATACGTCGATTCAGAGGAGCGTGAGTTAGGGGATCTTAATGAGCCTGCTAACTATAAAGCTGCATTAGCAGGTTATGAATCTGAAAAATGGCTTAAGACTATGAACAAGGAAATGAAATCCATGAGAGACAATGAAGTCTGGATTGAAGTTGACCTCCCTCCTAACGCTAAAATTGTTGGTAGCAAGTGGCTCTTCAAGAAGAAAACTAACATGGATGGAAAGGTACACACCTATAAAGCTCTTCTTGTGGCAAAAGGTTATACTCAAACCTACGGTGTAGATTATGAGGAAACCTTCTCGCCTTTCGCAGACATAAAAGCTATTAGGATTATTTTAGCCATAGCAGCGTACTATGACCGTGAGATTTGGCAAATGGATTTGAAAACTGCCTTCTTAAATGGTAACTTAACCGAAGAGGTTTACATGGACCAACCTGAAGGATTTGTCAATCCACGATATTCTAACCGTGTATGCAAGCTACAACGATCCATTTATGGATTATAGCAAGCATCTATGCAATGGAATGAAAGGTTTGATGAGGAGACCAAGAAGTATGGTTTCACTCAAAACCTTGATGAGCCATGTGTATACCGTAAGGCTAGTGGAAGTAATGTAGCATTCCTAATCTTATATATTGATGACATATTGATCATGGGAAACAACATTCCAATGTTACAAGCTATTAAAGCCTATCTTGGAAGTTGTTTTTCTATGAAGGATTTAGGTGAAGCTGCATATATTCTAGGAATCAAGATCTACATAGATAGATCTAAGCGGTTGATTGGACTTTGTCAAAGTGCATACTTTGATAAAATCTTGAAAAGATTTAATATGGAGAATTTCAAGCGCGGAACTACCCCAATGCAAGTAAAGCTTGAGTTGAGGAAATCTAAAGGACCCTTAACACTTGCAGAAGTGGAACGCATGAAGAGGATTCCTTATGCCTCGGTTGTAGGATCCATCATGTATGCGGTGAGGTACACTAGACCTAATGTTGTGTTCGCTCAGAACTTAACAAGTCAATTTCAAGTAGATCCAGGTGAGAGTCACTGGTCTGTTGTCAAGAACATACTGAAGTACCTGAGGTATACTAAAGATATGTTTCTTGTTTACGGTGGGAACCCTGATAGAGAACTTAGAGTTACCTGTTATACTGATGTTGGGTGGTAGACCGACAAGGATGATACCAAGTCACAAACCGGATACGTTTTCATTCTAAACGGAGGTACTATAGTCTAGAAGAGTGTTAAGCAAAGCATCACAACGATGTCTTCTATAGAGGCTGAATACACTGTTGCTTCAGAAGCTGCAATGGAAGCTATTTGGATAAAGAAGTTTATTGATGAGCTTAGAGTAGTCCCCACCAATAAAGAACCTATGGAAATGCTATGTGACAACACTGGAGCATTAACTATCACCAATGAGCCTGGATCTCAGAAAGGCGCCAAGCATTACAAAAAGAAGGTTCACTATCTCCGTGAGGTTATCGCAGATAATGAAGTAGTCCTTAACAAAGTTCACACATATGACAACTTAGTTGATCCATTTACTAAGGTGTTGCCTTTGAACAAGCATGTTGAGCATGCTAGTGGTATTGGACTTCGTTCAGTTATTAGTCTCATGTAAATTTGTTTTGATTTTGGTATTTGGATAACGGGATATGTAAAACATTTATTATTTTGATGATTAATATACGTGGTACTTGAGTTATTCATTCATATATTAATTGTGTCATATATTTGCATTTTTAATCCATAAGTAATTTATTACTTTAAATTGTCCATTGTCAATCAATGGTATGGGAGTATGGTTGAATTAAGGAAAATGTGAGAAATTGGTTATATTCTTTGAATACTAAGGATGTGTCCGCCAAACTCACATGTTATCCACGTGCTATGGATATTGGACTTCACCAAACCTACGAGTCATCACTTTATGGATCGGCGTCATTAAGTGATATCTCGCAAATGGTTATTTTTTTGTCCTTTGACTTGAGATACAAGCAGGTCTTCCATGTGTGGATCTTTCTTCTTGACTATAGTCAAAAGCTATCCTGAACAAGGTGGTTATAAAGGCTATTCTCAGAAGTTGGTTGAAGCGCATGAATGACACGTGTAGTCAAAATAGAATTTTTTGTTCCTCCATTTGTCTTTTGAATTATGATACTACTAGGCCCCTCGCTGAATTAATCAGATGTTTTCATGGCCGTGCCCAAAGTGTAAATCAAGATGATGCTTGTTTTACGTTTGGTAATCTTGATTAATTTCTAAAACGAGAAACATAATAGTTAAACAATATGGAATGAATTTGATCCATATCCATGGTTCAACAAGTATCTGAAACAAAAGGATAAATTTAAAATTGTAAACCCTTTACCTAGTTGTTTTATGAAACCATACTCATGTTTTTCTAGGATTCGGTGTTGTTAGACGCTTAGCATTGTTAGTATATATTATTATTTATGACGATCGCAAGTGGGAGCTCTTGGTTATGCGCACGTCAAATCAATATTGTTAGAAATTACGTGAGTCTATCGGACACACACGTATATACTAAGAGAATGTTTTAGTTAATGTAATTAATATAGTAGATGTATTAATTATATTAAGTAATGTTTACAAAATTATTTAATGGTCGATAATTAACCGTTAGACGCTTATTTTAACTAATGGGCTAAATTAATTATTTGTAAGGTACTAATAATTTATGATAACCCACATGATCCTATGAACTCATTCAAGATTTAGTCAACCGAATATTTGATAAATGTGGAAATGATTTTGTCGTATTAAACATATTTGATAAAGGTGGAAATGATTTTTTCGTACTAAACCATGTGGACAGAATATTATTAGGGTGCGTTTGGTACCCTACTTTGGAGTGAGGTTTGACTTGATTTGACATTTATAAAATGTTTGTTTGCAATCTTGAGTTTATAAAATGGGAGTGAACCTCACCGATATGGGCATACACAATTCCTGTGGAACATGCCTACTTTTCGCTACAACCCCACTAACTCAATTTTTTTTTATCTTATTTTATTTTTGTTTCTTGCTTTTTTATTCTTCCTATTTGATATTTTAACAAAATTAGGACCCACTCTACTATATTTTATTATTTATTATTAACTTATATATTTTATAATATATTTTCTCTCTCATAACTCAAATCCAAACCATAATCCTAATCCAAATTTAAATCCAAATCTAAATCCAAATCCTAAAACCATCTACAAACCAAACGGACCCTTAGATGTGAAAAGATGGTGTCTAGCTTGGACATGAAGTCAAAATTTTAGTATATAATGTAGGTCATGGTTCATTGGTCAAAAGGGGCATTTATTATACCTATATACGACATTCATATATCTCTCCGTATAAAAATCAATCGGTTGTTCCTAAAACTTGGTGTATTCGATCCTTTTTAATCAAGAAACTAAACCAAGTGTTTTGTGTTTCATTTGTAAGCAAGTACTAGCATCCCAACGTTCTTGTTAGACGTTGATAACGTCTAAAATGAACATGTTTTTAGTAGCATTATTGTTAGTTTTGTGCATGGTATTCGGCTATATTTACTCATAACTGTTGTAAAAGTGCAAAGTTGCGTATTGTGTATGTATATGTAGCCAGGTATCACGAACAATGAAGAAATGAAGTCTTTTATGCACATTTGGAAGATTCTCGAGGAAGGAAGTTGAGCTTGGAAGCTTTTGGACTCAATGATATGGAAGCATAGTGATTTCTAAGCATCTACAAAGAAGGAAAGATCAAGTTTGGCCTTGGAAATCATCAACGTGAGCAAAGAATGAAGCGTATAGGAGAAAAGTCAACAAAAGTCAAAATAGCAAAACCCACCGATCGTCAGAACTGTGAACCGGATCCGGTGGGCAATTGGTCAAGGCAAACCGATTCGGTCAAAGATGAAACCGATCCGGTTTCGCATCGCAGATTACACAAAGTCGCATTTATTGTTGCCTTAACTCCCATAATCATTGGAGTCCGATCATTTCTTGATATTTACTTGTTGGGAACGTTTTGGTCAGTTAAACAAACACCTTTGGCTATATAATGAACCTAGTACTAGTATACTAGGTGTGACACAACCAAAATTGTATTAGTTTACACCAAAACTAATATTAACCCTATTATTCAGCCCAAAAGCTTAGTACTTCATCGAAAACGCCCAAGAGCAAGGAGGAACCATTCTCATCCATTGTTTTGGTAGTTTGGAGTTGTGCGGTGATCCTAGGTGATTGGAGGCGTGGTTGCTACAATCCACGATTTCTAATTCTTGTAATCACAAAAGTTTAGGTATTCTATGAACTTTGTTATGGAAATCTATTCTCTTGAATTGTTTGAATTACTTTGTTATGACTTGTGTTTAGATATGATTGTTTTCATGGAGTAGTTTGTGATATACTTGTGTGTTGGAATGTAATTAATCATAGTAGTGTTCTCAAAATATGATGCATGTATATATGATCTTGTTTAAATGAGTTTGTTGGAAAAATACTAGTCTTGGTTGATTTGTCAATAAAACATGTTTTAAGAAAAGGACCGAAAGGATTTCTCTTGTGTTTTATTCCAAAAGTGAAGTGACAAACTAGTATGGGGATATGGTGATTGACAACCACCATGTTTTGCTTATTAAAACAAGACTAGGAACATTTTCATCACGAAGGGTCGAAAGATTCGTAAGAACAAATTTAATAAGAACATGTTGCAAACAAATGGAATTTCTATAGGATAATCATTGGGATAAGGACCGAAAGGATTACCTAAATGTTTTTGTTCTTAGAATGATTTTTACAAACAAATACCATGGTTGGGAAATCATTTGCTTATGATTTGTGCATCATACTAAGAGTATACACCAAACCTTTATGAACACTATTTATGGTTGATTATAGACTACACACAAGTATATATTTATATCTCTTATTTGAATCTCACTAGAACATAATTATTTGAGGAAGCCTTGACAAGCTTTCTTGTTAGAAACTTTTAACAAATCGATTTCAAACAAAAATCCTTGGGACGATCCCGACTTACCAAACTTTGCTATTACGGACGAGTATACTTGCTCGTATGTGTTAATAGGTTAGACGGTTAATTCGTGTTTATAAATTTTTAAAACTTGCACCATCGTAGCACATCAGACGTGTAGTGTGTGCATTTGATAGAGATCAACTTATTATAGCTGATTTAGTGATTCGTGGTGCAAGATCAAGATCCGGTGTTTATCTATTTTTCAATAGATTCGAGGTTAGTATTTTATGTATTTTAATTCACAACATTAAATATAGACCCATCAGTTGCATACTCGTGGTATTGATGGTTTAATCAATATGAATTCCCTACAATCCGTGGTATGTGATGATCATATGATAGAAGATGGTTGTATTTCTATACGGTTGTACATTTCACTTGTAACAATGATCGATATGGTTGGAGACTATAATATAATTAACATTATCCCAATCTAGTATTTTTCAGCAGATTTTTTGTTGGACAATTCAAACGATGTGGCGATGAATATATTTGTTTGCAATTGTGGCTCAACAAAAATGGAAGGTTGTAGAGTTTACACACTTATGTCATGTATTTTATTGGACACTTTTGATAGTTGATTCTAACTAGTTGATTGTCCACCTATGCGGCGGCAAGCATGAGAAAAGCCATTGGTTGTCATGAGCTATAAACGAGAAACCAATGTGGTGATGGTGGTTGTTCGGTTTAAGAACGACTAAAAAAATACTCAAATGATAATTAAAATCACTTTTACTTTAAGGGTTGAATGTGTCCTTTCGGTTTCAATGAGCACAAAAGCGTAGAATTATAGTTTTGGTGAAAATATATTACTAGTATCAACATGTAGGTCTTGGTCTATTCATTATTGTTTATGTCTACCAACCATCTTTTATATAATATAATAATTACATCATTCAAACAATTTTGCCAAAACATTCTTATTGAAAGATATTGAGCCAATCAGTTGCTCGATTTTGACACGTGGGCAAAATCGAACAATGTGATTGGTCAATTAAAAGTCAAAATTGAAACAATTTGATTAGTATTGTTAAAATTTGCGTGTGTAAGTTTGCTGGAGAAATATGCATGTACTTACGGATTAATTTCTTATAGATTTTGAACGAAGTTAAAAACAAAAGCACGCTTTATTCTCGAAACCAAACAACCAACCTGGCCATTATCTTTTCCAACCGATTCGGTTGGTGAGCCAACCGAATCCGGTTGGAGTTTCTGAGTTGATTTTTACAAATTTTAGGTTTTGAGTTTTAATTTGAGCTTTTAATTTTGTTAGGTGTCTTAGCTTGTTTATTATATGTTTCTATAGTTTGTTCTTGTTTTTACTAACTCTAACGCTAATAATTCGGAATTTGTTTTGTTTTGCTTTGTTAAGTTGTCTAGTAACATGGATAGTTTGAGCGGAATCTCGGAATACCTTCGTACTTTGGACGAAATGTTCAAGGATACCGGAAGTTCATTAGAAAAGATTGGAGGTATCTTAGAGGAAAGCAAGAAAGAATTGGGGATTGACACAATTGATATGGAAGAAATAGGTGAAAACAAGGTTCAACTACCCAAAAAGGGACGAGTCGTAGTGTTCACACAAGCACCGGTAACGGTATTTGATTCGCCGTTAATGAGGTTTGGAACGCCTTGTAGTGTGGAAGGAGTGAGTGCTTGGGATGCGCAGCTCAATATGGCTTATGGAGAGAATTATATATTGGAAAAGGTTCTTGACAAAATCGGTCATGTACGTATGGACTATGAAGCCTATGGAAGAAGGATGGTCAAAAATCTGAAGGTCAATATTCACGGACACATTTTTGAAACTGATTTTGTTGTGCTAGAAGAGGGGAACACGGATGAGCCTAATGTGTGTTTTGGTCGGGATTTTCTTGTCACGACCAAGTGTCAAGTAGATTTTGGAATGGGAGAAATGAGAATCAATATAACGGAGTTGGAAGAAGGAAAAGGAGTAAAAGAGATGCTAGTGGAAGTTTGTGCAACCATGGAAAAGGAAGAGGTGGAAGTAGTAAAGATGGGAAAGGCAAACCGAAAGAAACCATCATCAAATAAACTAACCCCAACAACAACCTCCACCACCAAAAATGATTACACACCATCATCACCTACCACTACTATCAAACCCTTAACCGACAACCAAAAATAAGCTATTTTAGAGAACCTAGAACAAAAGTTTCTAGAGCTCAATGAAAAGAAACCGGTTATAGAAGTTCTCCAAGATTATGTGCTTTACCGTAAGAAGTTGGATGCATTGATGCTAGCAAGGGCTAGGTTGGAAGATAAGAATCTCACGGAAGAGGAGCGAGATCGAATTTTGTTTAGAGGCATGCCAAGGAAGGAGAAGGATCCGGGTAATTTTGTGTTGCCGATCAAAGTAAATGGGACTACACCAGTTTATGCTTTAGCCGACACGGGGTCGAGTGTTAATGTGATGCCGTATCCCTTGTTTAAGACTTTGGGACTAAGTAATCCGCAACCTAATCATTCTAAGCTTACTATGGCGGATAACACTCAAGCAAAGGCAATGGGAGAAGTTAAGAATGTAAGAGTGCAAATTGGCTATCAACCGTATTTGCGATTTCCTTGTCTTAGATATTCCGGTGGACAAGAGTTTACCACTATTATTGGGAGACCATTCTTACGGACTTGTGGAGCGATTATAGACATGGGAAGATGCACCATGACTATTGACGATGGGATTTCGAAGCAAACATACTACCCAAAACCAAGAGGCCCAATCTTGGAATTTATGGAAGATTTGGAGTTCATAGAAGCAAATGATGATTTAACATGTTTTGAAGTGGGACGTGATGTCCACGGTAATCCAATGTACGGACCTTTAACTCCGCCTTATTTCGATATAGAGGACGAAATGGAACGTGCATTTGCGATAGAAGCTTTCTATAACCCATTCAAAAACATACTAGTGTACAAAAAGTTGACCGACTTTTTAGGATCTTTACCGGTGCAACTTAAGAATTTGGAGTGGAGACCCGAAAGGTCGGGGACTTACAAAAGACAAACCGGAGATGGAGATTGGCATGTTAAGTTCGACATACTTTGTCCGGACGGAAGAAGATTTATGAGAAAGTTCAAAACCTTTGAAACATTCCGTGAGTTGACCGGAAAATTTCAAAGTGAGGATATCCTTAGACAAGAATATTTCGAGGAATTCTGAGAAAAAGACCAAAGACCGTAATAACAAGCAATCATTTGCTTGAATGTCATGAACTATTTCTTTTGATTTGATGCATTTAGGATTTTGTTTCTTATTTAATTTTTCATTTTATGATTGAGGTAATTTGGTTAAATGCATTATGACTATGAGTTTTGAGTTGAAGTTTGGTTTAGTTCATTAGTATGATGAGTTGAACTTTTTTTTTTTTTTTGATTGAATGATTGTTCAAAATTTCATATGGTGGATGAATGTTGTGTGAATCTTTAGCAGAATTTTTGAGTAAAAATGTTGCTTGGAGGGTAAATGCCTATTTAACATGTAAAAAAGCAAAATTTGGCAAAATGCAAACCGAAACGGTTGTGTCCTTGACTGAACCGGTTGCATCAAAGTATAAAAACCAAAAAATTCAATTTTTCAGAAAAACACACACACACACTAATTCTCCAGTGGGTTTTGCAAAAATTCATCCAAGAGAAGCAGATTGAAGGTTGTTTAAGTTGTAGGAAAACATCATGGCACCCAAACAAGTAAGCATCTACATTCAATTAACTCAATTAAGGTTTAATTAGAGCATTTGATTCGGATTGAATATTAGGTCACCAATTTGGGGGTTTTTTGTTATAATTCGAATTAAGTCGTAATATTTTAGGATTGAGTGGGTAATTGATATAGGAGTGCATTACAAAAAGAATTTGATAGATTGATTCACCAAAGAATGAATATTAGATGATCAAATTTTTCGAATTTAGTTGGGTTGTGCTAATGAATAAAGATAAGTTGCAATTGGTGGTTCCTAATGATAGATGTTATGTTTTTTTTAAAGAGTGATGGATGCCACATTATTAGAACTAATGATTGAAAGATATAAGCTATTCAAAGTGAGTTCTAAGATGTTAGATGTTTGATGATTTGAAAAGCAAGTTTAGAGTAATTCAAGGATGTGGAAATCATTGAGGATGATAGAATGCGATCTAAGAGTGGTTTGGGCATTAGAGAATTCGAGTTTATGAGGATTAAGAGGCAAAAGCCTTACAGTCTGCACAACCGATTCGGTTGCGCATTGCAACCGAACGGTTGGTGTTTGACAATTGGAAACCGATTCGGTTGGTGATCCAACCGAATCCGGTTCTGTTTCAGATTCAAATTTGTGAAATTTTGAAATGAATCTTAGAGGGTTCCATGAACCTTCTTGTTTGTTCTAACACTCTCATATGATCTTATATTTGTGATTTCTGAGAGAATTATTGTAGGTAGCTCGAGCGAGGGGCAATTCCAATGAACCCGCTTGTTACGAAGTTTTGTGAAAGAAACGAGAAGAAGAAGGTTAAATATAGTTTGAAAACGAAGGCAAATGCCAACTTAAAGTTCAGAGATCTCACCGACGGGGAGAAACATGCCTTTCGAGAAAGATTATCGAAATTGCAACATAGGACATGTTTGGTTCCAAGGGTGATTGATTGGGATTTGTTTGAGGAGTGTGATTGCGAGGATGAGTTAAGAGGATTAATGCGAACATCTTATGTATACCCAGGGGATGGAGATTCGTTCAATGATTTGTCGTGGGAAAGAGCGTTTAGCGTCAATGAAGTGATCTATCAAGAATGGTGTATGGAGTTCTTTTCGACCATGTATTTTGAAAGGAAGGTGAATGTTCGGAACTTGATGACGGAGATTTGTGTTTGGTTTAGGCTTTGTGGAAGGGATCATGCTTACACTTTGCCAGCTTTTGGCGTGGTTCTTGGTTTGTATGAGCCACATGAGGTCAATCATCGATTATTTGAAGCTCATTTTTCTAGGCTTAGGAGGTTTGAAAAAGACTATCCAAGTATTCCCGCTTATTGAAATCGAGTGGGAGATCTTTCGTGCCCTAGGAGGAATGCCTCAACCATCATAAATCCGTTGATGAGGTTACTTCACAAGTTGATAGTGACCGGTCCATTTAATAGACATGGAAGCAGGGACAAATGTCAAAAACCGGACTTATGGGTTATGATGTTGCTAGAAGAAACTAAGGACGGAAATGCAGTTTGGCAGATAGCCGAATATTTATCTAGAAGAGCCCCGGGAATCAAGAGCAATAGCCACATTTGTGGAGGACATTTTGTGACGAGATTGGCAAAGAATCTTGGGTATTATGTTGATGAGGAATTGGTATATGTGGAGAGCCAAAGTATAGTGATACATGGGTGCGCAAGGTTTTGGGAACGCTTTGAATAGGAGATTGAAAACCTTGGGGTTATGGATTGAACCAAGAAGACAACAACAACAAAAACCACCCCAACAGCAAGGGAATATACCAATGGAGAATGTACAAAGTGGTACGTCCAGTAGTTTTGATTCGGGTTGGGGAGAGTGGAACCAACATCTAGATGAGATTCAATGTAGGGATGTGTGGAGAGACTCGATGATGTTGAGAAACAACTACATCAATGATTATTCCATGCCTATCTTTCAACACATGGCTCGTGAAGCCAATTATGAGTTGCCACCCTACAATCCACCCAATGTTCCACCGTATCCTTTCCCTTACACTTCTTATCCGGACCCTATCCGTATCCATATCACGGTACGCACCATTTCTGATCCAAGACCCCATATGGTCGATTACCAAGTTGGTGGAACAAGCTACGAGGTTGGAGGATCATCATCGTGGAGTTGGAGGAAAGAAGAAAAGAGGAGAGTTCGTTCGGAGATTGTGGACGGAAACTACGTGAACCGAAAGTGATGATGATGAGTATGATGATGAAGAAGGAGAAGACATGAGCGAGGATGACGAGTGATCGTGGATCATTCGTGAGTTATGGTTTCAAAAACAATGGTCATGATGTGTTTTTAAAACAATTTCTATCCATTTCTTTAGGATGTTTAGCATACTTTGTTTGGTTCTATCTAGTTTTTAGTAGTCTTTGTTTTGTTTGTTTTGTGTATTGCGTGTTGCGGTTTTGTTTGCGGATGGATGTGTCGGAAGCTTATTGATGGTCAAATGTTTAGAGTTGGATAACTCACATGCTTTCTAATGACCCAATGCGCGTATTGCATATTCTATCCCGTGGTATCTTTTAACTATCTCTTTTCCCATTTTCTTTACTTTGAAGTTCATTTTTCATTACATTGAGGACAATGCAAAACTTAAGTATGGGGGAGGGAAGAAAATAGGAAAAATGATACGCATTTTTAATTTTTTAGATAACTTTTGGATGCAAGTGATTAGAAGAAATTCGCCCTTGATGGTCTAGTTGTTTTCACGCGTTATTGACACTTAAAATACATACTTAAAATACGGAAGCTTTTGAATTTGAACCAAATTACGAAAGTAATTCATTTTGGATTCGATAGCATTTTCTAGCATGCATAATAGCCTTTTTCCCACATTTTGTGAGGTTTCTTTTGTATAAAACACATCTTTTGTTTTATATTTGCTATGAGTGGCGGTGATTATGTCGATTCTAGAACTTGTACTAGTTATGCATTACGGTTAAAATCACCTTCGAGTGATCTAAATATGTTCAAGTGATAAGAGGCACCTTAGGAATAAAACCAAATGGCCTTCCATTTACATCTAATGATATATTAGCTAACCACATCGGTTAGTTAACCACCCACATGGACCCATTTTGTTAGTGCTCATCTTTAGCACTAGATACCCGTAGTTACACCCTTTGAGCCAATCTTTTCATTTGTTAAAACCAGAAAAATACAAAAATATTTTACACTTTAAGCTTTAGCCAACCCTTATCAAGTCTATTGGTTTGTTGCTAGTTATTTGGAATGTTGGACTATTTTTGATGATTATGAAGAAGCTACACTTTGTTTATAGTGTGTACCATTCTCCATCTTGGATGAAAGAGACGTCTTTCTCGATTTTTTGTGTATGCTTATACTAAGTGTGGGGAGTAAAAAAAAAAAAAAAAAAAATTATTATAGCCAATGAGCTATATGAGGGATATTGATTGTGATGAGCTAAATTGAGTTATATATATATTTGCGGAGATCGATATGTGAAGAGGAGTAATAATCATTTTCGGGATTGTGGTTTGTATGATGGCTTGCAACATGGAGGTTTAGACTTTATTTCATTTTTATCTTAACACCAATTTCATAAACTATCCCATGCCTTATCCATACCTTTTATGAACCCTTAGCCTTAACGTTATAACCCAAATAAAAGCCCTCTTTGATGAATTTATTTTCTTTGTTTTGATACTTGTACAAGCTTATGGTAAAAAGCATTGATCATGACTAGGCATTGAGTGATTTACATATACCCACCAATATATGAGTGTTGAGTGAATTCTTAAAAACCATTCGTGAGGTGTTCTAGTTATGTTATCTAAAGTGTTTGGTTCATTTTTAGAAAAATTTCACATATTATAAGCAAGCCAATGATTATCTCTTTTGGGGTAATTGTTACATTTTTTTTGGAATCATGGTGACAAGACCATTGAAATCAATTTTTGCAAATGTTAGACCTACTCGAGATGAGTAGAGCTTAAGTGTGGGGAATTTGATAACGTCTAAAATGAACATGTTTTTAGTAGCGTTATTGTTAGTTTTGTGCATGGTATTCGGCTATATTTACTCATAATGTTGCAAAAGTGCAAAGTTGCGTATTGTGTATGTATATGTAGCAGTATCGCGAACAATGAAGAAATGAAGTCTTTATGCACATTTGGAAGATTCTCGAGGAAGGAAGTTGAGCTTGGAAGCTTTTGGACTCAATGATATGGAAGCATAGTGATTTCTAAGCATATCTGACAAGGAAAGATCAAGTTTGGCCTTGGAAATCATCAACGTGAGCAAAGAATGAAGCGTATAGGAGAAAAGTCAACAAAAGTCAAAATAGCAAAACCCACCGATCGGTCGAACTCAGAACCGGATCCGGGTGGGCAATTAATCAAGGCAAAACCGATTCGGTCAAAGATGAAACCGATCGGTTTCACGGCTGCTGATTACACAAAGTCGCATTTATTGTTGCCTTAACTCCCCATAATCATTGGAGTCCGATCATTTCTTGATATTTACTTGTTGGGAACGTTTTTGGTCAGTTAAGCAAGCACCTTTGGCTATATAATGAACCTAGTACTAGTATACTAGGTGTGACACAACCAAAATTGTATTAGTTTACACCAAAACCAATACTAACCCTATTATTCAGCCCAAAAGCTTAGTACTTACTGAAAAACGCCCAGGAGCAAGGAGGGAACCATTCTCATCCATTGTTTTGGTAGTTTGGAGTTGTGCGGTGATCCTAGGTGATTGGAGGCGCGTGGTTGCTACAATCCACGATTTCTAATTCTTGTAATCACAAAATTTTAGGTATTCTATGAACTTTGTTATGGAAATCTATTCTCTTGAATTGTTTGAATTACTTTGTTATGACTTGTGTTTAGATATGATTGTTTTCATGGAGTAGTTTGTGATATACTTGTGTGTTGGAATGTAATTAATCATAGTAGTGTTCTCAAAATGTGATGCATGTATATATGATCTTGTTTAAATGAGTTTGTTGGAAAAATACTAGTCTTGGTTGATTTGTCAATAAAACATGTTTTAAGAAAAAGGACCGAAAGGATTTCTCTTGTGTTTTATTCCAAAAAGTGAAGTGACAAACTAGTATGGGGATATGGTGATTGACAACCACCATGTTTTGCTTATTAAAACAAGACTAGGAACATTTTCATCACGAAGGGTCGAAGATTCGTAAGAACAAATTTAATAAGAACATGTTGCAAACAAATGGAATTTCTATAGGATAATCATTGGGATAAGGATGGAAAGGATTACCTAAATGTTTTTTCTTAGAATGATTTTTACAAACAAATACCATGGTTGGGAAATCATTTGCTTATGATTTGTGCATCATACTAAGAGTATACACCAAACCTTTATGAACACTATTTATGGTTGATTATAGACTACACACAAGTATATATTTATATCTCTTATTTGAATCTCACTAGAACATAATTATTTGAGGAAGCCTTGACAAGCTTTCTTGTTAGAAACTTTTTTAACAAATCGATTTCAAACAAAAAATCCCTTGGGACGATCCCGACTTACCAAACTTTGCTATTACGGACGAGTATACTTGCTCGTATGTGTTAATAGGTTAGACGGTTAATTCGTGTTTATAAATTTTTAAAACTTGCACCATCGTAGCACATCAGACGTGTAGTGTGTGCATTTGATAGAGATCAACTTATTATAGCTGATTTAGTGATTCGTGGTGCAAGATCAAGATCCGGTGTTTATCTATTTTTCAATAGATTCGAGGTTAGTATTTTATGTATTTTAATTCACAACATTAAATATAGACCCATCGGTTGCATACCGTGGTATTGATGGTTTAATCAATATGAATTCCCTACAATCCGTGGTATGTGATGATCATATGATAGAAGATGGTTGTATTTCTATACGGTTGTACATTTCACTTGTAACAATGATCGATATGGTTGGAGACTATAGTATAATTAACATTATCCCAATCTAGTATTTTTCAGCAGATTTTTTGTTGGACAATTCAAACGATGTGCCGATGAATATATTTGTTTGCAATTGTGGCTCAACAAAAATGGAAGGTTGTAGAGTTTACACACTTATGTCATGTATTTTATTGGACACTTTTGATAGTTGATTCTAACTAGTTGATTGTCCACCTATGCGGCGGCAAGCATGAGAAAAGCCATTGGTTGTTGCGAGCTATAAACGAGAAACCAATGTGGTGATGGTGGTTGTTTGGTTTAAGAACGACTAAAAAAATACTCAAACGATAATTAAAATCACTTTTACTTTAAGGGTTGAATGTGTCCTTTCGGTTTCAATGAGCACAAAAGCGTAGAATTATAGTTTTGGTGAAAATATATTACTAGTATCAACATGTAGGTCTTGGTCTATTCATTATTGTTTATGTCTACCAACCATCTTTTATATAATATAATAATTACATCATTCGAAACAATTTTGCCAAAACATTCTTATTGAAAAGATATTGAGCCAATCAGGTTGCTCGATTTTGACACGTGGGCAAAATCGAACAATGTGATTGGTCAATTAAAAGTCAAAATTGAAACAATTTGATTAGTATTGTTAAAATTTGCGTGTGTAAGTTTCTTGGAGAAATATGCATGTACTTACGGATTAATTTCTTATAGATTTTGAACGGTTAAAAACAAAACACACTTTATTCTCGAAACCAAACAACCAACTCGGCCATTATCTTTTCCAATGATAACATTCTCCATTGCATCTCACAAAAACATAAAAAACACCCCTAATATCATCAAAAATATATGTTTGTGATTACATTGTTGATCCGTTATGTAAATTGAATTGTTTGTTTGATTATGGTTTTATTTTATCATGCATATCAAATTGATTATTAAGTGTAAAGGTTGATAATTTTGTATGAAAAGGTTGATAATTTTGTGAGTTTATAGTATTTGTATGTAAGGGTTGATAGTTTTTGTGATAATTTTGTATGTAAAGGTTGATAATTTTGTGAGTTTATAGTGTTTGAACTAATTCAAACTCACATATATGATATGTTAATTTTAAATTATTAAAAGGGATTATTATGTTGGTAGCAGTGGCACATCGAAGAACTAATAGAGGATATCAATAGTGGGCCAGTGGCACATCAAAGGTGGTTCTTTAAATAAGTCGTGACGAACAAAATGCAATAGGTAACAAAGTTAACATTAGGATTTTTATTTTTATTTTTTATTTTTTTTTTATTTTTATTTTTTGCATCTTATTCTTTTTATCTCTTGGTGCTTCCTAACATGATTGTAAGGTAGGTCCCATTTTTTTATACATCATTTTTAAATGATTTCGGTTTCTAAAAAGGTTCTCGGGCACCACCTTCATTAGCCTTAGGTCCGCCCTTGGTGGATATTGATATCTTGGACACCAAAAATGTTGAATATGTTCAAGATCTATATGCTTAATTATTATAAACTATAAAAAAGTGGAGTTTACCTAATGTTGATAATGGTTCCTTTTACATTTGTTTGGCAGAGTTATGGCATGGTTTCACCAAACTATATGTGGACACAACAATCTGATATCAAAGAAAGGATGAGATGGTATCAAAATTATATAAGTAGACAAGAGGTAAAAGTAACTTAGATACACATGGTTTCATCGACACATTATTAGATTGTTTTAGATATAGTTCTTTTTGTTATGTACAGTGCATAGGTGAATTGTAGTTATTTTTTGAGAAGATAGACCCCACAAGTCGCATGGTTTTCTTCTACTCTTACCTATATAAGGCTTGTTACTCATATTTAGCGATAGGGTGTAGCTAGCTTTGGTTGCCTTGAAGATAAAATATAAAAAAAAAAAAAAAAAAAAAAAAAATGAGCATCAAGTTGTAGATTTTAAATATTTTAAATTGCTTCCACTAGAATTTTATAGAAGTCTAGATGGATCATAGAATGCTAGAGTGGATGCGATGGATCCACCGTTTACTTCTTTTATCTTAATTAGTATCATGAATTACATCCTTTGTTTCCAAATTGTTGAAGTTCTAGAATTCGTAGCAAGAAAAGAAGAGATATGATAAGAACGATCTAGGCTTGACTAGGATGAACAATAACATTGAACAATACATTGCACAACGGAATAAAATAAACATCAATGTTATTAAACAAGGTTTCTTCGCCATCATATCTACTCTAAACAATACAAACAAGTCAGCCCCAATCCTACTTGATCAAGTGTAGGACGCTTGGTTTAAAAATGCGCGCATCATTACGCAAATTGCATGCATAATTGCATTGCATTTGAAATTTCGCATCATGGTACCTAATGCGAGGTTATTCCATATTGCGCTACCAATTGAACGTAATTTATCGCATTTGTGTCTTGCTAGCAATAGTCGCAATTTGAAATTTAATGATTTGTAAAAATAAAACCATTTATATGAAGCCCAACTATTTTATTGAGAACCTTAGCAAATGACAACCATAAAAATACACATTGACGGCCATAATTCTTGCCGTATATTCTAATTACCCCATTTTTATTTCATTCAAGCTCCTAGTGGTGCGACTAATTCTACAAACTGAGTAATTTTTTTACTTTAATGCATAATCAAATAGTTTTCTTCCTCATGTTGTGTGATTCAAGTCGTAAACTCACATATTATTATTTTTATTATAATAAGCACATATGTTATACCATTAGATACAAAGTGAGTTAATTTCTTTGATTCAACGTTAGAATTCATATGTTGTTCAACTTTGACTAAACTTTATAATACTGAATTTTGCTATTGATTTAA
The DNA here is from genome assembly GCA_022545495.1 of Chrysanthemum lavandulifolium. Taxonomy (NCBI): domain Eukaryota; kingdom Viridiplantae; phylum Streptophyta; class Magnoliopsida; order Asterales; family Asteraceae; genus Chrysanthemum; species Chrysanthemum lavandulifolium. The sequence goes on along the minus strand of CM040241.1, from coordinate 229,838,716 downwards.
CTATGAGTAAATTATGCTTCTTTGTTATTGATATAACTTGTAACTTTTAAATAGTGATTTATTTATAAGTTTATACCATTTACTTGGTACTTGGTAAAAATATACTATGCATCAATATGTTTTTATTTTTATAATACTAAGCGATTACATCTAAATTGCTCGCATTCACACACGCATTACACATTAGCCTCGGGAACTTGAATGCATCGGATTGCAAAACGCAATTTTAAACCAAGGTAGGACGGTTACTCAACAATAATGAGGATCAAAGATCCTTGAGGCTGCACACACACTAGTCGACTACATTTTCCTGGTGTTCACACACACACGCTTTGTGACACACACTAAACTAAATGCCCCTATGTCTCTTTATAAACTAGAGACGCTAGGGTTATAGGGAATAAAGACTAAATCTTCCTAACAATATGTAAAATGTCATGTAATCTTCTACTAATAGAAGAATTCTTCTTTTGTCGCTTTAGTCCCTCAAGTTTCATTCTTGTTTCATTGTTGCTTATAGTTTTGTACTTATCAACTCAAATAACGAACCCAACAAGATAGAATTGCCAAGGGAATTAGTTTAGAAGTTTGGCTGATGCATAATAGTTAGTGGCCCCCTTAGTTACGTAATGCAAAGTTTCCACCTATGGAAACTCTTTGGAGGTGTTAAAGTACTTGTGTCTTGCTACAAATCTTCATAATTAGACTAAACACGACTACACACGAAAAACAAACGTTTTTTCTCCAATTAGGTGGGAACAAGTTGTTTTTTACAATTTTATTAAAAGTAGGTAACCTGCAAAGAGCATACGGCGTATCTACTTCTAGAGATAGGTTGTATCAGCACCTCGAAGATTTCACTAAGTATTGGTAAAAATTAAGACATACGACATATTAAACTATGGCAATACGCCGTATCTGAAGCTCTGCAGTCAAAGCCCAAAGAAAATTGTAGTGACTAAACTGAAACAAAACTCATATTTGGTTACTATTGCATGATTTTCACCCTTTTAATTAACGTGTAATACTAACTTAAATGGAATAAAACTAAAAATATATATAAATTGGACAAATTACTTTAAAATATAGTTTGTAGGGACTTAAAATGGACTTATGTAATCACTTCTTAAGTTATGTCCAGGATCGAACAACTTATTTTATAGGCGCCAATTTTTTAACTAGAAAAAATGAAAGTGTGTTAGAGATGAAATGAGTAAATAAACAATTAACTCAATGTATGCTATTTTAGAAAGAATTTTGTAGCATATGTCATAGGATTCTTTCAAAATTAGATAATAACTTATAGACCTCACAAATATTCACTTTTTTTACCAATAAATAAATCTTACCTATATAGGCTATATGTACAAATTTTAACATACAAAGGGCATTCAATAATGGTCAGTGGATCGAAAGCAACACATATGTATTGCAAAATTACTTTTTTAAGACTAACTTACGAAAGTTACAGAATTACAAACAAACAAGATTTTGTATGATGTAAAGATATTTTTCTAGCAAAGACTTGCAAAATTTTAAACTACTATCAGATCACACCACTTTACCTTCTAACTCAACGTCACATCAACTTTTCTCTCTACTTACTCCCTCTCACTCACCCCAATAGTCACCACTGTCATCTTTTATCAAAATACTCACTTTTATAAAAATATAACCCACACACACTCATAAATCAAATAATTAATAATAAAAACATTAAGAGGGGCTCACATTTGCACGGTTTCATATAAAATGAGGAGCTCACCTTTCATGCTTGGTGTAAGCTCCTCACCTTTCGTCCCCAACAAGCCTCATGCCTGACCATATACCAAAGAGGAGCTCATGCTCCTTGCTGGGAACAGCCTTAGGTAAAGAAAGAAAAAAATATATGCATATATGTTTATGATATTCTTTTAACAAAGTTTTAGTAAGTCTAATACTGGACGTTATAGGGGAATTTTAGACGCATCGTTGCCCAAGGACGCGTCGTCCTTATAACTCCCCCTCCGCTTCCTTAGAAGCGTTGTTGCATGAAGCAGAAAAGAGATATGTCGATTGTGGAATAACCGCCTTGTGTTGTGTGTATGTGAACTGTGATATTGGTTTTGTGTGTATATTTGTGTTGAAGTTAGGTACGTTTGGGTAGTGAAGTTGGTTATGCTAGCGGTGATGTTGGTGGTGAAGTGAAAATCTGATGTGGTGCTGAGTTGTCGGTGGTGATGTTGATCACCACTACACGCTATCTAACATTTCGTTTTTGGGAAAGCGGGTTTGCTTCTTCTGAGAAATTTCTCAAAATGGATACATTTTGATTCCTTAGTCCATACAAAGGTTATGGGGGAAAAAAATACTTTCTCAAAATTGTCTTGTTAGACAAGACGATTATGCGACTCCATTAATTTTTTTTACACGTCTCTTTTTTTATTGACAAAGCACAAATGGTTTGTAGAATTGTTATGATAGACTGGCGACTATTTTTTGTTCGACTGATGGTTATTACACTTTCATGTGACCAATTTGGTCTTTTTCAAAGTAAAAACAAATACAATTAAGAAAAAATCAAAAAAAAAAAAATTGTTTGTTTTTTTGGGTAAAGGGTTACCCCGGTAAATAATATTAAAACCGAAAAATTTAAGTATAAATGGAATATGGCTGAGATACCATATTTACCTCAAGCTAAACAGCTCGATAAACATCTAATACTAGTTCTTATGACATGCCATAAGCACTTACAACTCTAGGAACAAAAGATGCACCTAAAACAAATCAATCAACTAAAACAAGCTAACCAACAGCTACCGTGAAAGATGAAGTTTCACCGGTGTGTTGATTATCAAATAAGTTAGCCGATTCATCATACGCATTTTCAACAAGTTCTTCATCATCTTCGTCATCCATCTCCAATACAACATAGGGATTAGATGTAATAATATTACCTTCCTTTGAGGTAGTGCCAGTAGACTTCAAGATAGACGATGAATTAGTAGCTTTACCCATAGAAGTATTACCCTTCTTAGGTTCACTCGTTGTTTTCTTTGGGACATATTTGACATTCTGTTTAACCGAAGGACAACAAACCGATTACCATTAGTAGACTTGGTTTACCCTTCTTCTTATTCTTACCCGCCATTTGGAAACCGTCTTTATCCAGCACCACACTTGGATTAACAACATGTGGACTAGAAACAACAGGAGGAATCACCACTTTTTGAGGACATTGATCATGAGTGTGACCAAAAACCATGCATACATTACACCTTGGAGGTCTCCATTCATACTCAACACGAATAGTAACTTTAGTAAAATCCTCCCCAGAAAATGAAGGAAAACCAATAGTAACAACGTCCACAAGATCAACTTTTGATTTGATCTCAATAAGACACCTAGCAAAGCTACTTCTTCCCCACGAATCCTCACACATAGAGCTCGTATAAGAATCAAGCATAATAGGTTTTCCAATAAACGTAGCAATCAAACTAATACCATCCTCTTCAAACACTTGAAGAGGAACATCATGCAATTTAACCCATAATGGAACACGAGTCAATTCTTCCTTATGCAAACAAGTATCCATAGACCATTTCTTAAGGATTATTGAGATTTGCGTATCATCCACGGACCACCTTTCAAAACGACTTCTAACCCAAACTAATGTATCAAATTTAAAGAAAAAGAAACCTTTGGAATTCATCATAATCCTTTTCAACCCATGTTGGAAACGCCATCCTATTTCCAATAAAATAACCATACAATGTGTGTTCCAACCGTGTACTAACCTTTTCAACCACTTTGCGGGGGATAGATATGTTAACACCTTCAAAAACAGGTTCAACAACCAGTGGACGAAACAGAGTATCAATAATAGGTTGAGCATCCCTCAAACCTGCATCTCCAACAGTATTGATGTCCACATGTTGGACAATAGGAGACTAAAAAAAATTGTTTGTTTACTTTGGAAAAGATGAAAATTGATCGCACGATGGTACTAAAACCGTCATCGACAAAAATTAACCGTTGGTCTAACAAAATATCACACAAACCACTAGTACTTTTGTAATTAAATATTAACATGCTATATATCTATAATTTTCATTTGTGGAGGAATATGGATTACTTTTTCACTATCTAATACAATAACAACAACAATAATACTCGATCTCTTCTGAGCAATATATGAGAGAGGTAAAATGTAGACATATTATACCCTTTTTTTAAAGTAAACTCAAGAATAGTGAGACTGTTTTCATAAAAACCTACGACAACTTTCACTATCTAATGATTTGATTAAATGTGTCATTGCAAATATTCTTAACAAAGACTTATAATAAGGTAATTAATTTTCTTTTATGTATAGTAATTTGGATACAAAATTTTCTTACACAACAAGCAATTAGATTAATTTTATAAAAAAAATATGATCTAAAACTAAAAGTATATATAAAGCATAGAAGAATAACACATAAAGCAAAAAAAAAAAAAATGTTAAATAAGTTAAATGCATAAACCGATGAAGTTTAAAAGTTCGTAGATTAAAATGCCAAAAGTTTTGAAAATCTCATATAGAGGTGGCAAAGCAGGTGGTCGGCGAACACGGGCCGGTCTAAACGGGCTCGGCCGAAGCGGACACGGCCAAAACAGGCTCATGTTATACGAATAGCTTTAGAAAAGACTCAAAACGACGAAATAAATTCTCAAACATAACAACGCATTTATATTTAAAAATTAAAACAATCAGAATTCCGTAACATCTATAAGTTTTTTTTTAAAATAATTGTAATCTTCTCCAATCGAGAGAAAACATGTGTCCTTTAATGCCCATGTAACTTTTAAATAGGCTATACATGCCTATTTCGAAAATAGAGGGAGCTAATTGTGTCCAAATGTTTTACATATTTGTCAAAATTAACTTATTTTTATTTTTATTTATTTTTTATTTTCATTTTTTTTAATTTTGGGCACAAAACTCTAATCTCATATTTAGATTTAACCAGGAAAAACATAGGGTAGATTGCAAATTTGGTCCTAAAGTATCACGAAAACGAAAGGATTACATCGAGACGATTTTTGTTGCAAAAACACACTAATGTTTACATTTTTTGCAAAACAGCCACCAGGAGCTACTTTTCACTAACTTTCGTTATTTTTCTCGTTAAGTGCCTCGTCATTGAGGGTAGTATTGTCATTTCACTGACGTCTCACTCTCTTTCGCCAATTATACCTCAAGGACAATATTTGCAATTATAACTTAACTTCATTAAATCAACAAGAGTAGGCTTTTACAAAAAACATTAAGTGCCAAAACAACCCCATTTAACATACTTTAAAACCGAGTAATCTACAGTAAAACCCTAGATTATCTATTTCTCCCTTGAAAATGGTAGCGAATCGGCAATGAGGTTGTTGCAGAGTCAAAAACAGGGAGAGGGGAAGGCCAGTTGGGAGTGGGAGGAAGAATGAGGGGAAGGAAGAGCATGCGAATCTTGGTATGTTAATGTATTATACGTCAATTATTTGTCATTTTTAATTTGCTTATATTGGTAGGTTTAGTATGAACAGAGTATAATGGTTCTAATTAGGCCGTTAGAATAGGAAATTTAGTCAATTCAATAAAGTTGTAGTGACAATGGGAAATGTAGGAGTGTTTGACATAACAACTGTAGTAGCTCTATCGTATGAGTGTTTGGCATAATTTGTGTTGGTTCTGTTGAGACTGTAGGAGTGTTTGACATAGCTGTAGTAGCTCTTTCATCTTGATGTTCATAGTGTGTTACTTTAATTGACTCTTAATATTTGAATTTAAATGGTGGCAGGTTTAATGGGTTATGAGGATGAAGTTGTGTTCAAAATGCACAATAATGGATTATTTGATTTTGCTCCATTGAGATGGGTAGGTTTGTGTGAACTTGTGAGAAGTTAATACTCTTTTGTCTCACACAAGGAAAGTCAAACATGTGTATTTCAAAGTAGACTGACACTATATCTGTCTACACAAAAGGTGTTATGAGTTATTTTCAAAGTAGTTTGGAAAGAGTATGTGTTACGCTTGAAGTAAATTCGCCTACCAACTAGTATAGTGAAGTAAATATTGTTTCCAACTTGTCTTCCAAAATAGATATGGCACACCCTTCAACTAACAAATTAAAGAGAAACAATATGGATGGTAATGATACACACGTAGGGGTGTTGGATGACAGCAGTGAATCAACTAAAATGACATGCATTAGTTGTTATTTGGAAGATCAAAATATGACTGGTTTAACTTTTGATGCAAGACTACCTAGAAGAGAAAGTATGTGGTATTCATGTTGAGGGTATGCTTACAGAGGCAGAGGTGTTGTTGTAGCTGGTGGAGGTGGTGGTGCAATAGCTATAAGTGGTGGTGTTATAGGCTTAGGTGTTAGAAGTGAAAACATAACTAGAGGGGGTGGTGCAATGGGTAGTGGAGATGGAAGTGGAAAAGAACACCACCTAAAGATCATGAAGAAGAATGTATTGAAATAGACGTTTGTAGATCTCCCCAAACTAGTGAGAATAGTGAAGAAGAAGAAAGTGCAAGAGCAAGTCAAGCGAAAAAAAAGTCAAAAACTTCATTAAAAACAAGAACACCATTGGATGAGTATGCTCTATTAGATATGTCTCATGTTCAGAGTTGTATTAGTATAGTTGTATCATGGTCTTGGGCTTGTCCAACGGATGGTTCACTACTATCACTACTCTATTTTTGCATCAGATATCTTAAGTCCTAATCCATTGTGTTTTATGATTGGATTAATGCCATTTTCACGTTTTGGTTTATGTTTTATCATTTGATTTATGTGATTTTCATGTTTACGTTTGTGATACTAATCCATGACACTAAAACAGTAAAAACATATTTGAACACAATCTATAATGGAAATATGGATCAAACGACCCATTTCATTCATTAAGCATAACCATATTTTTACATTTTTAAGACAGGGGAAACCACAACCCCAATCTACATCTACATCAGGCTCGGGGAAACAACAACAAAATAACCCCAAGTCCCCAACCCCTACTTAGTACCTACATTCATCATAAACAAAAGAAACCCATCGCAACTCCATTAACCAACCCCCTCACGTAAACCTTTGCCTCACAACAAACTCAATTTTCTTAAGAATCTTGTCGTGAATTTGCTTGACCATCCTCATCAACGCCCTCGCCCTACGCAAATCAATATTTTGGAGTCTCCTAAGCTTCTTCATATTGTCCCTTGCATTTCTCGAACGTGAAAAGTTTCGAAGTTCAACAACCAGCTCCCCCTACGATTGACCCTATCAACAATCTTTTGGGACTTGTTCATCAAATCGTGTGCCTGCTGCATGTCTTGAAGAATCTATGTCTGGTAATGGCCAAGCATAATTTCTGTTAGCACAAAGGAGTTACAGACAAGCGCGAGGTCAATATCACACTGAGACATGTTCATGGTTAAGGAAATGAGAAATTTGAGCTTATCTTAAGAGTGTGTGTAGTGATAAACAAGAGGTATGTTTCGGAAGTTAAGCCATTGAAATAAAGTCGTGCATTGGGAACGCAAAATAGACACGTGAATTAAATATGAACAGTGAAATGACAATACTACTCTCAGTGATGAGACACTTAACGAGGAAAATAACGAAAGTTAGTGAAAAATAGCTCTCGGCGCCTGTTTTGCAAAACACGTAAACAAATTTTTTTTTTAACAAAAATCGTCTCGGTGTAGTTCTTGCGTTTTCGCGATACTTAAGTGACCAAATTGGCAATTTAACAAAAAAAAGAGAAAAAAACTAAAACCCTTCAGATCCAAAACATTCACCGCCTCACACACACTCATAAACCACACACACTCGCACATCTTCACTCCCACAATTCAAATCCCCCCAAATTAAACCCCCAAACCCCAAACCCTAACCCTAACCATGACCAAAGTCTACGGCACCGGAGTCTACGACTTCCGGCGCCACCGTGTCGCCGAGTATCCCACCTCCGACCAACAACAACCGGACTCCAAACCATCCACCACCCCAACTTCAATCACCTTAGTCGAAATCCAACGCGACAGGCTAACGAAAATCGCCGAAGCGAACTGGTCGAAAACCGCGAGAGAAGGCGGCGAGAACGTTGTGTATAATGAGGAGCTGGTTAAGGAGATATATGAAAAGGAGCTGTTGGTGAAGGATGAGGGGAATGCTAGACGGACAGTTGTGTTGCAAAGAGTTATGATATTGGAAGTGAGTCAGTATTTGGAGAATTACTTGTGGCCGAATTTCGACCCCGAGCGGTCGTCGTTCGAGCATGTTATGTCTATGATTCTTATGATTAATGAGAAGGTATAATTATTTGTTGATTATGATGATTTTATAGTTTTTATGATATGTTAATGAACTTTGTGTATATAACTGTGATTATGCCGTGTGGTGTTTTTGGCTAGAATGTTGGACGATATTTGAGCGCTAGAATGTTAGGCGATTATTGAGTGCTAGAATGTTAGACGATTATTGAGTGCTAGAATGTTGGACGATGATTGTTTCTAGTTCGTCGTTAGAACATGCTATGTCTATGATTTTTATGATTAATGAGAAGGTATGATTATTTGTTGATTATGATGATTTGATAAGTGGCTTTGTGGTCTAGTGGTAGAGACTTAAGAAGTTAAGTGAGCCACAGTGAGAGTAATCTTAGGGTGGGTGACCTCACGGAAGTCCTCACTTATGGACCATAAGCTCCCTGGTACCATCCCTCCACCGCAAATGCTCGATTGACTAGTCGGTGAGGGCTTTGGGCTTTGGGAAAATAGCACGGGTTTAAAGCCCACCTCACGATAAAATACGATCCAGACAGTGCTCGGTGCTCATTACTGGGCGGGTCCTTGGGGAGGGTCGGTTGGCATCCTTAGGATGCATGGGACCAGGGTGATCCCACCGATCTTCACCTTTTGGGATGATGATTTGATAGTTTTTATGATATGTGAATGAACTTTGTGTATAAAACTGTGATTACGCTGTGTGGTGTTTTTGGCTAGAATGTTAGGCGATTATTGAGTGTTAGAATGTTAGGAGATTATTGAGCGCTAGAATGTTAGACGATTATTGAGCGCTAGAATGTTGGAGGATGATTGTTTCTAGTTAAATCGTTTGAACATGCTATGTCTATGATTTTTATGATTAATGAGAAGGTATAATTATTTGTTGACTATGATGATTTTATAGTTTTTATGATATTTGAATGAAGTTTGTGTGTAGAATGTGTGACTACGCTGTGCGGTGTTTTTGGCTAGAACGTTTGACGATATTTGAGCGCTAGAATGTTAGGCGATTATTGAGTGTTAGAATGTTAGATGATTATGGAGTGCTAGAATGTTGGACGGTGATTGTTTCTAGTTCGTCGTTTGAACATGCTATGTTTATGATTTTTATGATTAATGAGAAGGTATAATTATTTGTTGACTATGATCATTTTGTAGTTTTTATGATATTTGAATGAAGTTTGTGTGTAGAATGTGTGATTAACTGTTCGGTGTTTTGGTTAGAAACTTAGAATGTTTGATGATTATTGAGCGTTAGAATGTTGGACGATTATTGAGCGTTTGAACGTTAGACGATTATTGAGCGCTAATGTTAGACAATAAGTGTGTGTAGTTCGTTTTTTGAACATGTTATGTCTATGATTCTTATTGTTAACGAGAAGGTATCGTTATCCGTAAATATAATGTTTTGTTGTTATTGTTATTGATGATGTAGAATGAATTTAACCAGTCAGGGGTGGCCTAGTGTGTTAAAGGTTTGTGAATAACATCACAAAAATGTGTGAGGTGCAAACAACCTTAAGTGGCTACACCAACCTTCTGAAAAGGGAGGGCTTTACCTGGTTTGAATCTTTGTGGTAGGTTTAAACCCCGTGGATTAGTCGGTTTAAAAGGCCGGAAACCATGGTTACTTAAAAAAATGTAGAATGAATTAGTTTCGGGTTTAAGTGAATGGAAATTTGTATGCAGATTGTGTACTTGTGTGAATTACATTTTATAATGTTATGGATTTGACTGTATTGTAAGTCTGTGAATGTTAAGTGATAATGAATTCAACTACATGGTAGGTTTATATTGTATCGGTGCCATGTTTGCTGAGTCGAACTGTTATCAGAATTGAAATATAGAATACAAAAGCTGGTTAGTAGGATGCATAGGTGTGAATGAGGTATCTAATACAAAAGCTGGTTAGTAGGATGCATAGGTGTGAATGAGGTATCTATAAGCTACTCAATTGTTTATGATTCTTATGATTAACGAGAGGGTATAAATATATCATTATGATGATTTGTTGGTTTTGATGATAAGTTAATGAAATTTTTGTATAAAATGTGTGAACGTGATGTACTGTGCGGTGTTTTGGTTAGAATGTTAGACAATAGTTGTTTTTAGTTTGTCGTTTGAACAAGTTTTGTCTATGATTCTTATGGTTAATGAGAAGGTATTGGTTATTTGCTGGTATGATGAATTGATGATTTGTTATTGATGCTGTTAAATGTGTTTTTGAAGATGAGTGAGCTCAAATGTGTGTGCGTATTGTGAATTTGTGTGTATTAGGGTTGTATGATGTTTTGGTTAGATGATTATCGAGACCTAATAACACTAGCTGTAGTACGGATTTGATGGTAATTTATATTTTCTATGTTGTATTTAAATGATTAGGATATAAAATGAGATGCGGCTTGCAGAATGTGGGTGTAATGAGAGGTTTGTATAGATAGGAAACTAAGCCTTACTGTAGTTTAGTGATGGTGGGTGGTAGGTTAGGGTCCTTTGTTGTTACTCTTATCAGGAGATGCTCTCTTAGTCATATGCTAATTACTGTACACCATTTGCTTGTTTACGAAGATGTATGATGTTTAATGATCAACGAGAAGGTGTCAGGTTATCTGTTAATACTCACTTTGTTGTTTTTATGTGGTATAATATAGAATGCTTAACTGTTGATGATGTAAAATAACTCTAGTTTCAACGATAAGTGAAGATTTGTATATATGGTGAATGAGGTTTTTCGTTGGCATATTGTGTAATACTGTGGCATATTGTGTAATAATGTAAGCCCAAAGTTCGTTTTTCAAAGGAGTACAAAACTGGAATATGACTTTTATTACATGGTAGGTGTTATTATAATATATCTATTTCATGATTGCTGAATTTAAACAGTTTGTTAGAATAGAATATGAATTTTGGTTAGCAGAATGTAGGTGTTAATGGGGTTTGTTGGATAGGAAACTAAGATTGATTTTATTTCAGTGTGGGTAGGTTGCATGTGCTTTTGCTGTTGTTGTTTATCTTGAAAGTATATACTCTCTAAATCCTGTGCTAGATATCACGATGTTGAGTTGTGATAGATTAATATCTTGCTTGTAAGGTCTAATAACAAAAAAAATAGAGTATGGTTTTCTGTGACCATCCTGTGTCATGCATGTTAAGTATCTGCTAGATGGTAGAGTGCTACTGATCAGTATAGAAGGTTAGGGTTCCAATTAATGTATTAAAGTAAACATTAAGGTTTATTTATCGATTATGATGAACCAAAAGTTGAAGGCAATGACCAGTGACTTATATGTTAACGCTATTACATTGGATTTTGCAGTTTCGAGAGAATGTTGCTGCTTGGATATGCTTTTATGATAGAAAAGATATGTTCAAGGCATTTCTTGAGAGAGTTCTTCGCTTGAAGGAGGTATGTGACACTGTGACTTACTTTCTGGGTAGCTGTTGACATTGGTCAAGGCTCAAGACTAATGGTTGGTGTTAAAAAATCTGATGCAGGGTAGAAGCTTGAGTATAGCAGAGAAGACAAATTACCTACTTTTCATGATTAATGCTTTCCAGGTACAAAGTCTGTATATCATTTTTTATGTTATCAGATAGTATATAAGTAATTGATGTCGAACCAGCTCTAGTGTCTCGATGATACTTAAAGTTATTTAGTGCACGAATTTTGAGTACATCTACTATGTTCACACAGAACTTTGAGTACATATACTTAACATCTCTCTCTGCACCCCGACCAATTGTCTTCCTCAGTTATCATATACTATATTAGGCTATGTAAATACCCTCCTATATTGTTCCTGCATTACTTCGATGGCCACATAACTGAAAACTTTTATGTTGTGGTCATGTGGAACAATTCATTGTTTTTAAAACATATTACTAGGAGTGGATTATAAACATTTGGAATGGATGTAAGCGTATAGCAGGTCAGAATATTATCACTAATAAGCATTAGTCTAACAAAATTCACCACTGTTTTTGCAACCAGGTTCTTGACTTCGTTTTTTGGACTTTTATGATTAATGCTTCTTAAAGTTTTTGAAGACTTATCCAGTTTGGTTAATAGCTATACTTATTTTTTTCCTGGGGAAGACTATTTGTTAATGGAAGATCGAGAAAATAGATGTTCCTCTCAATATTGACAAAATAAACCACAGATGCTTTTTTTTTTTTTCCCTAGTTATCTTTTGTTTATAATTTTAGGGTGTATATTATAACTTAGAAAAAGTGTATTCCTTGTTGCTTGATAATATAGTTTGCAAATTTTTATTGCCACTGGTATTTTTGCTTTAACGGTTGTATTCACATTTTACAAATTTGAAGTGATATGCTTTGTCATATTAGATAATTGCACTGATACAAATCATTTGACCTTTTTGTGACAGAGCCTGGAGGATGATATAGTAAGCAAGAAAATAATGAAATTGGCAAGTCTTCATTGCTGGCATAGTCTATCCTTTGGTCGTTTTCAGGTAAATACTTTTAACTGTTATCTGTTATTCCTTAAACTTGATTGTCATGTTACTTATCTGATGTTATCTTGATTTGCTTTTTTAGATGGAGCTTTGTCTTAATCCAGATTTAATTAAGAAATGGAAAAGAATTGCAAAAAAAGCCAAGGAGGCAAAGAAACGAGGGGATTCTTTTGATATGTCAGTAATGCTGGAAGTAAAGTTTTTGAGGAATCTCATTGAAGAATTCTTAGAGGTGATGTTTGTTTAAATCATGTAAGTTTTTCATTGTAGGATTATAATCATGTTATCTGACTCTGGACGTTTTTATTTAATTGGACAGGTACTTGATTCAAAAGTATTTTACCAGGGCGATGAGAATGGAGGGTCCAATGTACATGGATTCGACCAAATCAATGAAGCTTCAATCTTATATTGTGAGAGGTTTATGGAGTTTCTGATTGATCTTTTGAGTCAGCTTCCTACAAGGAGGTTTGTTCTTAAGTTCCTTTTTTTTTCCCCTCACAAAGTTGAATTATGTATTTGTTGTGTACTTCATTTTATGATGTTTCATATTTTGTCACTTTTCTTGACTATGATTGTCTTGCAGATACTTCAAACCTCTTGTTGCTGATGTTGCCGTGGTTGCAAAGTGTCATTTGAGTGTTCTTTATAGACATGAAAAAGGAAAGCTCTTTGCACAGTTGGTCGACTTGCTGCAGTACTATGAAGGTTTTGAGATCGATGATGACTTAGGAAGACAAATGACAGATGATGAGGTGCTTCAAGCCCACTATGAGCGTTTTCAGGCTTTCCAGCTTCTTTCATTCAAAAAGATACCCAAGGTTTGTTCTCTCCTGATATCTGTGTAGTAGAGATGGAGTTGAAAGGCTGGGTTCTGTGTAGTATAGATGGAGTTGAAAGGTTGGGTTGGGCTGTTGAGTCAGGCTGGCTTGACATGCTAACACCTCTTTCTCCACTTCTCCAATCTACTATGTAAATAGTTAATGCCTTAGTTTTGATTAGATAAACATTATATTACAATATCAGCTCAAATATTTGAATATAACCATTTAAGCAGTGGTATGCATCAAAATTGATTTTGGTCAACTTTCTGTCCATGTGACTTTTCCTATAGTAGCTTACTCTTCGACTCATTTGACACCTTTCTTGGCTACCTAACAAAATCTGTTACTTATCTTGTTCCTCCATGTTTTGTAGTTGAAAGAGCTCGCACTTGCTAACATCGGGCGATTCACAAGCGTGCTGACCTTTCAAAGAAACTGTCTGTACTTACTCCTGACGAGCTGAGGGACTTGGTCTGCAATAAGGTCAGTAGATATACTATCTATAATATGAAGCATCATATACATATCGAGTTATATGTATCATAATCATTTTGTTCTCATCTTATTGCAGCTTAAATTGGTTTCGAAGAATGACCCATGGACCGAGAGGGTTGACTTTCTTGTTGAAGTTATGGTCTCTTTTTTTGAGAAGCAGCAGTCTCAAAAAGAATCCATAAATGCTTTGCCACTGTATCCAAATGAACAAATAATGTGGGATGAAAGCCTCGTCCCTAGCATCAACTACTCAGGGGAGGGCTGTTTAGCACTTCCAAAACTAAATCTACAGTTTTTGACACTTCATGATTATCTTCTTAGAAACTTTAATCTCTTTCGTCTGGAATCTACATATGAGATTCGTGAAGACATTCAAGAAGCTGTTCCCCATCTTCTTGCTCATACTAATAATGAAGGTCAACCTGCTTTTCGTGGTTGGTCAAGAATGGCTGTACCCATTCAGGAGTTCAAAATTACTGAAGTGAAACAACCAAATATCGGGGAAGTAAAACCGTCATCTGTAACCGCAGAGGTTACTTTCAGCATTTCGAGTTACAGAGCACAAATAAGACAAGAATGGAATGCTTTAAAAGAACACGATGTGTTATTTCTGCTTTGTATCGTCCATCTTTTGAACCATTAAGTGCTGATGAGGCAGAGAATGCGTCAGTCCCAAAAACTCGGCCTTCAATTTGTTCGAGGATGTGAAGTTATTGAGATGCGTGATGAAGAAGGCACTCTAATGAATGATTTCACGGGAAGAATTAAACGGGATGAGTGGAAACCTCCAAAAGGTGAATTGAGAACTGTGAGGGTTGCTCTTGATACTGCACAATATCATATGGATGTTAGTGATATTGCTGAAAGAGGTGCTGAAGATGTTTATGGTACATTTAATATCTTAATGAGGAGGAAACCTAAGGAAAACAACTTTAAAGCAATATTGGAGTCTATAAGAGATCTCATGAATGAAACTTGTATTGTCCCTGATTGGCTGCATGACATATTTTTGGGATATGGTAATCCTTCTGCTGCTCAGTGGACCAATATGCCCGATCTTCTTGAGACAGTTGATTTTAAAGATACTTTTCTTGACGCCAATCACGTGAGAGAATGTTTTTCAGACTATCAGGTTTGTTTCCAGTATTACTACTAGCTTCTTCTTTACTACATTTTTCATATGTAAACACCCTACTAATGTATTCACAGGTTTATGTGGAAAACATATTATAGTTGGAATTATACATCACTACGTTTTTAAAGATTTTTTGATAAATAATTGTCCAAAAAGTATACGAATAATACATTAATACTTGATAGAAGCAGGGGCGGAGGCACGTTATAGGTATAGGGGGGGCAGTGACCTCTACGTTTTCTCCCATGACATCTGAATTTAGAGTATACTTGTTCAATTTTTGGGCTTTTACTAAGGTTGCCCTCAGCCCATGTTTGAGGTTTCCCTCAACCCACTTTAATTTCCAACATAAAAACCTTCCAACATTATATAGGTTTGTACACAAGCACTGCTCCAATCTTCGATCAGTGTGTGTTTGACTTTTCTATGAGTTTAAAGTTAATTTTGTGACTTCGAATAATTTTTATATGGATTTTGACTGTCATAATTGCAATTGTAGTGTAATCCGTAAAAGAAACTAAACACCAAATTGCTATCGAGGTTCGTTGATGACTTATTTAAGATGGAATTGTTCTTGCTTAAGATAACATGCAGTTTCAACTCAATTTTGCTAGATTTTAATAGTTTCTTGTTGCCATTTTTTGCTTGGGACATATTTTTTTTGTGCGCATTTTTTTCTCGGTTAAAGATTTTGTATGTTTTTTTATAAGCTCTTGCAAATGTAATTTTTTTTTGCCCTCTATAACCTAACTTTCTGGCTCCGCCATTGCATAGAAGACTAATGTTGGTGCTGAATTTTGATAGTTCAACATTATATAAGAACGTCATTGTTAGTCATTTTACCTGCAAAGGTCTTAAATAACTTGAGTTTGCTGTTTTTGCAACTAATTGTGACTGATAAGCTGATTCTGCTTATTCTGTATTACTGACTCTAACTCACTTTCAGAACGTAATGGCAAGCTTGTTCAAAGAGTTTTAACAAAGTGATTCCCAATTTTCAGGTAGTATTTACACATCCAGATGGCACAGAGAACCTGAATCCAGGACCTCCATTCCGGATCAATATTCCTAGAAATCTGAAAGGGATTTCTCATGCTCTCCTGGAAATGATAAATCCACCACAGATTCACTTGATGTTACCAAGAAAGATGTTGCTGATATTGAGAGAGAAAAGCTTATCGTTGAGGCCTATATGCCTCCAGATCCTGGTCCATACCCTCAAGATCAGCCAAAACAGAACTCTGTTAGATTTACCCCCACACAGGTATGCATTTTATCTCTTTGGTATTTTATGTATGTGTGTGCATCATTAGTATTTGATCTATATATTCTATCTTATTTCAATCTATGGTCAATCTGGCTGTGAAAGGTCTGTCTTCCTCGACAAGAAGGTGCCTGCCTAATATATAAAATAGTGAATCATAGTTTATGTAAGGCCTTTGACAGTGTGCCAGGAGAATGGTAAATATATGTTTTAAGATATATAATTTGTATTCGATAACACTT
The DNA here is from genome assembly GCA_022545495.1 of Chrysanthemum lavandulifolium. NCBI lineage: Eukaryota > Viridiplantae > Streptophyta > Magnoliopsida > Asterales > Asteraceae > Chrysanthemum > Chrysanthemum lavandulifolium. The sequence goes on along the minus strand of CM040241.1, from coordinate 229,821,970 downwards.
ATTAAAGGTTTACATAATTTACAAATCTACATTAAGAATTAACTGCAACTACAGAGCTCAAAAAAGTATATTAAAAGGCACCAAACGTTGACAACTGTGCCAATTAACTTTATTACTTTTAGAGGCACACAATGTTTGTTTCTGTTGCTCCATTAAAGTGGCTTGTGTAGATTTATCAATACACCAAAATGCTTACTTGGCTTTTTATAGAACTTAAAAACATTTGAAGTGTTTTAGTATTACGCGAACCCTGATTTTTGTTGATGTTTAATCTTAATGCTCTCTTGGAACAAGTTGACATTCAAGGTTACCCATTTGGTTTGAGGGATACATATTTACTCTATTTGTCTTGCTTACATAGCACTTAATAGGAACTAATGAACCACCAAACTGACCTGTTGAACTGATGTTATTTATCCCACACTAGTACAATAGTATGTCTAAAAGAGTGGTATATCCTCTGATTTCAATGGTGTGCCATAATATTATCTTTTTTGCAGGTTGGTGCCATAATCTCAGGAATACAACCAGGATTGACAATGGTAGTGGGTCCACCCGGTACTGGAAAGACCGATACTGCAGTTCAGATATTGAACGTGCTTTATCACAATTGTCCTTCTCAAAGGACATTAATAATTACTCACTCAAATCAGGCTTTGAATGACTTATTTGAAAAAATTATGGAGGTATGGATCTTCTACATATTCAAAAAGATATATTCCATTTATGAATTAGTGTATATCTGAATGATCTAAATTCATTTATTTTGACAGAGGGATGTACCAGCCCGTTATCTTCTTCGACTTGGTCAAGGTGAGCAAGAATTAGCGACGGATCTTGACTTTAGTCGCCAAGGTCGTGTCAATGCAATGCTTGTGAGGCGTTTGGAATTGCTTAGTGAAGTGGAAAGGCTTGCAAGGTCTTTGCAACTGCCTGAAGATGTTGGCTATACTTGTGAAACAGCTGGCTACTTTTGGCTGCTTCATGTTTACTCACGCTGGGAACAGTTTCTAGCTGATTGTGATAAAAATCAAGAAAACCCCACGTTTGTTAAAGACCGGTTTCCATTTACCGAGTTCTTTTCGAACACCCCACAACCAGTTTTTAATGGGAAATCATTTGAAGAAGATATGCATGCTGCTAAAGGCTGTTTTCAGCATCTTAAAACTGTTTTCCAAGAGCTTGAAGAATGTAGAGCATTTGAATTGCTGAAGTCAACGGTTGACCGAGCAAATCACCTTATGACAAAGCAGGCCAAGATTGTGGCAATGACTTGCACTCATGCGGCCTTGAAAAGAAAGGACTTTCTACAACTGGGATTTAAGTATGATAACCTTCTAATGGAAGAAAGTGCACAGATATTAGAAATCGAAACTTTCATTCCAATGTTACTCCAAAGACAAGAAGACGGGTATGCTAGGCTTAAACGGTGCATTTTGATTGGTGATCATCACCAGCTGCCACCCGTTGTAAAAAATATGGCTTTTCAGAAGTATAGTCACATGGACCAAAGTTTATTTACAAGATTTGTTAGGTTAGGAATCCCGTATATTGAACTCAACGCTCAGGGTCGAGCTCGACCAAGTTTGGCCCAGCTTTATAATTGGAGATACAGGGATTTAGGTGATCTTCCTTATGTTAAGGAGAATTCATTTTTTCATAGAGCAAATGCTGGGTTTTCTTATGATTATCAGTTGGTTGATGTTCCTGATCACAATGGGAAAGGTGAAACCGCACCTTCTCCATGGTTTTATCAAAATGAAGGAGAGGCTGAATATCTTGTTAGTGTTTATATCTATATGCGGTTACTGGGGTATCCTGCAAATAAAATATCCATCCTGACAACTTATAATGGTCAGAAACTTTTGATACGTGATGTTCTTGACCGAAGATGTAAACCCTATCACTATATTGGCCTTCCAAACAAGGTTAGTAGTTATGAAACTTGCGTTTTACATCAGGAATCTTGTTATATTCTGTTTTAAAAGAGTTATGCCAACATCGAACTTTTAATAGGGCCAAATTTAATTGTTTTATATGTTTAGAGATCGCTGACTCAGCCCGTGTACTTATGAATGGGTTGATTTGGGTTACCTTTAACATTTACGGCTCTCGAACATTAAAATAAAATATAGCTAAAAGGGGAACGAGACAAACTGGTTGAAAGTGTAATTTTAATGCATATCCTAGTCCCTCTTTGTAAGACAATTTGGACAAAACGTGTTTCGGTTTACCTAATCCGCCTTCTACTCCCTTGTTTTCTACCTCTAATCTGTTTGAATCATGGTTGCTGGTTTGCATGTGCATGTCAAACATCATATCTTGTTGGAGTACCCAACTTATTATCTAAAAGTATATTGTGTGATCTAGATAAACTGTGAATTGCTTTGATAGTTCTGATATATGGTTCATTTGTCTTAACGTGATTGTTCAATTTATCATTTTCAGGTTGCAACAGTAGACAAGTTTCAGGGTCAACAGAATGATTTTATCTTACTGTCTCTTGTGAGGACTCGATTTGTGGGACACCTGCGGGATGTTAGAAGATTGATAGTTGCCATGTCACGTGCCCGATTAGGACTTTATGTATTTTGTCGCCGATCATTGTTTGAGCAATGTTATGAACTGCAACCCACTTTTCGGCTTCTACTTCAGAGGCCTGACCATCTCGGCCTCAATTTGCATGAAATTGCACCAACTACTGATCGTCTTGTTGGAGAAACCGGACCTGTTCACCTTGTGAAAAATACTAAGGAAATGACTGGGATCGTTAACTTTAGAATGCAACAACTTCATGAGGTATCGTTTTTCTTATGTAAATCTTTAAATATAATACACTTTTGTCTTTATCGTAATGCCTTGTTCATGCCTGATGGGTTTGGGTCAGGTTGCGTTAACAGCTAACACTTAATCCTTCATTTTTTTGGACTTTGTAAATATTTGTTGCGTTAAATATAAAAAACTAAAACTATATCAATGGAATACATTCTTATCTTTTTAAGCAATACTTTTGATACGATCTTGGTGATTTTGACTAGGTTAAACTAGGCGACCCGTTTAACTTCTGTTTTATATAGTATTCATTTTATATCTGATGTGTTTGGCATGCTATCATTAGAACACAACCCAAATTGATTCCTTCACATACAAAGTAGTTGGTAATGCAATCTAGAGACCAGTTTTAATGATGGGAGGTGATTTGTACACATCCATTTTTTATTTGCAGTTTTGCGCACACCTCAGGCTGTAAACAGCTGTACATATGTTACATGCTATTCTGCCTGTACCTTGTGTGCAAATCAAAAGTAGTGTGTGCAAATCACCTCCGTGATTGTATGTCTGGTACTCTGGTAGCAATAATATAAGGGCATATATGCTTGTTGGGTAATTTAATTTATAGATTATAGTAAAAGCATTTTATAAGCCCAAAGGGCTACTAGTCTAGCGGGTATCCATGTCGTTTGGGTTCAAGTCCCAGCTGGGACAAGTGTGTGGTGTATTTGTATATATAGTGTGAGATTATAGTGTCTTGGTTGCTAAATAATCGGATCTTGTCCTCTTCGTCCTTTTTACTTTTTCTTCATATAATTGAACAAAGTGCTGAATAAATTAACATTTTTTTCTATTTTAATTAGGCGATAATAAGGAGCCACCAAGATTATTCTGGACATTCCGCTTCAGAAGGAAGAATTGAGCAAAATGGTTCACCGGATTTATCATCCGGGCATGATATGGGAACTGATTTCCAGAATCTGCCAACTGGTGACCAACCAATAGGAGCTGAAACACCAAATATGGACACTAACACCAATGATGATATGCAAGTTGATGCTAGTGCTGAAACCAGTGGAGCTGACAAAGCTGCATCGCTTAATGAAGATGATTCAACTGTAGAAAACAGCAACATGGAACATTAGTCTGCTGATAGAGCAGTACCCAATTATCTCACGACTCTTGACACCGTGAAACTTCTGATCTTTCTTCACTGTATCTAATTGAAATATAATTCAGTGGACTGAAAAGCTGCAATTATCCAACCCCCTGGAACAGTTTTGTTAAAGCAATGCATCTGGCTGATCGGTGTGATAGATAATGGTTCACAATATATTTAAACTTGACCACTATTGCATGCATTTTTATCTTTTGTGCGATATAATCTGCATCAGGATTGTCAAAATGCACACAGATGGTTCTTTGGCTTTAACATCTTTGGTCTGTATGGAAACTGTACGATGCTATTTAGGGGTACCTCAGTTTTGTAGAATTGTTTCTTGTACAGTGATTATGCCAAAAATATGTAGTCCTTGGCTTCTTAAGATGACAATTGTTGGATAGTAGTGTTTTATGTGTTATGATGTTAGTGGTTCTGGATAGTTGCATGTTGGGACATTTAAATTTTCTTTCAATTGATATACTCGTATCATGATTTTTATTTATAGTGTTTCCGAGTCTGATTGCTTGTTATCGCTAGATCAACCTTGTGAGGGCTAGATTGTTGTTTTCATATCTGTTGAGATCCAAAAGTTTTACCAAAGAATCAGACCATTGGATCTAGACTGGTTCAGCTCTTCTCTGGATCGGTTCTTATATCCAATATGAATGTCCCACATGCTAAATTCAAGCAAGGAACAGCATGAGACAAAAGAAACCAAGCTAAAACCAATCCGATGTATGAAAACATGTTTAAGTACAAAAGGAACCAAAAGGAGAGTTAAACTGCTGTTACATGTCAAATGTAACAACACAAACGAGAAAAAAGACCATATTGTAATGCAAACCAAAAAAGAAACGTTGGTTTTTTAAAGCCAAGTGTAGTACAACCTTCTTAGTTACTACAAATGTTTTTTTTGGCATCATAACCATTGTCATTTATTACAGATGTCTGACAAAACTCCATAGTCCTCTACTCCTCTTAACTGCATCTGTATGTCACTTCATGTCCAAGACCTGAAACACAATTGAATTACAACCAAGTAACTGTACCATTGAAACTATAACTAATTAAGCATGTATATCATAAAGCAGACTCACACATTAGAAAAAGATGGACTGAACTGAATGCAGCTAACAATACAACCAATTGATACACTGTGCAGAGAGTCTAACACAATTTTGTATGTACACGATAAAGAGACCAGAAGGGGATCAAGGTTAGGGATTTAGGGCTGGCGATGAGTAAAATCAGGAGATGTAATGAGAGATAACCAGCATTTAAAAAGAAAAGTGACATAACAGGTAGAAAATCAGGGATGTAATGCAGAAATGAAGATTTTACACATGTTGCACTTACAAAAGTGATGGTTGTTTACTTGTTTTATACTAGAAACCCACAACTTGAGAGAGCTTGCAGGTGCTTCTTAATTCATAATCTCTCTTTTAACCTTAGCTGCTCATTTTCACTTTGAAAGGGTAATAATCCGTTACTCAGTGAGCGAATATCTTTTGTTGCGTGCATGAAATGGAGAAACTCAGCCACAATGTCATAGATACTATAAGTGTTCACATTGTATAAATCAAGAGAACTGATTAAGCCATCACAACCTATATCGATTCTAAATTTTGAACACCAACCTACAAGTCTATAGTAGGAGCCATTGAAGTAAATTGCTGTTTTGGGCTTAAGGCATTACAAATGACAAAACAGCTCATAAATCTTACTACTGTGCGGGTACTAACTTAAGAAAAAGTTGACACTTTAAATGTCACTAGGTAAGCATGCTCCTTTATCCATAGAAGATACAGGACACCAATAGCACCATTATGAGTTTTCAATCAATCATTATAGTTACAACTCATAAATTGTATCCATATCTTTGTACACAATGAGCATCATGACAGATCAATTAGTGTTCAAGACTCTCCACCAGCTCTTTTATTAAAAACGAATTTGCACATATATATCAAGAGAACAAATAGAGCAATGAGAACAATTACCGATTCTAAAATACACTATAACCAAGTAAATGTAGCATCAACACTATAACTAAGCACATAAATCATACCGGAAACGGAAACGGAAACGGAAACAGAAAGCAGAATCACACATTAGCCAACGATGGAATGAAATGAAAGCAGTTAGAAAGAATGCCAGTTGTTCCCAAATCTTCACAGAGTGTGCACATGAGTCTTTGACACGATTTTGTATTGTACAACCTTTTCACGATACTTCATCACCATTAAAGAATCCTCTTCTCTTTGTCCCAAAACAATACAACAAACAACTGATCTAATATGTCTGAAATTGGGAAATGGGATCATAATGTCATCAACATTAACAATGTACTTCACTGACCATTTAGAATACTCATTCCACATCTCGTAAATAGTCAAGTGTCGCGAGTCAATAACATCCTTACAAAGAAGAAGCAAACAACCACGAGACTCAAAGAGCATGCGGTTAAAAGGCATCTTGTCATCCAATGTTGAAGGGGTTTGTATGGTATTTATAAATGGGCGGTCTACAATATAAAGCATCGAATGCAAAGGCTGATCAACCTTATAATTTAGCCAGTGAATAGCATTCTTCCAATATATTCCATATTCAAAATCTACAAAACATTGGTCGGGAAACTGATCAGAGCAAACACTCCAATTGCCTGTTTCCGAAGAATAAGTCTGTAATTCATTAAAATATCTAAAATCTTGATCACATATCCGTCTAGCACGCACGACTTTGTAGTGAGGTGATATTGCAGGATCAAAAGCCAAGTTGATCCGATCATAAACATTACGAGCATCTAGATACTCAAGATTGGATTGTATAAACACACAGATAATCAAAATAACTCTTTGATTGATAATAGGAAAATAGCTCAAAACCTATTACATGTTTATACACTACTTTGTATGTGTTTGTTGTTGTGAATGGGATGGGATGCAAAAGAAAGAGGGAACCACTGCCTTTTATAGGCATCATGTTGAGCGATTGACATCATCCATGACCACCCAAACCAAGTTGTATAGCCAACTTGTATCCAACTTGCATGATTCTCTTATCCTGATGCATTGTATCATATGCTGTAATAATTCTTCTTTGACTTAGAATTCCAACAATCACCCCCGAATCTCTAAGTCCTTCTAGAGATGTCTTTGATTCCAATCAAGCTCCGCATTTCCTTGAACTTGGTTCGTGCCAATGGTTTTGTGAGAATGTCCGCCTTCTGTTTCTCACCGGGAATATGCTCCACCTCCACCTGTTCGTTTTCAACACAATTGCGAATGAAATGAAACCCGTGTGAATGTGTTTACTCCTTCCGTGAAAAGCGGGATTCTTTGTTAGTTCGACAGCGGACTTGTTATCAACCCTAAGAACCACCTTCTCTTGCGTCTTGTTCATAATTTCTCCAAGCAAATCTCAAGCCATATTGTTTGACAAGCACCATGAGCTGCCATGAACTCGCCTCACAAGATGATAAAACAACAGTATCTTGCTTTTATAACACCGAGTTATCGGAGATAACCCATAGTAGAAAATGTGACCAGCCAGCTTCTTCCATCATCCGGATCAACATTGTGACTACTATCACTAAAACCAATGATTCTGTTTTGACCCATCCTCTCGTACTTAATTCCGTATCCCGTTGTTCCTCGTAAGTACCTCAGAATGCGTTTAATTGCATGACCATGTGATTCTCTTGGACTTTGCATGTATCGGCTAATAACTCCAACCGAGTATGCCATATCGGGTCTTGTTTGCAAGAGATATCTAAGGCATCCAACCACCTTTCGATATTGTGTAGGGTCGATTTCGGGTTCATCTTCGGCCTTTGACAATTTGGTTCCCGGGTCCATGGGAATGTGAGTTGGATTGCAATCTTGTAAACCAGCTTCCTTCAGAATGCGTCGAGCATAGGCTTCTTGGTTTATCGTAATCCCCGATTCTTCTTGCTTGACTTCAATGCCCAGGTAGTAAGTCAATCTTCCAAGATCGACATCTCAAGTTCTTGGACATCTCAATTTGAACCTTTGATCATGTTCAAATTTGTACCGTGACAAACAAATCATCAACATAAATTGCTAAAATTAGCAAGTTAGTTCCTTCTCGCTTCCAGACACCGATGGTTCTTTCAAGCACTTGTGAAATTTCAACCCTTCAAAATTCCATCAAGCTTCGTGTTCCATGCTCGAGGTTCTTGTCTTAGACCATAAAGTGCTTTGTTAAGGCGATACACTTTATGCTCGTTGCCTCTTCCTTATATAGCCTTCCGGTTGTGAAACATAAACGGTTTCCTTCAACTCTCCGTAAGAAAGCCGTTTTGACATCTAAGTGGTGAAGCTCCCACCCATTTGTAGCGGCTAAGGCAATGAGAAACCGGATGGTTTCGATTCGAGCTACCGGTGCAAATACCTCTTGAAAATCAATACCGAGGTTGTTGCACGTGCCCTTTAGCAACCAACCTTGACTTGTATTTAATGATGGTGCCGCCTCGCATTTTCTTCGTTTGAACACCCATTTGAGTCCAATCACCTTCACCCCATAGGCTTGTTCACGAGAATCCAAGTGTTATTCTTGTTGATCGAATTGATCTGCATTCATGGCTTTGACCCACTCGGTTCTTTCTTCGCCTCTTCAACCGATCTTGGTTCGTCATTGGTTATTAGGAGAAGTTCATCAAGATTATTAAGGTTAAGCACAAAATCTTGCAATCGACTTGGAAGTCTCTTTGTTCTCGTGGGCCTTGATTCGACATTGTTCACGTTATTGTTGACGGACTTGGTTGCTCGTTGTCTTGAACCCGCACTCGCCTTCAATCTCGTGATCCGATTCAATCGGTCCGGTTTGATCATTGCTTACAATATCTCCTTGGTTTCTCGCCTTATCTTCTGGATAGTCCCATGGAACTATGAATGATCCCGGTTCTTCATTGTCCGGAACCAAGATGCACTAGTTGTCTTGATCTTGCATCCAACTTCTTGAGATTCACCGGTTCAACTTTCACATATGCTAGACACCCAAAGATACGAACATTCTCCAAATTCGGTTTTCTTTTATACAACTTCTAAATGGAGTTGTATCACCAAGGACTCTTGTGTAAACGCGGTTGATCAAATTTGTAGAGTGTCTTACAGCTTCTCCCCACAGATAATTTGGAACATGCATCGCCTTCATGATACTTCGTGTCATGTCCATGAGTGTTCGGTTTCTTCGTTCCACAATTCCATTTTGTTGTGGTGAATATGGGGCAGTAAGCTGTCGTTTGATTCCATTTATATCACAAAAGGAATTAAACTCGAGCGAAGTAAACTCTCCACCTCGATCACTTCGAAAAATCTTCAAAGACTTTCCGAGCTCCTTCTCCGCCAAAGCTTTGAATTTCTTGAAGTGTAAAAACGCCTCACTTTTCTCCTTCAAAAGAAAAGTCCACATATATCGTGAATAATCATCAATTAGTGTGAAAATGTACCGATTTTGACCTTTCGTTGACGGTGTGATCGGACCGCATAAATCACCGTGAACGAGCTCCAATGGTCGTGTTGCTTTGTACGTCGTCATTAATGGAATGACTTTCTTGTTTGCTTTCCACCAAACAAGATTCACACAATTGATTCTCATTGTTAAAATGAGGTAACCCTTTGACTAGACCTTTCTTGGACATCTTTTTCATTGACTCGAAATTGATGTGCCCAAGTCTTGCATGCCGGTATACGTGTCTTCACTAGTCTTGAATGAAGGCAAATAGGTACTCAATTGTTAAATTTATTTTATAAAGGCGGTTTGGAGTTCTTTGTACCTTCATCAATAAGCGATTGTCGACATCATGCATCGTCAAATAGTCATCTTTCATCCGAATATCACACCGGCCATTGCTTGTCGAGGCGAAAATATTATTTTCAAATCCGGTATGAAATAAATCTCCGTCATCAATCGTTGTTGTCCCGATTTTCCTTGGAAAAGAATAGATCCTTTCCTTTAATTTCGACACATGAATTATCACGAATTTCACCTTCCGGTTATTCTTTCGTCGAGTTCGGAGAAAAACGATCGATTTCCGTCATGTGATTACTTGCCCGTTGTCCAAATACCACACATCATTTTCTTGTCGTTGTATCGAGGCGGTATCACATTCTTTCGTTCAAAAAATCTTGTTTCGTGTAAAAATACGGTTTCATCGTATCTTCTTGCTCAGTAAAATTGCTTTCTTGGAATTTTTGGAGTCGGTCCGACATTTGACGACGTAATGACCGATTTATCACATCCGCAACAAATAATTTTCGATGGATCTTTTTTCCGGTTTCGGTTTGAGTCGGAATTAAAATTGGGTTTGGGCTTATTTTTGTTGGGTTTGTTATTAATGTAGTGGGCTTTTGAACCGGATCCTGAACCACCTGATGACCCGCTACCATCTTTATTAATAACATCCTGGTTATTAATTTTTTCCCACTTCCCTTTCACACCTCTCGACAAAAACCCAGAACCTCCACCGGATCCACCACCTGCGTTCCTCCCACCACCGGTTGATCCACCTCCACCATTCGATCGGGTAAACAACACCCGCTGCTCTTCTCCACCTTCCTCACCTCGAATACGCTCCTCGTATGCTTTTAATCGACCAACAACATCTTCAAATCCCACTGTTTTAAGATCAAGTACACATTCAGAGAAGCAACAAGGTGAATAAACTTCGCGGTACCACCTTTAGACTTTTTACAAGCTTCGACTCATCTATTGTTTCTCTAGCGCCTTGATTTTGAGGCGATTCCGCGAGTTTTCCGTGAAGACATCAATGGTCTCGGTCTCGTGCATCTTCAATCGGTCAAACTCGAGTTCAAGGTTTGCGACGTGCTTCCTTTACTCTATCGGCTCCTACATATCGAGCTTTGATCGATTCCCACAAAGACCTTCGGACTATCGACATCACCTATTTGCATTATCAGATTCTCGTGGATTGCTTGTGCAGCCAAACCCATCGCTGTGTTATTCTTCTTCACTTTCGTCTGCATTCTGGTTCAATAGTTAACCGGGCTTTGTGATTCGAGCACCACTTTCATTCGTAGGGCCCAGCGGTGTAGTTGGTGGATGATAACATTGGACATGCTACGGTGGTTGTTCCGACCTCCTTCACCCTCACCGGTGTAGGTCCTGCTGCGTCTTCAACATCTGACATGTCGTAGTTGTACTCCGGTATCCTACTCGATCACCAGGTACAAGTTCAAAGCCCCTTTGCTCAAGCTCTGATACCAATTCAAGATTGGATTGTATAAACACACAGATAATCAAAATAACTCTTTGATTGATAATAGGAAAATAGCTCAAAACCTATTACATGTTTATACACTACTTTGTATGTGTTTGTTGTTGTGAATGGGATGGGATGCAAAAGAAAGAGGGAACCACTGCCTTTTATAGGCATCATGTTGAGCGATTGACATCATCCATGACCACCCAAACCAAGTTGTATAGCCAACTTGTATCCAACTTGCATGATTCTCTTATCCTGATGCATTGTATCATATGCTGTAATAATTCTTCTTTGACTTAGAATTCCAACAGATACAAATTCAAAATCTGGGGTTCAGGAAGATTCTTAAACATATTATTAATGGATGGATTGTATACATATAAATTCTTAGATTTCTTAGACCAGTCACGACATAAAAGCAAACCATTGCACGACTGCAAAATATCAACCTCAGAGCCAAAAGTGAAAGTGAAGGTGGCATTGATCCGAATGCGGACATCCAATGGCACAAAATCATATTTATGTAGGAATGGAAATTCGAGTCGCCATTTATGACTGCGCAGAAAGAGACCAGATGGCGTATCGCGGTTAGTGATTTGGCTCCTACGCATATTAAAACTAGGGGATTCGATGAGAGATAGCCAGCGTCTGGATACGGATTTAAACAAAAGAAGTACAATTACGGGTAACCGGAGTAGGATTTCGATTAAAAGGTCGTCATTGGACAAGACTGCATGTACGGATGAAGGAATTTTGTTGTTTCTGGTATATGTTATGAGCTTTTTTGATGCTCTGCCATTATCATCATCAACAGAAACTATCTCAGATTGCAAAGTAAGTTCTGGAGAAACTCCGACAATTGTTTCCATGAAGAAGGTAAAACCCTAGTTGGCATGTTCGGTAACTTTATAATTCTTTGAATAAAGTCCAAAATACATCCATGTGGTTTGTCCCGCTTTACATCCCTAAACTTTTTTTTGGCACAAAACCATCCCTCCGTTAGTAAAGTTAGCACAAAACCATCCCCGTGTTAGTAAAGTCAATCAATGAGTACTAACAGTGCAAATTATTTCTCCGTTATCTTCTAACAGAAGAGAGAATATTTGCATGGTTAGTCTTAAGGACTAACGGTGCAAAATTATTTTGAAAATTAAATTAAAAGGGGGCCACTACCACCATCACCGCCACCCACCACCACCCAACGCCACCACCAACCACCTCCACCGCCGTCACCCACCTCCACCGCCACCACTGTCATCACCACTACCCACCATCACCCACCGCCACCACCACCCTCCTCCATCGCCTCCACCCCAACACAACCACCACCACCACCTTTACCCACCACCACCATCACCGCCACCCAAAGCCACCACCACTCACCTCCACTGCCGTCACCCCCTGATGCGTGCCAAACAGTCAAGCTAAATCACACAAGCCTGCCACTTGTGAATGGCAGACCGTAATCAGCTTAAAACTGCTCAAACACGAATGCAATGAAGATCTCGGGAGTATAGTGTTTCCCCGGGTCGTTATGTCCAAGCGAGCTATGCAGTGGATTATCAAACGTAAAGTGATCGAGGAATTTGAACGAAAAAGGGATTTGATTATGATTATAACTACAGAAAAGCCAACAAATTACAACGGTTTAAAGGAAATTAAAAAGATAAAAAATATTAAATAAACGCTATCACTATTTTTAAAATGATGTTTTTGTTTTTATGCTTTTGCAAAACTGAAATAAAAAACTACGCGACGTACAAATAAAAACGTGAAACTTACACAATATTAACCCTAAAAAAATGAAAATGATATTTTTACAATCCTAATGATAAAAGAAAATATTTAGAAAAAGAAAATTATTTTTATAACTAATTACCTAATTATTATTAATTAAAAACTATTTTTAACTATTAAATAATTACCTAAAATACAAGAAAATAGGAAATAAAGCTAGAAAATTAAAATTAAGACTTAGAAAAATCTAAAATATCAAAATAGAATTTTCAAAACTATTTTTGTATTTTTCTATTTTCTAGGAATTAAAAACTATTAAAAACTAATTAAATTATTTAAAAATACAAATCTAACTAAGAAAAATATGGAAAAATATTTTTTTGTCTTTTTATATTTATCTTAACTTAAGAAAAATGAAAATTATTTTTTGAAACTTTTCTTAATTATTTGTATTAAATCCTTATTAAAATGCTTAACAACTAATTTAAATTAAGAAAATAGCAAACAAGCTTAGAAAATCTGAAAATTTCGGAAAACTCTAAAATAATATTAGGAATATAAGAAAAATAGAAAAACAGTGCTTATGTGTGGAATTATGGAACGATGTGGAATGTGCTTATGAAATAAGCACTTGAATAAGCTAAATGAAGAAAACAAGCCACCAATCATAATGAAGCTACACTATGCTAAAATGACCAAATGCAACACAAATCAACAAGTCCTAACCAATTGGATGGCAAGCTTGATCAGATTGATGATATGAGATTTAAGCTAAAGACAGGTTTCAGGTGCTACTTTTGGACTTAAGCACAAGATTCAAGATAAGCTGAAAATGAAAAATAAAAGTTGGGACTAAAACAAGACCTGGCTGACTATCTCTGAGCCAAGGATGAGACTCAGATAAGCTCAGTGAGCTTTTCCCAAGCCTACAAAACCCTCGTGCGGACTCGACTTTCATCGAGTCAATGCAGAACAAACAAATGCACCCTATGTTTAGCGGTTGCATAAGCTAATCTAGGAAGTCAAATGAAAAAGATATATGGTCTTATAGACCACCTAGCAAGCTGCAATTGTGCCAAAGATGAGACCCTAACAAGCCTTATTGAACCACAGGCACCGCCGCAAGTCTTCGCATAAACCGGCTTTTGCCCATTTGACTTTTGAACAGTTATGAAAAGTTGACTATTATGGATTTTGATCATGATTTCCCAACTGAAAATGACATATTATGATGAAATAAGACTGAAGCAAGATAGCTCTATGAATTTCAAGCACAAAATAAAACTTTGTTTTGACAAAATCTCAACAGTTAAACTGTTGAGATGGTTCAAGTGGAGATTTGACTTTGAAGCTTAAAAGGCACAAGATTATGACTGCAATGAACTCAATTTAGGTTAACAAGCATGAAACAACAATGAACTACCTCTGACTAAGCTTCTAAAACACTTTTGACAGCAAACCCAAACATCCCTTATATGACTGATATGCAATCAACTCTAAGATAAAAACTTAAACAGCTACAATAAATGATCAAACTAAGCTTACATAATCATAATAAAACTATATTAACAGGTTCACACTAATGATGATCACAAATACACAGACAAGCATAATATGCAAAGATGGCTTGAAAATGAAAAGTGAGAAATCTTACTAACATGAGTCCAGCTGATTGCAGGCTAAAACCAGACCCAAACCTAACCTAATCTAATCTAATTCAACCCAATATCATCACTGGATCAACCCATATCATCACCAAATCCATTCTTGGCCAGTTTTGACTTTTGTTGACCATGAGACAATTTCACTTGAAAATGAAATGTGAGCTTATACAAAGCTTATATAGAGCTTAAATAAACTTGATTAAGCTTAAAACAAGCAATTTACAACCTAGATAGAAGAATTTAAAACTGAAAATCTCAACAGTAAACATAGAACTAAGAACTTATGTAAAACCTTGAATGGATAATCAAAAGGCTCAATACAAAGATGTTTTGACTTAATTATAATACATAAAAACTGAAATTACATCATTTTGGTTTAAACTACAACATTTTATTTAAAAACGACATTAAGGAAAAACTATCAAAACTAACTACTCTCTCAAACTTGCTTCAACCTTCCTTTTTATACTCCCACTTGTCTTCTACTCTCTCTCTCTGCAAATCCCAGCTTTTATCTCCACCATTGGATGAAGAAATATGATCTTGGCCATTGAATGGTTTTTTGGCGGAAATGAGTTTTAACATTTGGATGAGCTTGTGTGTTTGGGAGGGAAGATTTTAATGTTTCTTGGATTGTTATGAAGGTGGAGTGTGAGGAGAGGAAAAAGTGGAGCTGGGAATGGGTAAAGTCGGGTTTTGAGAAAGCGATTGAAGGAAGAAGGAGATAAGGTATTTTGGCGCGTGTTGTGTTGTTGACGAGATTTGACGAGTTATTAATAAGAGGGTTCAAAATGGCTTGTGACAAGGGTCACAATTGGGTTCAAGGTCCAAAAAGGTTTAAGGTTTAATAATTATAGGGACCCAATGTGTAAATCCTGAAAATTCAAGGACCTAGGCTGCCAATTCTGAAAAGTTGATCCAAGGGCTGAAAGTGACAATCTCAAAAAGCACAAGGACCAATCTTGCCATTTTCCAATTTTCCAGGGGCCAATTTTGCCAATTTTCAAACTTGAAGGACCATTCTTGTAATTTTCTCAAACTTTTGACATTTTTCACCAAAGGACTAAATTTGACAAGTTATGATTTTAAAAGGGCCTTTGGTGACTTTTCTTATGAAATTTTGACTGGGGACTATTTTTGACAATTTTAGAAACTTGGGGACCGAAACCGCCAATTATGCAAACTTTGCTCATTTTTCATCTGTTTTAAACATTTTGCATCCGAAACATATAAAATGCAATTTTGGAATATTTTCGGTGTTTTGATGCATTCGAGCATTTTTAGGCGTTTTGCGATTGGTTGACTAAAAATGATGAGTATTACACTCATCACCCCCATAACACCACCACCACCACCTTCCTTAGGGACCGGTGGGTGGTGGTGGCGATGGAAGGTGGGTGATGGCGGTGGAGGTGGGTGGTGGTGGTGGGTGGCGGTGATGGTGGTGGTGGTGGTTGTGTTGGGTGGTGGTGATGGCAGTGGCGGCGGTGGAGGTGGGTGGTGGTGGCGTTGGGTGGTGGTGGGTGGTGGTGATGGTGGTGGTGGCCCCCTTTTAAATTTATTTTCCAGAAATTTTTTGCACAGTTAGTCCTTAGGACTAACGATGCAATTTATTTTTAAAATAAATTGTACCGTTAGTCCTTAGGGATGGTTTTGTGCCAAAAAAAAAGTTTAAGGATCTAAAGCGAGACACGAGACAAACCACAGAGATGTATTTTGGACTTTTCTCTAATTCTTTTGTAAACTAATGTTATTTGTATTTGATTTGCACAGTGCAAATGTTTGAATCTGAATCAAATGATATATTTTGTGTTTTACTTTTTAAATATCGAATCGGTTTTATTCTTACAAAACATAAATTTGTTTAATCACTTAATGGAGCATTTGAGTAAAAAAAATTTAACAAGAAGAAATCAAATGTCTTATACAAAATACTCAAAAGAAAAATTATGTCGCAATTTAACCTAAAAAATTAGTCATATGTTGTTGATTTGTTGTACTCCCACGTGGTAGAAAATTTACGTTAATTTACAAATTGTCACAATCATTACAATGATAAGATTGCGTAAAGAAATATTTCATAATATGCTTAACATTCTCTATTAATCATTAAAATACTTTTTAATGAAAAAATTTAAGCTCGTGTTCAACTAACATATGCGACAATCTAATTTCACAAACTAGTTGTATACTATTATTGGAAAAATTCTAAAGCAGCATCATTACTACTATTATCTTAAACGTTATTTGTATAAAAAAAATTTCGTAATTCTCGTAAACATATTATCAATATTACTAGAAAAAATATAGTACAAAATGAAAAAAGAACCATGGAAAAAAAAACTAAAAACAGAAAAATAATTAAGAAGAAAGAATAGTTAAGAGACATTAAGACACCATTTCAATATCTAGTTGAGCAAGAGATTTTAAAATTTGAATGCGTTTAAACGAGAAAAATAATTAAGCGTTTAAACGAGAAAAATAATTAACGCTCTTATTAAATGTCTAACAGCATCGGAATGAGTCATGTCAAAAGAAACAAACACCATCTAACTCAATGACTACATTTTGTCTTATTGTTACTAGTAATATTTGGGGCTTGTTTTGCCTTTAATAAAGTAATTCACCCATTAACCTAACGACTGTTTATTTAAGTGTTTACCTAATTTAAAATATTCAAACAAAAAGTGTTAACTTTGAACAGATGGCCAAGGTGGAGCCAAAGAGCTTTGACTCTGTTGGTATTCACCTTCGAAAAACCCATGAATTCACTAGAGCTATTTTGTGGATAAAAGGTCACGGGTTTGAGTCTCGGCTCTTGCTCACTCCAGTTGGTGCCCACTGAGCCACGAGAGTTGCCGGATTTATTTTTTGTGGGTGGACAATGGCGGGTGCCAAAAGACACCCGGGGGTCAGGGTGTTCCCACCAATTCACGCTAATAAGTCTACAATTTATAAAAAAGTGTATTAAAAAGTGAAGCCTTTATACATGATCGTTAGTGTTCTCTTACTGTGATCAAGGCCATATAATCCCAAACTAAGATCGTTCTTTATGATGGAGAATGGTCATGTTAATACCCAGGAAGCTAGCTTCTCAAAGACTTACTGTGAGTTATGTAATTAATTAGTGCCAGTTCAGCCTTGTGTTACTAAATTTAAAGTTTTTTATGCATTGGGTCCATACGTTTCTAGCATGAGATTATATTTTATCTCGACAAGGCATGATTATGATATACTTGAGGTGATTTTATCAAGATGTAGCTTATCATAATTCCATGGGAATCATGGGATCATTTCACAGGCATGATACTTTATCTCAGACACGATATTATGAAAGGCTAAAAGTTATTCAATATGACCATTTCTCATCATAATTCTAAGTATATGCAAGGAAACTAAAGGAGATGGAGTTAAATCACTAAAGGAGATGGAGTTAAATCACTGTCACAATTAAGCCAAATATAATGAACCAAAAAGAGATCAAATAACGATATACTATCATACTAATCAAATGTAGACAAACCAAAATGAGAAATCTATCAGTTTTCAAGTTAAAAGTGGAGATCTCTTAGTTACAACTTTTGACAAAACAATATATTACGCATCATAGCTTCAAACCATCGTCAGTCGTCACATACTGTATTAAAGATATCTAACAGATTAAATTCCATAGCTAATATTTCTCTTTCTCTCTACTGCATGCGCCTTCAAGTTCAAGACCTGCAAGACATGTTAATATTAAGCCTAGTACACAGTGATCAGTTCACAATTTTTCTGGAACATTTGTGATTAAACTTGCTCAAAACATCATTATAACAAAACAACGAGAGCTAAATGTTGGAGCATAATTGCATAAGTCTTGTTTGACAAAACATTGGCTCGGTACAATATGTAACAAACGAAAGCATAAGGGCTAAACTAGTTAGTTTGTTAGTTAATAACCGAATAGCGGTTATAATTAGTTAAAAGTAGTTATGGAAGTTAGTTATTTCGGTTGTACCCTTTCACGAAGGGACATGATGGTTCGCATAGAACCTTATAAATACGATGTACATGCAAACGTTGTAAAGGGTGTTTCATAATACAATGTAACTTCTTGTCAATCTTGTTGATAATTTCGCTCCTGGATATCAATAGACCTGTGAAAAACTGGTATCAGAGCTACGACTCAGAACCATGGGAGAAGCCAACATTCAAACATGATCATGGATTACACACTGGGAGATATTTGTTAAGGGAGACACCAAGAAGGCTGTCTTAATGGAATAGCAGAAAGAAAGGCTTATCACCAAAAGGCAAGGAAATGTTAGTGAAAAGGGTGATAGAGAATGAAGCCTTTAACGCTTCAAGGATGGCTGAGAAATCCAAAGATCACTGAAAGAAAATTGCAAGTACTAAGAAAGAAAGAAGAGCAAAGTGTTATATATGTAGAGAGAGGGGACATGTTTTGTAACACCCCCGAAAATCTTAATGACAGCGGAAGACTAATTCGGGTGTTACTTGAATGGAGATCATAGTCAATAATTATAGAAAACGACTCAAAAGAGACGTTTTATTAAAATAGTTATCATTCATCGAAAACTCATAGTTTGTTACAAAATATTGTAAATAGATCAAGTGTTTTTCCCAAAAGAAAGATCCCGAGTTTGAAAGAAATGATAACTTTTATGTTTTACACCACCGGATAAGCCTTGCCATGCCCGTTCCGCACCTTGGTCATAATCTTCACCGATTACCGAGATAACATGCTTAAAAGGTCAACAAAATGTTGAGTGAAG
The DNA here is from genome assembly GCA_022545495.1 of Chrysanthemum lavandulifolium. Classification (NCBI taxonomy): domain Eukaryota; kingdom Viridiplantae; phylum Streptophyta; class Magnoliopsida; order Asterales; family Asteraceae; genus Chrysanthemum; species Chrysanthemum lavandulifolium. The sequence goes on along the minus strand of CM040241.1, from coordinate 229,802,611 downwards.
TTCATAGGTTTAAAATAAGTTGAACACAAGTATAAGATCATGATCATTGTAAACTAACAATATCATAAGAAAAATATCACAGATTATTATGCGCTAAGCTCATGAAACCAAGACTCAATTGCATACAATCGAATTACCGATTATACGTAAGTATGCCCCAAAGGAGGTAATAGCCAATTACCTAAAGATATTCGATATGGTGCCCGGTTATTTCTCTATAACCGAAGCGGGTTCGTTATTCCCATAGTACTATTCACGATATCTCGTTCACTCATGGTGACTAATGGTTCATGATCGGGGGACTTGTGGCTAACAACTTAGGCGTACCAATAATCAAGAAGATCAAGCATTTATGAAAACCCTTGTGTTCTAGTTTAGAGCATGTATCTCCCTCATGGGGTTTATAAAATAAAGTAAAAGCGAGGCTATGAACTCACCTTGATGATAATGCACACGCACAAAAAGATCAAGCACAATGTAGCGGAGGTTCCAACTCGAAACCTAAAATGATGAGATGGCGAATCTCAGTAATGAGCATTTTGGTTCGCGACCAAAATAATAGAGCATTGAATATTCTTATTCAATAGATCATTGGATTGTCCAATCCAATAGTGTGCGATCGTGATTAACGTTTTAAGTTAATTTATGTGCTACATTGCCTTAATTAATGATCCTCACTTACGCATAAGTGAAATGTTCCCCGTTGTGATCTTAATAGATTTGTTGAGTATTTTAACGTATTTGAATGAATTCCCGTGTGTTTTATCGGTTTGATATATATATAATTATAATCTTATAATATATATATATATATATATAATACCTTTAACGTTATCCGAAATAAAATACTCATAAGATCAAAATACTTGTTTTACGTAATTAGGATGGGTTTATAAGTTTTCTAAACTTTTCCCGAATTTACACTTTTATCCTCGAGTTACAAAAGTACGAGTTTAGTCCTTGGACTTTAGAAAATGACACTTTGTACCCAAAAATATCTCATGCTTAAAGTTTCCAAATTTGACGCTTTTAGTCCCTCATAAAAACTGTTTTTGTAAAATACACTTTAAAATATTAACTTTTGTTACACTTTTAATATTTACTCAAGTATTAAGTTTAATTGAAGTGGAGGGGTGAAATCTGTCAATAGGTGATAGTTATAAAAAGGGGAGGAAAAAGGGTGCAACAAGTGAGATTCGAACCAGGGACCTCCCGCCCATAGCCCATGCGTGATAACCAACTAAGCTAGGCTTGCCTTGTGTTTTATTTCACAACGTTTGCACTTATATCCTATGTTTAACTGTTTTAGTTTTTGGTATAAATCACATATCCGGAGTGAGTTTTGCATGCTTCATTGTTTTGGTTTCCTTTCTTCTCGGTAGTAAAATGCAAGAATGGTTAAGCTTATATTTCATTTTAGTTTTCACAAAACCTTAGCATGTGTTTTAGCAAGTTTCGATATATTTAAGATGAAAGTGTTCCTAACGAGTATAAATGTAATACTAGACATCGAAGCATGATATGAGTCGATCGAAATAGGTTCGAGGAAAACTTACAATCACTCAAGAGAGTGGTGATGATCGATGAGATAGTGTTTCCAATCCTACCCGAGTTCTCCTTAAAGTGTTACCCGTTTGCTTATTTTACCCAAGTATTCTCCTAACCTTCACCTTGCAACGTTTCTTTTCTTAGTTCGACTTCCACGATTGGGTACTTTCTTTGGTGTAAGTTGAGAGAGTTTGTGAGTAATAAGGTGAATGGTATGTGTGTTGGTCGTGTGTTTTTAAAAGGAAGTAAGCATGGCTTTTCCAATATTTAATCTCCTAGCTCTCCTAATTCTAGGACTTATTAGCCACATGTACATTGAACTTAGTCATGTTTGAGGCATGTTTCCATGCGTGGGATTGGAGTCCTAACATGCCATGGTATTGTCAAGTCATGTTGGTCATGATAAACATATTATCCTTTGGGTTAAGAGGTCAAAAGGTGGTCAAGTTGTATTAGGTCATTTAAATATTTGCTTAGGGTGGTCTAAAGGGTGGTTTTTGTCTCCTTGTTCCTTCTATCACGACAACACAAGAAGTAAAGGGTAGTGCTTATGTTTCTAGTTTGGCCTCTTGACTAGTTTGGTTTCTTTATTTTTCTTGTTTGCTCGCTCGGTTTAAATGTAAAGGAAACACCCAAAAATATTTACTACAAGTTTCTTAATATATGATCATGGGCTAAGGGTTGTGAGCGAGGCCCAATGCAAAGGAAATATGGGTAAGTTGGGCTTCCAAGTTTATTCGTGTACTATATTGGGCGAAATGGTTTTCAAGGGTGTTGGGCTTGGTTCGTGGTATACAAGGCCCATTAGCTTGGGTCGTGAAGTGGTAAAAGTCCGATGAGTTCCGAGGCCCAATCTGAATTTTATATATTTTGTTATAATTAAATTGTAATTTTACAAATTTTACGTATTCATTACGTATTTTAGGATTATCGAATCGTGGGAAATTTATTTAGATCACAACGGTATCTTTTATGAGCGCTCAATTTGCGTTGATCATGCATATGCCAAATGATATGCAAATGTGATGTTAAGAAAATTTCATGACGAAATAGATCGTGTTTAATTCTTGATTAAAGCGTTAAGTACATTAAAATTTTCCGGAGCTTACGGTACCTACCCTTAAGAGAACTGCGTCCAGTTACACTTCGAGGCATCATGGGTGATCTAGATGAGCGGTGGGGATACTTGGGCGCATTACATCCTCGCGCCCCGGTGAACTCTGCACCTCGTTTCTTATGATTCCATCGAACTTTAACGATAGGAATGCGGCTTTGCTTAAGCCTCTTAACTTCTCTGTCCATGATCACGATTGGTTCTTCGACAAAGCTAAGTTTGTCATTGAATGGATGTCCTTGAGTGAATGCGACTAGAGTTTCATCCGAAAGACACTTTTAAGATTTGAGACATGGGCGTGTCATGTACTCGGCTAAGTTCTTCGGAAGATCAAGTTTATATGCCCTTTGGACCAATTCTTTGAAGAATTTTGAATGGTCAAGCGTATCGAGTTTGAGCTTTCCTCGTTTTCAAATCGACCATCCCTTTCGGGTGATACTTTGAGCATTACGGTCTCCGACTTGGAATTCCATTGGTTTTCTTGAACATCTGCGTAGCTCTTTTGTCTATCTCATTTGTTTGCAATCTTTGCCGAATTTGCATTATCTTTTCGGTTGTCTCTTGGACAATTTCGGGGCTGTAAGTTGTACTTCTCCAACTTCGCCCGAAAGCTGGCGATCGGCATTTTCTTCCATAGAGTGCTTCAAAAGGAGCGCTTTAATCTTTGGCGTGATAGCTGTTATTGTAAGAGAATTCAGCCGGAGGCAAGTGCTTATCCCATCCTTTTCGAAATCAATCACATGCTCTTAGCATGTCTTCGTAGTTTGGATCGTTCTTTCACTTTGTCCATCAGTTTGAGGATGGTAAGCAGTACTCATATCTAAGTTGGTACCCATGGCTTTTTGAAGCGTTTGCCAAAATCTTGAGGTGAATCGGCTATCACGATCGATATGATTGAGATTGGTACACCGTGACGAGAAACAATCTCTTTGATGTACGGTCTAGCGAGTGTAATCATTTCGTCGTTCTCCTTGATTGGCAAGAAATGAGCGGACTTTGTAAGGCGGTCTACAATAACCCAAATGGTGTCAAAACCATTAGAAGTTTTGGCAACTTTGTGATAAAGTCCATTGTGATTCTTTCCCATTTCCACATAGGAAGTTCGGTTGAGTTAGCAATCCGGATGGCTTTTGATGTTCGACTTTAACTTTCAAGCATGTCAAACATTCTTGGCGTATACAATGATATCGACCTTCATATTAGGCCACGGTACAAAAGCTTTAGATCTTGATACATCTTGTTGGGACCGGGATGTATGGAATACTTGATTTATGTGATTCATGCATGATGAGTTCTCGGATACCTCCAAAGAGTGGAATCCGACGATTCTTGAAACATAGCGTTCCATCCGATCTCTTCACAAATCCATTCTCATTCTCCGGCATGCCATAAATCTTCTCATTTGGCCTATTTTCTTCTTTAAGGGCTTGATTTGAGCTTCAAGAATTTTCGATGGTAGGGTGAATTGATTACCATTCCCAATGATCTCACTCTAAGCGGCTTAGGCGATCTTTTACGCTCGAGGCATCGGCAACAACGTTTGCCTTTCCGGGATGATAACGGATCTCGCGGTCATAATCACTAAGCAATTCGAGCCGGTGACGTTGGCGCATATTCAATTCCTTTTGATCTAAGATGTGTTGAAGACTTTTGTGATCGATGTACACTATACATTTGGTTCCGTACAAATAATGTCTCCATAATTTGAGTGCAAATACCACGGCGCCAAGTTCTAGATCGTGAGTAGTATAATTCTTCTCATGAGTTTTGAGTTGTCGTGACGCATAAGCAATCACTTTGTTCCTTTGCATGAGAACAGCGCTAAACCCATGTGTGAAGCATCACAATATACTACAAAATCTTGACTCCTTAGGTAGTGCCAAGATAGGTGCTTCGCAAAGCTTGTTCTTGAGGAGTTGAAAAGGCGATTCTTGATCGTTTCCCATTCGAATTTCCTTGTTTTACGGGTTAACTCGGTCAATGGTTTAGCTATTTTGAGAAACCTTGATGAATCTTCGATAATACCCAAGCAAGTCCTAAATTGGCAATTTCGATGGGATTAGTGGGTACCGCCGGTTCTTATGATTCAATCTTTGAGGATCCACATGGATTCCTTCATATCGATCACATGACCAAGAAATTGGACTGTCTCAATCAAAAATCACACTTGGAAAACATTGCGTACAATTTTTCATCCTTGAGTAACCGGACGGTCTTCAAATGTTCCGCATGTTCTTCTTTATTACGAGAGTAGATAAGAATATCGTCGATGAACACAATGACGAATTTATCCGAGATATGGTTTGCGGTCTCTATTCATGAGGTCCATAATCTGACGGTGCATTAGTTAAACCGAATGGCATTACTTGGAATTCATAATGGCCATATCGAGTTCTAAATGCGGTCTTGGGTATATCTTCTTCTCTTACTCGTGGCGATGATATCGGATCTTAAATCAATCTTGAGTATACACTGAGCCTTGTAATTGATCAAACGGATCATCGATTCTTGGTAAGGATAGCGGTTTTGATTGTGAGCTTGTTCAATTCTCTATAATCGATACACATCCGAATGATCCATCTTTCTTCTTAACGAATAATACCGGTGCTCCCAGGGTGAGGAACTTGGTCTAATGAATCCTTTCTCGGATAGCTCTTCTAGTTGTTTGGATAACTCTTGCATTTACGAGGCGCTAAGCGATGCGGTGCTCGTGCTTCGGGAGTAGCTCCGGGAATAAGATCGATTTGAAATTCGACTGTCGGCGGTGGGAGTCGAGCAAATCTTCCGGAAACACCTCGAAAATTCCTTGATTACGGTACATCCTCTAGTCGTTTCTCTTCCGACTTCTTTCCGTTACTTGAGCTAAGAAGGCATAACATCCTTTTCCATGTACTTTATTGATCTCGCATGGGATATGATACTTAAGTACTTTCTACTTTGATCTCCTTGGATGACTAAGGTTTCACCGTTGATCGGGATATGGACGGTTTCTCGTCACAAACAATCCTAGCACGGTGTTTGGACAACCAATCCATGCCAATTACGACATCGAAACTTCCAAGTTTGATTGGCAAAAGATCTATGAGGAGCGAGTGATCTTGTAATAGAATAGGACAATTACGGATTACGGTGTTGGTTCCTATTATTTTCCCATCGCAAGTTCTATCTCATAAGTTGTATCTAAAGGCGATTGGGGATATTTCAAGTAATGGTGCAAAAGTATTAGATACAAAACTCTTATCCTGCTCGGAATCAAACAAGATTTTTGCGAGAATGTTTGTTAAGAGAATACGTACCCGTCACAATGTCGGGGTTCAACGGTGCATCTCCATCTCCTAGCATGTACACTCTTTCACGTGCATTGTTTGTTTGAACGGCATTTAACTTTGAGCATTGACTCTTGAAATGACCGAGTTCTCACATCCATAGCGATTCATGTTTGTCACAGTGTTGCCTCTTCCGGGGTTTCTACAATGCTTACCTTGATGACCTACCTTGTTGCACTTATCGCACTTCACGGTACAAGGTCCGAATGGTGCATCAAACATCTGTTACACCGGGATGTGGTCCTACATACCCTTTTCCCGGTGGGTGCAGCATAAGCCCTTGCGGCTTCTTGCCTTCGGTTTTGCCGATTGTGGTGTTGGTTTGTTGTGGTGATATTGGTTGTTGTTCTGATTGTTGTTGTTGGGTGATGGTGGTTGGAATTTGAGGTTTCCGATCATCAAACTTTCTTTTGTTGTCACTTGAGCCTTGTGCATTTGCAAGCTTTAGTATTGGTTCCATAAGGCGGTGGGATACAAGGACAACTTCTTCAACAATTTTTGGATTGAGCGATGACATCTCCTTGATGTTTGAGGTAAACCTCGATCAAGGCTTCAAAAGCTTTTCATTGGTGGGAAACAAATGAGGACATAGAGCTCTCGACTCATGGAATCTCTTGAAGTATGTCTTGAGATCATTTCCTTTAGCGACCAAGTGGTAATACTCATCTTGAGTTTCTTGATCTCGGTTCTCGGGCAATATTGTTTCATTGCAGTTGTTTCGGATCGACCATGAAATCTTACAAGCTTCTTCCATTCCAATTGGTTGAGCATGGCCTTTCCACCAAGATAACGCATCTTCTAACAAAGTTCGATCATAAACTTGACTTTGCAATCATTTGTCTGATCCTTAGCGAAATACGATCTCGGTTCTCTCAAACCAATGAAGTAAACCAATAGCACCTTGATTGCCCTTGAAGAATGTCGACTGCGGTTCATGAACTCTTTGTAATTACACTTACGAGTTACAGAGGACTCACTTTGATTTGTTGGAGTGTTAGTTGCATTTGAGTTTGCCATTTCAAGAAGGCGTGCGACCTCGCGACACGATTCTCTTGACAATGCGGCGGCTTGACCTCGCGTCTTTGGCGGCGACACGCTCGACCGACCTCTCGAGCAATTCGGGCTCGGCTTCTCTTGCAATTTCGACCACGTGCCTCTTGGGCAATTCGTTCACTTCAATGCGTTAAACTTGGCTCTAGCGATGTCGGCGACATGTTGTGCTATAGTTGCGCTAACACTTTCGGCGACCATTTTACGAATAGTCGGGAGTGATGGTGGATGAGGTAGCTTTCTTCTTGACCATTTTCTAAAATTTCCAAGAATAAATACCAAGATTAAGAAATTATCGATCGATGATAAAGCGATTTCATATTATACATATCATAATAGTCCAGATTACCTCTTTAAATTAATGATATGATATTGATATGAACAACAATTGAAATATGATTTTTCTCAACAAATCATAATATATGTATAAGGACATAAGGATCGGTTCGGCATACATTACCGAGGAATAATATCATAACATCAGAATATAGGAAATACAACCATGGAATACATCATTACATAGTATTGTTCACAACCATAGGTTACATCATCATAATTCTTGTTCCAAGGTTACAAACCAAAAAGATACAAGCCTTGATGCCTCGTATGGCGGCTTTATGATACATACTAAGATAAAGATGACTAGGATCTACGCATCTCCGTCGTCATCCGACGACGATGAATCTCCTCAACCATAGTTGTCAAGTCTCGGATCTGCCGCCACGGGCTCGATCTCTCGCCGAGGTCATCAATCCTCTCCTCCGAATAGCGGTGTGAGCATGAGCGGTTGCAAGCTCGTGATGTAGGACTCTCTCGTCCAAAGCGTCTCTCTCAAAGTACTAGCATCTCGAATAGTAGTCTCCAATCTCCAGTCAATTGGTTAACGGCCTCTCTCGCCTCCATGACTGAGTACTCATCATATCAAACACTATCTCGATGGAGTAGCGACCTACCACGAGGTTCTCGACTTCTTCCTCAAGCTCTCTATCCTAACTAGTGGAATCTCATCATAATGTGCCATGAGCTCATTCAACTGGTCTTCGTGCTCGATAAGTCTCGTAGCCAACGGAGGAATAGTGTGGTGTCTTTGGTTCACCGTGTGCAGTATAAGCGGAGGTGGTGTAGTAGTCGAGCTTTCTCAAGCTCAAACGAACTAGGTGCTCCTCCTCTTCTCTCCAACGTCGAGTAAAGGTATCAAGAATGACCATCTCCTAGCACCGGATTTCTTCCTTGGTCCGGCCTCATTATCCACTTGAGTAGGCTTTTCGGGATCGATAGTGATGGTGGATAGCACTTGATGCGGAAGCGGTAAAATTGGCTCACTAAAAGTGTCCAAAGGAGGTGATCTTGTAGGTGGTGATGAAGCAGGCATGAGTAGTCGATGGTAGAACACGATGAAGTGGCGGTGGTGGTGAAGTAGTAGTAGGTGGAGCAGTTGAAAGCGGTGATGGTAGCGGGTGGACCGGCTGGTGATGGTCGAGGTGGTGGCATCACATGAGTCATAGTGATGGGTCGCTGCGCTTCCTAGCGGTGCGTTTGAAAGTCTTACCATTAGGATGCGGTCTATAAGGTACTCCAAACGGCTCGGGCTCATTTGGCTTAAGAACACGAATCCTCGTCGACTGACGACGGATAGCTCGGGAAGATGATCGAGAAGAATCGATGAAGCGTAGTCGGTGTTCTCGATGACTTGGATGATTCATCATCCACGGCAACATCTGAAGCGGTAGCCATTGTTGCGACTCATAATCGATCTAGGGTCATGGAAGCAAAAGCATTGTACTCTTGAGGATGGCGGTCATATTTGGAGCGATGGGAGTTCTGCAACTTCACCTTCCTCAAAGGTTCGGTTTCGTCAAAGCGATGGTCGGTATGACAGGGTGGGATGGTGGCATAGTGCGATCGTAGAGGACATGGTGTCATCCATCTCGATGTCGAGGACAAGACAAGCTGGTGGGATGCGAGACATGGTCTGTAACTACCATAAATTAATGTAAGTAAAATGCCAAATAATATAATTATTTTAGTTAGCTACACATATTTGCCAAGCAAATCTCCATGCCTAACTAAAATGAATGCAATTACTTATGATCTAGTGATGCATCAATCCTAATGCATAGGCGGTCACGGAAGGGCGTAAGGCGGTGGTGTAAAATAGTCCGTTTTAAAAGTGCGGTTATAGTCCAAATGATTTTGAAAAACTCTTTGGTTCTCTATAACCTTGGCTCGATGCCAATGTAACACCCGAAAATCTTAATGTGGAAGACTAATTCGGGTGTTACTTGAATGGAGATCATAGTCAATAATTATAGAAAAGCGACTCGAAAGAGCGTTTTATTAAAATAGTTATCATTCATCGAAAACTCATAGTTTGTTACAAAATATTGTAAATAGATCAAGTGTTTTTCCCAAAAGAAAGATCCCGAGTTTGAAAGAAATGATAACTTTTATGTTTTACACCACCGGATAAGCCTTGCCATGCCCGTTCCGCACCTTGGTCATAATCTTCACCGATTACCGAGATAACATGCTTAAAAGGTCAACAAAATGTTGAGTGAAGTTCATAGGTTTAAAATAAGTTGAACACAAGTATAAGATCACGATCATTGTAAACTAACAATATCATAAGAAAAATATCACAGTTATTATCGCTAAGCTCATGAAACCAAGACTGTTGCATACACGAATTACGGTATGCGTAAGTATGCCCCAAAGGAGGTAGTAGCCAATTACCTAAAGATATTCGATATGGTGCGCCCGGTTATTTCTCTATAACCGAAGCGGGTTCGTTATTCCCCATAGTACTATTCACGATATCTACGTTCACTCGCGGTGACTAATGGTTCATGATCGAGGGGACTTGTGGCTAACAACTTAGCGATACCAATAATCAAGAAGATCAAGCATTTATGAAAAACCCTTGTGTTCTAGTTTAGAGCATGTATCTCCTCATGGGGTTTATAAAATAAAGTAAAAGCGAGGCTATGAACTCACCTTGATGATAATGCACACGCACAAAAAGATCAAGCACAATGTAGCGGAGGTTCCAACTCGAAACCTAAAATGATGAGATGGCGAATCTCAAGAATGAGCATTTTGGTTCGCGACCAAAATAATAGAGCATTGAATATTCTTATTCAATAGATCATTGGATTGTCCAATCCAATAGTGTGCGATCGTGATTAACGTTTTAAGTTAATTTATGTGCTACATTGCCTTAATTAATGATCCTCACTTACGCATAAGTGAAATGTTCCCGTTGTGATCTTAATAGATTTGTTGAGTATTTTAACGTATTTGAATGAATTCCCGTGTGTTTTATCGGTTTGATATATATATAATTATAATCTTATAATATATATATATATATATATAGTAATACCTTTAACGTTATCGAAATAAAATACTCATAAGATCAAAATACTTGTTTTACGTAATTAGGATGGGTTTATAATTTTTCTAAACTTTTCCCGAATTTACACTTTTATCCTCGAGTTACAAAAGTACGAGTTTAGTCCTTGGACTTTTAGAAAATGACACTTTGTACCCAAAATATCTCATGCTTAAAGTTTCCAAATTTGACGCTTTTAGTCCCTCATAAAAGCTGTTTTTGTAAAATACACTTTAAAATATTAACTTTTGTTACACTTTTAATATTTACTCAAGTATTAAGTTTAATTGAAGTGGAGGTGAAATCATCAATAGGTGATAGTTATAAAAGGGAGGAAAAGGGTGCAACAAGTGAGATTCGAACAGGGACCTCCGCCCATAGCCCATGCGTGATAACCAATCGAGCTAGGCTTGCCTTGTGTTTTATTTCACAACGTTTGCACTTATATCCTATGTTTAATCTGTTTTAGTTTTGGTATAAATCACATATCTGAGCGTGAGTTTTGCATGCTTCATTGTTTTTGGTTTCCTTTCTTTCTCAGTAGTAAAATGCAAGAATGGTTAAGCTTATATTTCATTTTAGTTTTCACAAAACCTTAGCATGTGTTTTAGCAAGTTTCGATATATTTAAGATGAAAGTGTTCCTAACGAGTATAAATGTAATACTAGACATCGAAGCATGATATGAGTCGTATCGAAATAGGTTCGAGGAAAACTTACAATCACTCAAGAGAGTGGTGATGATCGATGAGATAGTGTTTCCAATCCTACCCCGAGTTCTCCTTAAAGTGTTACCCGTTTGCTTATTTTTACCCAAGTATTCTCCTAACCTTCACCTTGCAACGTTTCTTTTCTTAGTTCGACTTCCACAGAGGGTACTTTCTTTGGTGTAAGTTGAGAGAGTTTGTGAGTAATAAGGTGAATGGTATGTGTGTTGGTCGTGTGTTTTTAAAAGGAAGTAAGCATGGCTTTTCCAATATTTAATCTCCTAGCTCTCCTAATTCTAGGACTTATTAGCCACATGTACATTGAACTTAGTCATGTTTGAGACATGTTTCCATGCGTGGGATTGGGTCCTAACATGCCATGGTATTGTCAAGTCATGTTGGTCATGATAAACATATTATCCTTTGGGTTAAGAGGTCAAAAGGTGGTCAAGTTGTATTAGGTCATTTAAATATTTGCTTAGGGTGGTCTAAAGGGTGGTTTTGTCTCCTTGTTCCTTCTATCACGACAACACAAGAAGTAAAGGGTAGTGCTTATGTTTCTAGTTTGGCCTCTTGACTAGTTTGGTTTCTTTATTTTTCTTGTTTGCTCGCTCGGTTACAATGTAAAGGAAACACCCAAAATATTTACTACAAGTTTCTTAATATATGATCATGGGCTAAGGGTTGTGAGCGAGGCCCAATGCAAAGGAAATATGGGTAAGTTGGGCTTCCAAGTTTATTCGTGTACTATGTTAGGCCGAAATGGTTTTCAAGGGTGTTGGGCTTGGTTGGTGGTATACAAGGCCCATTAGCTTGGGTCGTGAAGTGGTAAAAGTCCGATGAGTTCCGAGGCCCAATCTGAATTTTATATATTTTGTTATAATTAAATTCGTAATTTTACAAATTTTACGTATTCATTACGTATTTTAGGATTATCGAATCGTGGGAAATTTATTTAGATCAGCGGTATCTTTTATGAGCGCTCAAGCTGCGTTGATCATGCATATGCCAAATGATATGCAAATGTGATGTTAAGAAAATTTCATGACGAAATAGATCGTGTTTAATTCTTGATTAAAACGTTAAGTACATTGAAATTTTCCGGGAGCTTACATGTTTTCTGGAATTGTGAAAATAGAAAGAAGATTGATGGAGTTGAAGTGCAAGAAGGAACAGAAAAAGCCAAGTATCCAGAAAAGGTTCATGTAATTGCAGATTACATGGTAGAAGGCACCAGTGATGAAACTTGGGACAAAATGTGGTTTATAAGCGATGCTAAACAACACACATGTCCAACAAGGATGCTATTCAAGCGGATTACAAATTCAAGATGATTGAAAAGAAGAGAATGAAAATAAATTCATTTTCTCTTATGGACTTGGTGATGCCACTGTGAGAACAAAAGATGGTGACATGGTGATTTCAAATGTTCAATACATCCCAGAAGTATCATTAAACATTCTCAGTTATGATTTATTGGAAGAGCAAGGATATGCAGTAAAGATTAGCAACAATATATGCAGTCTGCAATATATGTTTGATGAGAAGAAGGAAGGGACAAAGATTTTACAAGAAAAGGAGACCAATAAAGAAGGATATGGATCAAAAGAAGTTGTTTCTGAACACAACAAGTTTCTGGAAGAACACTTTGAGTCTCTGGATCCTAAAGATGAATGCTCACTAGTGAATGGATTGGAAGATCTAAGATGGGACAGAAATGATACACAAGATTATGTAGATGAAGAGTACATAAGTTAGAATGGGTAACTTTATGCATTAAAGGTAAACTCATTTGCAAGATTCTTATCATTTATGAATCTGTTAAAGAAGGACAGTCTAGTATACAAACATTGGGAAGTTTTTAGCAAGAAGTATGTGGAGATGTTGAAGTGGTTTTATCTAGTTTATCTAAATTATGATGTACTAGAAAAGATACCACCAGTTATAGGGGTGATGGAGATTAATTTGCTTAGTTTGCATAAAATAGTTGATAGTCTTGGAGGTTATCTATGTGTCACACTTGGTGACAAATGGAAGACCATTGCAAATCTACAAGGACTGACAGATGAAGAAGAAGAAGCAATGAAAGGCTGCTATAGAAGGTTCATTGACATGACACAAGTGTACTATGAAACTAAAAGAATACCCTTGTATGAGAAGCCTAAGAATGAAGTGGTTGAGAGTAGTTGGACTGCCTGTGCAAAAGATCCACAAGGCAAAGACTAGGAGGATGCAGGAATGGAAGAGTCACAGAATGAAGACATGGACAACAAGACAAGATTTGGAGTCAGATTAGAGAGCAATGAGGAGGAAGAAGCACAGGAAGCAAGAAGCACAGACATCAATGATTTTGATATCATTGTTTGAAGATCAAAGAACATCACTCAAGAAGCAGTTTGACATTTATGAATTAGAGGGGAGATGTTAACTCCTTAATGTCATTAGATGTCAAACACTAGTAGTTAGTATGTATTTAGTATAAAGTCAATGTAATAAAGTACTCTAGTTTAATTATGGGTCGAATTGTGTCATTGAAAATGGGTCAAAGCAGTTAACCCAAACACTCATTTCAGCAGTTAGAATATGACAGTTATTTGGTAGTTAATCTGGTTGGTAGTTAAAGACAGTTATGTGTCAAACGACACAATGATTAACTATAACTGCCATGTGTCGTTTGGTTAGGTATATATATGTAATTTGTAGTCTGCAAACATATAACAATTCAATATCAAAAGTTTGCTATTTACCCTTTGTCCCATTCTTACTGTTTCATTCATTTATACTTAAATTGCCTCACACACACAAACACATAAACATGGTTCATCACAAACATATTATCAAACGCAACTGGGTTGGCTTGAAACCTGGGCAGCATGTCAAGCCTTATGGTTAAAACGGCTACTTAGTGAATTAACTGGATGGGAAGAGAAAAGAATAACACTGAAGGTCGAAAACATTTCAGCAATAACACTCGTCAAAAACCCAGTTTTTCATGGAAGAAGCAAGCACATCGACATTCGTTATCATTTCATTTGGGAATGCGTAGAGAATGGACACATCAATGTGGAACACTGATAAAGATTTAAAAGGTACACTTTTGAGGGGTCATTTAAGCCCTTAATCAACCACTTTTATATCCGTTACTGCTTAATTTCGTTCCTTTTCACTTTTTAGGTATCTTGAAGGCAAATTGCTGGAATGACACTTATTCGGACGAAAAGGCGCGAATATATGAAGAAAATGGCCAAAGTCAAGATCAAGACACTCAAGCTGCTGGAATTGAAGGTGACAACGTCACAGCCAAATGGCGACGCCGTCGCAACACGCTTTGTGATGACTCAGTAGCCAAATTGCTAGTTTGCACTTGACGGCATCAGGTTTTAAAGAGTAGGGCGTCACAACTCAGACGACCTAGATTTGGATCCCGACGGCGTCAGAAGATGAAGCCGACGGCGTCACAACCATAAGGTGACGCCGTCACAAAGTTGAGGTGGCCAAGACGAAAACCTAATGGCGGCGATCGGACGGCGTCACAAATAAAGAGTGACGCCATCGCATGCTGTAACTCTATATGACTATATGTAGAATTCGAATTTTCATACTTTTAGGGAGGTAGTTTTGTGGAGTAAAACCTAAACCGAACTTTGGCTGTCTTGGGCAGTATCTTAGGGTTCCATACCCTATTTTACAACAAGATAAGTGATTTACTTCATTAATTCAATTATGTCTTCAATTGTTTGTGTGTATGCTTGCATGTTTTCCATGTCCGGCTAATTTACTTGTGTGTTTCTTAGATCTATGAAACCTAGGTATTGAATATTGATTGGTTATCTCTTATATTAATTGTGATTGACCTAGTATTGCGATAGGTCATTCGTTGTGTTTTTAATGCTTGAGTAATCTTTGTGAACATTAGTTTATGATCACCTAGAGTTATTGTAGGCTAAACATCCAAAGATAACCTTAGAGTTAGTTTATGAATCATAGAGATTTCGTAGGCTATAACCTTAAGGTAGTCTCAAAGAGTTAGGGAAAAACGCATACCCTACGACCTTAGAAGACACAACGCGTTAAGAATAAGGACGTGACAATTCAACCATCAATATGAGATAACTAGGGAGTAGTAGCATCTAGGTAAACACATTTTTTATCATCATACGAGCACACAACAATAGACATAGACTACCCTCACCTTAGTTTAGTTAATTAGATAATTAGATAAGTAGAGTAATCGGTAGAAATACCACCCCCCCAAATCCAATACCCCGAGATTCGTACCTTTCAATTTTCTAAAAAATATAAAAAAGAATAAAAAAATAATCTTTCTCAACCCCAACCTTAGCGTAGTAATTTCTGACTAGCATTCCTATTCCCCTAGAGAACGATATCAATTCCCGAGGCTTACCCTAATACTACACTACAACGATTAGGTTAACTTCCTAGGGCGTTGAAAAACTTGCTCGACGAAAAGGAAGTTCCTTTGACCCCGAACGCGCATTGTACGCATATCAAACACGTCAGTGGAGAATTACAAAGAGCAGTTATTCTAACGAAAGTTTTACCAAGACTAAAGTTCGTTACTATGCTCGGAGTTCAAAACTTAGGACGAAGCAATGATCAAGATTAAGGAGGAGAATGTGAGCTGATAATCTCGACATTTCTCCGTATAACGAAACATGAAGGACCAAAGTTGTTAGTTAGTTAGTTAGTAACCGCCAAGCAGTTAAGTTACTTAGTTGGTTATGTCGGTTATAAACCGAATAGACACAAAACTAAAGGTCACACCCTTTCGTTCCCTATATATATATGTATGTACATGCAACGATGTAATGTTAGACGAAATATAGTTATTCAGTATTATTTTCAATTCACTATTCGACTCATATTGGGACAAAATCTGGTATTAGAGCGAAGGGATCCAAGATTACAAGAAGTTTTTGATTCAACTTTCATCAGAAAGATCAGAAGACACCCTACACCGGCCAAGAAAAAGGACTCAGTGGAACACGGTGACAATTGGAAGACGTTGGAGATGGTAGTGCATGATCAGAACCAACGAAAAGTTGCAAACGTGGAATATCTTCAATCAACTCTTGAAGAAGAAGAATAGGAACACGTTAAAGGTTGAAGGAATATACGGCCAAGACAAACACCAAACGAATTGGTGAAAGTAACTTTGTTGGGGACAACGTATTATATGCGACAACAAAGGAAAGAAAAAAGGAAAACAATGTTGTATAGGAACTTTGTGGGGATTGCTTTGAACGCGACACAAATGGAAGAAGGTTGCTTTGTTACTTGGGCTAACACAAAAAGGACGAGGAAGCAGTGAAGAATTGCTACAAGGAGTACATAGGAATGGTGAAGGTTTACTATGAGGAAACAGAGGGATCCCTACATGGAAAAGAGCCTAAAGATGAAGTGGTTGAGAGTAGCATTGGTTATGCTAGGGTAAAAGATCCACAAGGCTGTGATGGGATGAATGTTGAAGTAGGAAGCGCACTAGAAGAAACTCAGAAGAGGAAAAGCAAGACTATTCAATTTGGTGTTAGTTTGGAAGGCAACATGGAAGAGAACGCGGAGAAGAGCATGAAGACTCGAAGAACAAGACTTAAACAATTAGGGGGAAATGTTGGAGCATAATTGCATAAGTCTTGTTGGACAAAACATTGACTCGGTACAATATGTAACAAACGAAAGCCTAAGGGCTAAACTAGTTAGTTTGTTAGTTAATAACCGAATAGCGGTTATAGTTAATTAAAACTAGTTATGGAAGTTAGTTATTTCGGTTGTACCCTTTCACGAAGGGACATGATGGTTCGCATAGAACCTTATAAATACGATGTGCATGTAAACGTTGTAAAGTATGTCTCATAATACAATGTAACTTCTTGTCAGTCTTGTTGATAATTTCGATCCTGGATATCAACAGACCTGTGCAAAACTAAATTTAGGTCATTCTACATTCATGTTTTTTCTCTTAACCTTTGCTGCTCATTTACTCTGAATGGTAGATAATTTTAATATACTCAGATCTAAGACTGATCATGTGGATCAAATAGACAAATATCTTGGGTTGGAGTTGTAATGGAGAAACTCAATTATCATGTCAATGATGATTATGTCATAGATGCTCAAAGAATGATCACATCATACAAATCAAGCAAATACACCAAGCCATCGCAAGCAATATCGATTCTAAAATCAGCACCATAACCAGGGCGGAGCCAGAAAGTCAGCTTTCATTTTCTCCCTGGGTTCTTTTGTATTTTTAAACACATAAAAAAAGTAATATCATATTCATAATTTGTGCCTGCCGAGTTTTCATAACTTGTGAACCGAACATAATCGCTTACTGACTTACATTACTTAACGGCTTAACAGAATCATATGAACAATCATTTATTAGTTGATATCCCACGCGATTTCTTGGACGGTTCTTGGTATTTATCGAAGAAAATACTCGTTTAACATATGCATAATCTATAAGTTGCAGATAGATATGACATCATTAATAAAAATATATCTACTTTATAGCCCAATCATAGAGACCTGCATAATCTGCTAGGGGGAACTAATTAAGCCATCTGCGATACTCACTATCCTTAATAAAAATACCATAGGACCAATAAAGAGCAAAACCACTTACAAGAGCCTGAACAAGTCACATTTTCATACATAGTTAGATAACTACTATAAAATGGGCATCAATGGTTTATTATTGCATTTTATTCTCTGGTATTAATCAACTTAAATGAAATTCGCTCAAGCATCGAGGCATAACTTTTATTTTTTTAATCATATCTCTGATTCATTTAGTGTACCAACTGTGAAAGCTACAATGATATGATTGTGAAAGACTGAAAAAGAAGCATAGATGCTCTTTCATATTTTACTTATAAGGGGACGGAGTGGTACCCTAGTACCCAAATTGTCACATCACCTCTATCCAATAAAAACCCTCCAACTCAAAACTACCCAATTCTACCCTAACACTACCCTAAGTGGAGGGAGTGGTCACCTATCCTACCCAATTTTTTTTTCATATATTTTTAATACATAAAATCACATACAATATTAAAATAAAAACATACCATTTCATTTAAAATAAAAACATTACATAATACTTAAAAAAACTACAAATTAAAAATTGAAACTACAACTTGAAAAAAAAAACATTACATAAGTTGAAATAAAAAACAAATGAAACTACAACTTAAAAATTGCAAGCCCATCCGTGTTTCGCCGCAAGTTCACGTTTTTGGGTAAGAACGAATTCCAACATAGCGGGATCGCGAATGTGATCATGAGGCTCCAAAAAAAACTTCATCTCCCGTTGTGTATTCTTGAACTTCACCCCCTCGAGTTGTGTAGCCAACAATTGTTTCGCCAACGCATCCTTCTCGCGTTTTTCTTCCAAATATTGTGTCTTCTTTTGTGTGTAGGAGTTGATTTCATCCGCAACACTTGAGACCGACGAGGAGGATGCGCCTTGCTTCTTTTTCATCTTTCTTGATTCAAGTGGAGGGGTGGGGTCTTCATTCATGTCGGGAATGGTGTTGCTTGCTGTAACACCCCGCCGGAGGCGGAAATGCGAGGTGCAACATAATCAAAATACATCGCAAAAGAGATATAGTACAATACCATATTTAAATTTAAGGAAATGATAAAATGTTACAATATTGTTCAAGCCGACTTTAACAATAAAATCTTATAACTTGGTTTCCAAAAGACATCTTCTTATACTTAATGACCA
Organism: Chrysanthemum lavandulifolium; assembly: GCA_022545495.1. NCBI lineage: Eukaryota > Viridiplantae > Streptophyta > Magnoliopsida > Asterales > Asteraceae > Chrysanthemum > Chrysanthemum lavandulifolium. Next base: position 229,783,720 of record CM040241.1, on the reverse strand, counting down.
AAGACGACACGTGAAGACTTCTTTATACGAAAGACTTCATAAATCATGCTTATTGACGATCACCTGAAATGCATGAGAAAACGGGTCAACTATGAAAATAGTTGGTGAGTACACAGGTTTTATGTATTATAAAGAGTCGTTTTTATAAAAGTCCTTTTATATATTATAATATTCAATTTTAAGAAAGTTTCTAAATAGTACAAAAATATTTTTGAGTATGTCTGCCTTGCAAATGTCTTGTCAACTCACCATGTTACAAGTCCCGTCCATACATGACTTGTAACATATAAGTTGACATACATTTTCATATGTCAAGTAGTAAGTCTGGTAGTCAATACGCCTATGGTTATATTATTGCCTCGTATATGATAAAGTTATGCGGCAATGCCCCACAAATAAATAATTCGCATATTCTGATATAAATAATAGCCGGGAAATTGACGGATTGTCACAGTCTGCCAACCTTAAAAAGAATCTCGTCCTCGAGATTCAGTCCGCCTGCCCTACAGGCACACACTTTCATGGTTCAAACTTTCTCATTCTCGAGCTTTGCCTTCAAAAGACTCTTAGTTGGTGAATTTTCACAACTTCCGACCTGACCGGTCATGTGTTTAAGTTGTGTAGGTTGAGTAACAACTTGAATTCTAACTTGATTTTCGCAACTCGTCAAACAAGAACTGTCACTAGATCAAGCTAGGAAACAAGTTGTCAGAAAGAGATGGCTTCTCATCTATGTAAGAGACCTTTTGAAAGTTTGGCTCGAGTTTGAAATTATTTAAACCAATCAATTCAACTAATAGTGGGGGTGCTCAGATTAGTGAGAAGGCTAAAGGTCTAACTAAGGCTCATGACGTCGGGATCGCCACATGACAAAAACGAAGGCATGCCTAATGCTAAAGGTACATGTCTGACTACAGGGTTCAACGCACATCATGCCAAGTCAATTCAAAGTACTCAAGTTCAAGCTCATATATTGTCCTAAAGGCAAAAGTCTTAGCACACAGAATGCCTAGCAGTATAGTCATAAATGCAGAAAACATATAAGACAGATGCACACACAAAGACCAATGCATTCTCAGGTGACCTAGACTCTGACTCCTACCAAACATGATCTAAGATAACTACCCCAATCATCCCATGATTCCTCACAGATTATGCATAGTTGATCGTGCTATGCATAATTTAGGAACAACGATGAAAAGCTCGGGCTAATCGACTGTACCATGTTTGGGGTTTATGAAAACTTTAGTCCGGTTATAGTTGAGGTTTTTATTTTAGAAAACCGGCATTCTCTATAACCTTCGACTCGATACCAATCAGTAACACCACGGAGGCTGAAAGCGAGGTGCAACATAATCAATATACATCGCAAAAGAGATATAGTACAATACCATATTTAAATTTAAGGAAATGATAAAATGTTACAATATTGTTCAAGCCGACTTTAACAATAAAATATTATAACTTGGTTTCCAAAAGACATCTTCTTATACTTAATGACCAAAGACGACACGTGAAGACTCCTTTATACGAAAGACTTCATAAATCATGCTTATTGACGATCACCTGAAATGCATGAGAAAACGGGTCAACTATGAAAATAGTTGGTGAGTACACATGTTTTATGTATTACAAAGAGTCGTATATATAAAAGTCCTTTTATATATTATAATATTCAATTTTAAGAAAGTTTCTAAATAGTACAAAAATATTTTTGAGTATGTCTGCCTTGCAAATGTCTTGTCAACTCACCATGTTACAAGTCCCGCCCATACAAGACTTGCAACATATAAGTTGACATACATTTCCATATGTCAAGTAGTAAGTCTGGTAGTCAATACGCCTATGGTTATATTATTGCCTCATATATAATAAAGTTATGCGGCAATGACCCACAAATAAATAATATGCGTTCCGTAGACAGGGGAACGGGAGGTTGGCCGACCTCTAATAGCGCTATCCATACTACCTACTGCTCCGCACAAGGGAGCCGTACGAACGGTACATATAATTGGAGTGCGAACGGCAAACCAATCGGGGACTAACAATGCGAATGTACTGATTGTACGAACAGTCCATCATAACAACTATTATATACTATCAATTAGGACTGCTCCGAACATGGGAGACTCGGCATTGCTCCGAACAAGGGAGACTTTGCGTTGCTCCGAACAGGGGAGACTTTAGGTCAAGGACGTACGGTCCATTAGGTCCAAACAAATCATAAGCTCATAATTAAGTCCAAGAGTCTAAGGGTTCAAAATATATTAAATAGTCTAAATCAAGTCAACATAGAGTTCAATATAAGTCAAGGGTTTTGAATACATTAAAGGGTTCAAATTAAGTCAAAGAGGGTTCTATATAAAACAAATAGTTCAAATGTAGTAAAGGTTCTAATTCAGATAAAAACAATTTAAGTTTATGTTCATGCATTTCACCCCAAATAAGTAAAGCAGTAAAAAGGGGGCTGTGAATACTCACCTTGGCAATTAGCAGAATGAACAGGTGGAGTCAAAGTGAGTGGCACCAACACGCGACAGAAACATATGAATCGCACGAGTGGACTGAGCAACCAAAACTCTAAATTGGAACACGACTTTCTTGGATTTGATGGAATTGAGACTTGAATCGGACTATCGACACTTCAATTGATCGAACCCCTCAACTAATTTCAAAAAACCCTCTACTTTTTATGAACCCTAATTTTTAATTTGTGAAATCTTGTGTGTGAAAATGTGAATAAACCTGTGATTAATTGCTCCTATAAAAAGAAGAATATGAGGAATGGACGACACTAGTCATCTTGGTCTTGTGTAGGTAGCAACACCCTTCTTTGGCTCAAGTCGTTTTCCACAGCACGCCTGATGTCTAGGCTGATAGGGCTCTATTTGGGGAAATGGAGGTGATGATCTTTTGTGTTTCAGACAGGAGGAGGGGTTTAGTTTTTATGTTTGTTGGGGAGTAGGGAAACGCATGGGAGACAAGAGCAGGAAAGGAGAAAATGACATTTCAGGATGAGGGTGATGGAGCGTGGGTAAGGGTAGGTTTTAGGATAGATTTATTATTATTATTATTATTAAATGTATATTGTGTACCCTGTACTGTATAATTTGTTCCGTACAAGATAACGTTTAATTATGTAGAATATTTTTCGGGTATCCGTATTTTATAAATTTTATATTTTTGGAAACGTCTTGACGAGTGAAATATTATGGTATTATTATTCATTTGAAATTAGAAAGTAATTTCGTGCCAATTTTATTATGGTGACGGTACGCGTGTGGTGCCAGGACTTCGGAAAACACGAGATGACTTCTCGTTTTTGAGTTATAATGATCAGAAAATAAATAATTCGCATATTTTGATATAAATAATAGCCGGAAAATTGACGGATTGTCACACTTGCCGATTCATACTCCCCCGACTTCCTTTTTGAAGAATTGCTAGTCGCACCGCCAACATCTTGAAAACATTCTTGCTCCAACCATTTGTCACGACCTCTGACAACCTCCCACGCCAAGCTATGAGCAAATTGTCTTTTTTTTATTGTATAGTAATCCGCCTCAGCTTGTCTCATCACGTCCAAGTCGTTGCACCCACTAGCCTTAGCACGTTTCTACATAATATACAAAATAATAAAAAGTATAGCTTATACAAAATAATGTAATTGTAAATAATAAGGTGAATTTGATTAGACAAAGTCATGTTTTTATCTATTTGTGGCAAGCATCTTACAAGAGCACGGCCAAGTGAATTGAAATTGACAACCAAAAACTTTAAAAAATCACTGAAATTAGGATTATCAACAAAAAATAAAATTGAGCAATAAAATTAGGATTAAACAATAATTGGTGTGAAAAAGAGGAAGGGTGAGCAGCGAGAATCGTAATAAACTTTCTCAAATATACCAAGACGTAACATACAAATTTTATTATTTTTGACGTAAATAACTTTCAAATTTTGTTCAATGTACGTAATATTGATGATTTTCAAGTTTTAAACTTACAACATTGGTCCTATCGTTTGCATTCACTTTTACCGTTAGTCATTTGACATTTTTCACTTAAAAAATTACGAACGGTCCTTGTAGTTTGCTTTGACTTTCACCATTAGTCCTTTGTCTTTCATCTTTTTATATACGCTTTTTCGCGTTTTATTCACATTTTTTACATATTTTTATACACACGTATTTATATACATTTTTACACATTTTATACACGTTGTTTACATGTTTATACACGTTTTATACAACATTTTTACACATTTTATACACGGTTTATGTAAGTTTTTATACACTTTTTATACACGGTTTTATGTACCGCTTTTATACGCTTTTTACATGTTTTATACACGTTTTTTATATATGTATTTTACGATTTTACGACGGTTTATATACACGTAAAAGCGATATAAAAACGTGTAAAAACGTTTTACGCTTTTTATACACGTTTTTATATACGTTTTATATCGTTTTTATATCGTTTTTACATGTTTTATAGGCGTTTTTACGGGTTTTATATCGTTTTTACATGTTTTTATACGCGTTTTTACACGTTTTATATACACGTAAAAGCGATATAAAACGCGTAAAAACGCTTTTATATACGTTTTTACGTGTATATAAAACGTGTGTGAAAACGTGTATAAAACACGAAAAACGTATATAAAACGTGTAAAAACGTGTATAAAACGTGTATAAAACATGTAAAAACGATATATAAAACGATATAAAAACGTATATAAAAGCGTGTATAAAAACATGTAAAACGATAAAAACGGTACATAAAACCGTGTATAAAAGTGTATAAAACGCATATAAAAGCGTGTATAAAACATGTATAAAAGCGTAAACAACGTGTATAAAATGTGTAAAAATGTATATAAAACGTGTATAAAAAGCGTGTGTATAAAAATATGTAAAAATGTGTATAAAAGCGCGTAAAAACGATATAAAAAGATGAAAGACAAAGGACTAATGGTGAAAGTCAAAGCAAACTACAAGGACCATTACGTAATTTTTTAAGTGAAAAATGTCAAATGACTAACGGTGAAAGTGAATGCAAACGATGTGGACCAATGTTGTAACTTTAAAACTTGAAACTGTCAATATTACGTACATTGAACAAAATTTGAAAGTTATTTACGACAAAAATAATAAAATTTGTATGTTACATATTCGATATATTCGAAAGTTTATACGATTCTCACCTTCACCCAAAGAGGAATGGACAATTTCTGAATGCAAAAATTAACAAAATTGAGCAAACTCTTCCTTGAAAGTTAGGAGAAAACAACAACACTTGGTTCATGTTACCAAAATCACGAGGTTCAAGCAACAATACTAAACGTGATGGATTGCACGCAATTTTTTAAACATACTGCCAATAATTTTTAAAGTTTCAGTGGCTTCAGTTGAACCATCTGACCCAAGTGTAGCTCCGCCCTAACTATAACTATGCACCTGTAGCATCATAAGTTCATAACTATAACTAAGCATGTAAATCAATCATAACTGTCACTAATAGCAGATTCACACATTAGCATAAGATGCAATGAACTGAAAGCATGCAACGGGATTGCTGACTGATCCAAGCTCACAAAGAGTGCAGAGAGTCTTTGACGCGATTTTGTATCGTACAATCTTTCCAGAAAAATTTATCACCATAGAAGAATCCCCTTCTCTTTCTCCCAAAACAATACAAAATACACTTAAACCCATACTCCATGAATCGGGAAATGGCATCATGATGTCATCAAGATTAACTATGTACTTCACCGACCATTCACAATACCCATTCCTCATCTCATAAATATGCAAGTGTCTCGAATTAGTATCCTCCCTACAAATAAGAAGCAAACTACTACGAGACTCGAACAACTTGCAATCCTGAGGCACCCTCTTATCAACGGTTAAAGGAGGTAGCATAGTTGTTAAAATTGGACAATCTGCAATATCTAACTTGTGATGAAAAAAGGCCCCTTTCCTATTACTTAGCCAATGAATGGCGTTATTCCAATATATTCCAGATTTAAAATCTACAATACTTTGTTTCTTGACGTTATCAATGAATGCATACCAAATATTCCCGCCGTTCCAGTTACCTGTTTCTGAAGAGTAAGTCTTTATTTTATAGCAGTCGCACATACCGAGTGTAAACTGAATGACTTTGTAGTGAGGTGATTTTGTAGGGTCAAAAGCTATGTTGTAATAAGTATATGACGCCAGATGCATATCATCACGTTCTGGAAGCCTCTTAAACATATTATTTACGGATGGATTGCATACATATAATATCTGGTTAAACCAGGTAGCGCATAAAAACAAACCATTGCATGATTGTATAATCTCAACATTAGCAGGTTTCTTGGAGCCAAAGATGAAGGTCATTGTGTCTAGCGCAGATGCGTTGAACTGAATTCGGTTATCCAAAGGCACGAACCTGATGATTGATGGATCTTCCCATGATGGATCTCGCCACAAGAGAAAGAGACCGGAAGGGGGATCGAGGTTAGTGATTTGTCTCCGACGCATGACGAAATGTGGGGATGTGATAAGAGATAACCAGTGTTTGGATATGGATTTAAACAATGAAAGTGAGATAGCAGGTAACCTGGGTAAAATTTCTTTCAAAAGGTCGTCGTTGGAAACAACTGACTCTACCGATGAAGGGATTGTGTTTGAGTTGAGCTTTTTGGATGCTCTGCTTCCGGTAACCACCTCGGAGAGTTCTGACAAACTTCCAGCATTCGAATCCATGAAGATGGTAAAAACCCTAGTATGCCTGTTGGGTAACTTGCGTTACTTTAAAGCATATGAATAGCAATCAACAAAATACATAACAATAATGAAACAAAGTCAATCCAAAAAAAGAAAAGGTCCATTAATTATTTTCATAAATAAGCAAACCCAATTACCCCCCAACTTCTACTTATTGTCAAAGTTTTAAATTAATCTATACTAAAACACTGTCCACGTTATATTACAATTCGCTTAAGCATTTTTCGACTCGAACTAATATATATACACAAGATGTAACATTATAAGTAACATAAAACTATATCAATTAATAAAATAAGAAAATTAAATAAAAAAATGGTGATAAATTGAATGAATAGAAAATGTATACGGACCTGTAGGTGAAGAAGATGGGAGTGATGGAGTAGGAGATACGCGTCTGGGGCCGGCGGCGATGGAGTGAACGCTATGTTTCTTTTTATGGGACAACAAGACCTTGTTGACAACTTTTTCCGCAAAACCATCAACTCATACGTTTCGATAATATAATTTCAGAAAGAATTACATGTTTGGTCCCTGTCGTTTGCTCAGATTTCATGTTTAGTACTAAGTCGTTTTAATTACTGAGAAACCTATTTTGAAACCTCGACTTATTTAGTCCCTATTTTGGATGAGCCGTTAGTTACTCCATTAAGTGTTTGCACCGTTAGACCCCCATTAATAATCTTTGCACCGTTTGTCCTATTTTTTCAAATAATAGTTTTCGCCGTTAGTCCATCCGTTAATAATAATTTCGCCGCTTTTTTACGTTTTGTCCGCTTTATCCGCCGCTCGTTTTTATCCTTTCCCCGCGTTTTACGTTTCATCCGTTTTTACGTTTTATTCGTTTTGTCTATTTTATATGTTTCGTCCGTTTTTTACGTTTATGCCCGCTTATCCATTTTCGCCCTGCTTTTTTATCCGTTTCGACCTATTTTACGTTTTTGTCCGTTTTATCCGTTTTGGTTCGCTTTTATCCGCCGCGACGTTTTTGTCCGTTTTTTACGTTTTCGCCTGTTTTACGGTTTTGTCTGTTTTTATCCGTATTCATTCGCTTTTATCCGTTTTCGCCATTTTTTTTTTCGTTTTTCATCCGTTTTTACGTTTTTATTCATTTTCTTCTTTTATATGTTTCGTCCGTTTATTACGTTTTGTCCGTTTTATCATTTTTATATGTGTTCTTTTTTTTTTTTTTTTTTTTTTTTTTTTTTTTCTTTTTTACGATTTCGCCTGCTTTTGTCGTTTCTTCCGTTTTACCGCTTTTATCCGGTCAAAAGCGAAAAATGGGGCGAAAAATACCTAAAACGGACGAAATCATAAAAAATAGACAAAAACGTAAATAAACGGACGAAAACATAAAAAAACGAACGAAAACAGATAAAAATGGACTAAAACGTAAAAAAAAGACGAAAACGGATAAAAACAAACAAAACCGTAAAAATACGGGCGAAAACGGATAAAAACGTAAAAATACGGGCGAAAACGGATAAAAAAACAGACGAAAACGAATAAAAACGTTAGAAACAGATGAAAATGTAAAAAACGAGTGAAAACGGAAAAAAAAAACGGACAAAACGTAAAACAACAAAGTAAAACGGACAAAACGAACAAAACGAAAACAACGGCGAAACGAATAAAAACAAACAAAAACGTATAAAAATGACAAAACGTAAAAAACGGGAAACGTAAAAAGGACGAAAACAAAAAAATAGACAAAAACGTAACAAAATGGACGAAACATATAAAAACGTTAAAAATGTGCGAAAACATATAAAAACGTTAAAAACGGGCGAAAACAGATAAAAACAAATGAAAACAGATAAAAATGGACAAAAACGTATAAAATCGGGCGAAAACGGATACAAAACAAACGAAAACGGATAAAAACGTAAAGAACGGTCCAAAACGGACATAAACGTAAAAAATGGACGAAAACATATAAAAACATACGAAATCGGATAGAAATGAACGAAAAACGTAAAAAAATGGGGGAAACGGATAAAAACGGACAGAAACGTAAAAAACGGGCGAAAACTATTATTAACGGAGGGACTAACTGACGAAAACTATTATTTGAAAAAATAGGACTAAGTGTGCAAAAATTAGTAACGAAATGACTAACGGTGCAAACACTTAATGGAGAAACTAACGGCCCATCCAAAATAGAGACTAAATGAGTGCAAAGTTTCAAAAATAGATATCTCTAGTGTAATTAAAACGACTTAGGGACTAAACATGAAATCTGAGCAAACCACAGGGACCAAACGTGTAATTTTTCATAATTTCATGATAAAGTTTACTTTCTAAAAATTTATTCTATAAATTAAATTTTATCTTTCTATTCACTAAAACTTCTAAGCCTCGTGCGCGTACCAACACTAACATAAGTCACATGAATTTTTTTTAACATAAGTCTAATTTAGTGAACATTTGTATATTTTTATTTGAAAATACATATAAATAGTTTATATAAAGAACATTTTACGTAAACTGATTTCTTCTGAGGGTTACATCCACCGCATCAAGGACATACGTGTTAGTACGTAAAACAATTTAGGTTTCTAATAGTTACTTAACGGTATATTTAACTAACGCTCGTTAGAAGATAAGTTAAAGGGTTTAAGTGTAAAACGATAAAAAAGAAAGTTCATGGATCACCTCCTTTAGCCCTTGGTCGATCGGTGGTGTATTATGATTATATTATTATCAATAAAAACTATATTAGTAAAAGAAATAATAAAAGAAAAACGACATTGATTGTTATGATCAGTTTATTATTAAAAGAAAGACATTAAGGTAATCTTGTGCTTGTAATTAGAAAACGAATACATCAAATTGTACATATAGCAACATATTGTTCATGTAAAAGATTATTTTGTAATTACCTTTTAAGATTCTCACATATACTTATACCTTTTTTTTATAAGAACATTTAAGATTCTCACCATATACTTGTAAAAAAGAACAACTTTTAAACATCGGGTTATCCAGCAATTAGTGATTCTCTTTCTCTTTACGTGTAAGTATGGGTATTCGAGACAAAAATATAAATAAAAAATCACTAATTTTAGTTAATTTAATTAAAGTACACGATATATCAAATATTAGTGCTTAGTATCTAAACTAAAGTTAATTCGTGTGTAAACCTCCGTAGACGGGACTATAACTATGTAGACTATCTTTTTGAAAAAGAAAAGAATTAATCTGTGGAAAACTAGAAGGTGGGGGATGAATAGTTCTTGCCGATTTTAAGTTAGTTTCAAAAAGGGATAATCACCTAAAAATGTAGTAAACTTACCCATTTTTCTAATTTAGTGTGGTCTTCTTTTTCTTTTGCTTTTTAATCAACAAACTTTCAAATTTTGATTTTTCTGTGTAGGCTGTGACCTGCCCATCCTTGCACCTGTTAGTATTACTTTTTTTTACATTTTTTATATTTCCACATGAGATTCCACATCAGTATTTTGTCCACATAGATATTCCACTAATTTGTATTTTACCAAAGTAATACTAAAACTCTGTCCCCATTTGTGTTCACTTTACACACCACCCATCCTTTTCACCCATATTTGTGATAAACCCTAATTTTTAAATCACTAAAAAGTGGCAAATTGAGTATCGTTTTCAGTGAATCTACAAAATTGAACGGTGCAAAAGGTATAATATTCTATATTCTCTTCGTCACTTTCTTGATTTGTCAACAAACAATGTTTGTTTATGTATTTCGATTTGGGTTTTTTATGATATAATAATTATTTAATATTTTTCTTTTTATATTTTATGCAGTATGCTACCTTCATGATGAAAATTGATAAAATGATTGATGATTCTCAACTGTTTCAAAAGGGTGACAATGCTAAGGGTACAAGAAGTGAGGGTGACAATGGCAAGGGTCTAGCAATAGAAGAGGACATACCAGTGGACATACAAGAGGACATAGAAGATGATATTTTTATTAAGAGTTTATTTGAAAAGGGAAGAGGAAAACTTGATAAGGTTAAAGAAAACTAGACAAAGGTAAAAGAATTATGATAGAAGATGATTTTGTTGTACCAACTAGAAAGGCTGTTAGGAGGAATACTTGTATTGTGATTGAAGAAAATCTTAACCCATCGTTTAATAATCAAGATGAGTCACATAGTGATATAGATATGCTAGAAATGTTTAAGTCTAATATGGATACAGATTCTAAGAGTGAATTCTCTGACAATTCTATCAATTATCTTTCTGAGGGAGAGGATGAGCTCATACAACTTAGGAAAAGAAATACTGAGGCTAAAAGAACACCTACGCCAAGTAACACAAACACTAAGAAGGTTGTATGTTCTAGAGCTAAGAGAGTGTATGATGTAGGTGAAACTGATACTATCATAGAGCATGATGAGTATATGGATGACTTAATGTTTCATTTGAGAGATGGGAATGATGGTGTGACAGATCCTTTTATGATTGTTGAGTCAAAACATGAGAAATTTTCAATTCATGATGCTGATACACACTGGAAAATGAGGAAACCACAGGTAAATCTTGTTTTTTTTATTCCCTTGTTTTTTAAGGATCTTCTAAGTCTGTTGCTCATCAGTATTATGTTTTATAGATTGGTGAAAAATTTATTGATGCTGATCAGTTTAAGGAATGCTTAACATACTATGCTCTGGCAAATGGCTTCTCGTTGTGGTTTTATAGATGCTCAAAAGATCAGGTAATAGCAAGGTGTGGTTTGAGACCTGAAAAGCTTAAAGATCCAGAAAAGGGGAAGCAAACAAAATGGAATAGGTATCCAAGTGCTAGTAAAGACGAGTACTATAAATGCCCTTGGAGATGTTATGGGAAGAGTATGGTCACTGAAAAATCTTTCCAGGTAATATCTATGAATGATAGTCACTCTTGTGTTAGAAATTTCAAGTATGGAACACTAGTTAACCACAAGTGGATTAGAAAACATTTTGGAAACAAGATTAGGCAAAATCCACAAATTAAACTACATGAGATTGCTGATTTGGTAATGAAAAAATACAAATGCATAGTCAGTCCAACTCAGTGTAGAAATGCAAAGAAATATGCTTTGAGTGAAGGTGAAACAACAATTGAGGACCATTATGCTTTGATTAGGTCATATGGTAAGGCAATATTGGACTCTAACGTTGATTCTACTGTTAAGCTAGGAGTCACAGTGAATCCAGATGATAAGACATACTTTGATAGGTTGTATATTTGTTTCAAAGGGTTAAAAGAGGGATGGAAACAGGGGTGTAGGCCAGTGATCGCATTAGATGGATGTTTTCTCAAAAAACCAAATGTTGGTGAAATTTTAACTGCAATTGGGAGGGATGGTAATAATCACATTTTTCCCGTGGCTTGGGCAATTGTAAATGTGGAGAATAAGGATAACTGGACTTGGTTTTTAGAATTACTTGGTGAGGACATAGACATGCCAAACGGGAATGGATTGACACTTATTTCTGATCAACATAAGGTATGTTCATTAAACTTGAGTTTTTTGTACTATTAACTATTGAATTCATGATATGAAATATATATTTGTTTACTTATACGTAGGGATTGCTTGAGGCGATCAAGGATGTGATGCCATTGGTCGAAAGATAGACAAAGTGTGCTAGGCACATCTATGAAGGATTCGTAGCAAGATAGTGGTGTTCATTTCAGAGTCTATTTGTCACACCCCAAATTACTGCTTTGCAAGCGGAATGGAATTTCGGGATTGATCATAGCATCACAATCACAGTTATATTGAACGACCTAAAGTGTCGCTTTGGAAAATACATCGCTTGATTTAATAAAATAATCGAGTTTACAAAGTAGGTCCCAAATGTAAATCAATTTGTGCGGAAATAAGTTTGTTACAATTCAAACGATGTTTTAAAGCACGAAACCCAAATGAGACGCGTCGTCATCGCGACTCCATGATGTGTCCAAATGCATGCCATGAAGTGAGTGCCTTAGATACCGAGATAAAACATGCTAAAAGTGTCAACACAAAGGTTGAGTGAGTTCATAGAGTTTGTTTTGAAATGTAAAGCCTTTAGAAATCGTTTATGCAAGAAAGGCATTGTGAATCCACTCGGTTCAAGTCCCGCCCATACAAAACTTGCAACCCGTGTGTTCACAACCCATTGCCAAGATATGTATAGTTTGTGTTCAAGCCCACATCGTCAAATGAATTCACAAAATAGTGCCTAACTTAATGTATCAATAGTTACTTGATATAACAAATATGAGTGTTGATCAAATCGTTCCAAGACCGTTAGTCCATGATTGTACCAAGTACATGAATATACCAAGTCCGTTAGCCCAATGTTATACCAAGACCATTAGTCTAATGAATATACCAAGACCATCAGTCCAATGAATATACCAAGACCATCAGTCCAATGAATATACCAAGACCATCAGTCCAATGAATATACTATGGAAATACTACGTATGGTAATACGGTTACTTTGCATGAATAAACATTCGATTCGATTAAACATGTAGTTTCAAATATTCATGATAGTTATGAAAATAATTGAGCATGTATCTCCCAAAACATTTATGAAAACAAGTAAAAGGGGGCTATGAAAACTCACTGGTGGAATGATGCTAAGACAAAAGTGAGTACACCGAGATGTAATGTGATACGTTAATCTTGACCTATTGTGAAGGATATGACATGTAATGAGTTGCAATGTAATGTTATGCATGCATTTCGTATGTTATTTATACCATTTGCGAGTTTTGAAAATATCACTTATCGTCGAAAAATACTCTTTTGACGCCTTGACCCTTCAAAATGACTTTACAAGTATTTACGCCAAAATGTCATCCTACAATGGTTTTATAATGATTTATGGTGAAATTTTCACTTTTCGTCGCAAAACAATGTCGCCGGAATTTTCATGAAATCAACAAAATGGCTTTGGAAAACTAGTCGTAAAATGGTGTACGCCGATCGTTAGAGAACGAACTCGATCTGCTTTGGAAAGTTTGCATCGATATCTAAAAGTTTCGATTCGTAAGTTTTCGTCCAAAAGGTCTCGATCATAAAGATATCAAGGGTTAAAGTTAGTGGTTTTGCTAATTGTGTGCGTAAAAATGAGTTTCGCCAAGTTTGAACATCCGTAAATAATTTACCATAACTCCGCTTTACAAACAAATTTTTGTTTTGAAAATATGGCCGATGAACTTGATTTTACTAGAAGACATTTCGCTCCAAAAGTTTCACAACCTTGTTAAAACGCCAGAAACATGGTCGTTATGACTAATGTAACACTTGTAACGTAAAAATAATATAGTTTTTCGTAAAATAATAGTTACGGCAACTTTATGAAAACGCATATCTTTGTCGCTTTAAACTGCTTTCACGTATAATACGTCCTTAGCTTCGTATCAAAGTAAACTAATATATTTTTGATAAGTCGAAATAATTTGTGAAGCTTAAGGCTGCTTTTGACCCAAACAATGTAAAACACAAGCTGAATTTTCGAAAAATATACGTTTCGTCGTCAAACTTTAAAAGTCCATAACTTCTTCGTTATAAGTCCGTTTTATCCGCTCAAAAGGCCACGGATTCGTTTTAAAGTATATTTTCTAAATATCAAGGCCAAAGTTTCGCATCAACAGTAGGTTTTCCAGAAATTCAAATAAGGACAGAACATAAATATATAGTTATCGAAAATAGTTTTTCTCGGACAAAACCTATTCTAATCCCTTCAAATCAACTCCAAAGCTAATCTAATCCTACCATACACCTTCTTAGGGTGTCATGGGTTCCTAATCACCATCAAGACCAAAGAATACCATGGGAATATTTATAGGATGACCAATATGTATATATAACTCAATAAATCATGAAAATGGTATAAATCACATATCATGCATACTATCTCCAAAATGAAAAGAAACATATGAAATGAAAAAGGAAACATGAGAATGAAAGAAAAGCTTACAAATGAATATGATGAGGTGAAAGTAACAAGGATTAAACTTAAATACCATTGGTTTTTATTTCAAAACCTTATAAAGAGTATTAACTAGATTGTTATAACACTTGTGCTTGATAAAATTTTTTGATCCCCTTTGAGCTACTATGTAGAACCGGTTTTGAGAACCCAAAAGAGAGAAAAGAAAGCTTCTAACACTTTGATAAAAATGAAGTGAAAGTGAAAGTAGAAATAATTGTGAAGTAAGACTTTTGTAGAGTGTAAAAACATGTATTTAATGAACCATACATTATTAATTGACCACCCTCCCTTGGACTGGATTTTGGGGCTTCTTGTTCCTCAAGATGTTTTTTTTTTATCAAATGTATAATGTAACATTTACTTGTATATAATTTGTGAGAAAGTGTAGGTAAAGTGTAGATATTGTTAACTTGTAGAGTAAATGGAAATTTTTGGTACAAGTAAGTTTTTAATAGGTCAAAATAGAATGTAATGAGATGATAAAAATTGTAAAAATACATTCCTTGTGAAATTTGGGTGATAAAATAATTATCGTATAGTTTTTAAGAAAATGTCGAATAATTTAACTCTAACGATTTATGTACCAAATAAATTTGAAACACTAGGAAAACTAAAATATAGTTTTATAAACTAAATGTAAGTTTAAAAATACATCGGGATCATTTTGAAAGTAACGGCTAAATATTCAAAATAATAACTCACGCGATAACGATTATTAAATATAAAAATTACGCGTTGCATGTGAAATGAAATGTCGTGAATGAACTAATGAGATGCACATGACGTCAATGAAATGTAGACTACTCTTAGTCCATATGAAATGTACGTGATGTTATGATCATGAATTCGCCGCTAAACCTTAAAGGTTACGCGAATTTGGAACAAGTAAACCAAGTTTACAATAAATGTTGAAATAATGAGGCATAAATTGTGTCAAGAAATGACCTGAAAGTACGGGTTGTCACACTATTTTGGGAAGCATCAAAGGCAACATATCCTCAACTCTTCAATAAGATCATGGACAAAATCAAGAGATCCAACCCTGGTGCACATCAATACCTTATTAACAAGGATCCTAAAACATGGTCAAGAGCCTTTTTTAGGATAGGTAGTAACTGTGAGGCCGTTGAGAATGGATTCAGTGCGTGCTTCAACTCTGTGTTGTTAAGTGTAAGGAATAAGTCGTTGATAACCATGTTGGAAGCAATGAGGGTGATTGTTATGGAGAGGTTAAATACAATGAGGAAAGTGTTGGATTCTTGGACCGATGACATTTGTCCTAATATACAGAAAAAGTTGGAGTTAGCTAAGGATCAACAAAGGTATGTTTATGTAGTTTATTTGTTTATGTTTTTGCTTGACGACATGTTAGAACCTTAGAGAGTTAGAAGCACACCAAAAGCACCACACTAATTTTTAAATTGTAGACTCTTAGGATGTAGACTAATTTTTAGATAGTTGCTAATTTTTAAATTGTAGCATTGTTTCTTAATTTTGCATATTAATCTGTCCATTTAGCATAATATGCATAATAGTTTAGTTGTTTTCTAGATTAGTGTGTTGGTGCTTAAAATAGCTTAAAATTGTTAGTTATAATCTGTTTTTAAGGTGTCTTAGCTTATATAACTAATTTTCTTCGCAAAACTCACAAACAGATTACAAAGGGGGTGTTTGGTTTAAGAAGTTTTTTTGTGTTCAAGTCATTTGCAGTAGGAAGTAGTGATTCAATTAGTTCAATATAGGCTAACTTAGGTCGTTGGTAGCATAAAATACATAGCTCTTTTGATAAAAGTCAAAATTCACTTGTAATCCCTATTTTCGCATAAATCGCCACGTCGGTTTGCATTATCTCTCATATAGTTGCATAAGTAGCATTCATAGCTTAATTTAGTTTTTATATAGCTTATTACATCATATTTCATCATTTAGATTCAACCAAAGTTCAATTTAGTCAAATTACAAGTTTTGATAAAAAGTCAATTTGAGTTCTTCAAAACTGTCTCAACTGTTCTGAGCTCAGATCCATTTAAAGGTTCAAAGTGTTTTGAAATAGTGTTTAAAGTGGTTTTTGAGTAAGTTTAGAGTACAAGCATAATCTGTTTTTGGTCCAATAGCATCTCCAATATCATTTAGAGACTTAAAATTAAGTTCAAAATGGGTCAGTTGTGCCCAAGGTACCCTGGAAAGTAAATAACCCTTACCGAACAATAAGATATGAGAATGAAATTGGCACGTGGATTAAATACAGATTTTTATTTGTTTATGTTATGAATAAGTATTTTTTGTTATTTTTTATTTTTTTAACAGCTATGTTATGAATAAGTAACTTGTCTATTATATTTACTTGCATTATTTTGGTAAACTAATGTAGGTTTTGACATGTTATACCTGCGGGAGGGAACACTTTTGAGGTGAGAAATGGTTCTGAGGCTTTTAGAGTCGAGGAGCATTTGAAAAGATGTGCATGCAGATTGTGGCAACTCTCAGGTTTGCCATGTACTCATGCAATTGTTGTGATATTCAAATTAAACAAAAGGCCAGAAGAATATGTCCCACCTTGTTTTAGAAAGGGAATGTACTATAAAGCGTTTCATCAGTACTTAAGTCCTGTGGGTGGGATGACTTTTTGGCCTGATTGTAGTGAGTTGTCTAGGGTCTTACCACCGAAGCCTAAAAAAATGCCTGGAAGGCATAGGAAACAAAGAATCAGAGCACCTCATGAAAGAAAATTCCCTAATAGAGTGTCTAGGGTTGGTGTGGAAATGACATGTCAAAATTGCTTCAAAACAGGTCATAACAAATCTTCTTGTTCTGAGCCAACTGTTTTTAAACCTCCAAAACAACCTGGTCAGAAAGGTAGGCCAAAGAAAAACAAGGAAAACGAAACTGTTGGTAGACAAGACACTTTAGGAGCTGGTAGTAATGCCGGCACTAGTTGTACATATGCAGGCACTAGTAGTAGTAGGGGTGTAAAGAGGAAATTGTTTGTAACTAAAGGTGGAACCAGTTCAGGCTCGGGAAGGGGTGGAAAGACTTTAGGGGTTAAAATGAGAGGGGGAATGGGGAAAAGAGGTAAGATAGCATAATCTGCAAGGTTCAGTAGGCTTGGGAGATGGTTTGTACTAAAGGATTCAACTGCTTTATGTGATCCAATTGAGCAATCCGAAGCTAATGCACCAATTACACAACAATATCAACTTCCTACAAATGTTACCCAACGAACTCAGCAATCTGAAGCTAATGCACTAGTTCAAGCAACACATATTTCAGAAGATGGAAGAGCACCAGAACCTGTGAATCAAGAAGATCAACTAAACAGGAATGTAGGTGTCCAAAACAATCAAAGAGCCAACTTTGTGAGACCATCGCAAAGAAGTAAAAGAACTTTGAAGAAGAAATTTAAGTCCATTTATGGTATTGGCTGTTCAAAGACCAATGCCCATGAATTGGAGTAGTTGTCTTATCTTTATATTATCTGTATGTAACTCTTAAACACTATCTTGCGCACATTTTGTGTATCTATATGTTGTGCGCAAATTAACCAGACTCTTTAAGGTATGGTAGGATGTTAAGTATGTTAAGTTAGATGTAATGGTAATTGGTGAATCTGTAACCAATTACCATTGAAGTGCAGCTATTTGAAGCCACTTCCATTGCCCTATTTTGTTCCATATTGGGCATAACATGTAACGTTGTCAGAACACTTAATGGTATTGAAGTGATGACTTATGTTTTTATTTTTTTGTTTAAGTAACACAACATATTATTGAAACTGCAGTAATTGATAGCAAGTCAAGGAAATACATGAAAGGCACTAAAACAATATATTATGGGTTTGTTGTTTTTTAGAAAGAACAAAAAACGAGTGGTGAAGTGTGGGGTGAGAACAAGTACAAGCAACAAACCTTTAATAATGGGTAAATAAAGGAACATAATTAAAAAAATGACTAAGCAAAAAACCAGATCCACGTGGGATAGCAAGGATGGTCAGGTCACACACCCTACACAAAAAAATCGAAATTTGAAAGTTTGTTGATTAAAAAGCAAAAATAAAGAAGACTACTCTAAATTAGAAAAATGGGTAAGTTTACTACATTTTTAGGTGATTATCCCTTTCAAAAACATTAGATTCGAGGTTATGTGAAATCGTATGGATGAAGATAAAGTATAGATCTAAGAGTAATGCAAGTAAAGAAAGTAAAGTAAGGGATATAAATGACACAACCGATTTATAGTGGTTCGGCTACAAGGACAAATTCCTTGCTTTACTTCACTCCCCGAGTCACCTACTCAAGAGTTCAAGCACTATGTTAACAAACTCCTTCAACTTGGTGGAGAAGCCTTCACAACATTGCTTACACCTTTTTCCGGTACAAAGCTAAATACCGCGTCCGTAACACGGAGGACCAAACCAACACGAATATTACACAACAAATATGTGAAATATCAAGTACAAGATCTTTGCTACATAAATCTTGTGGAGGAACAAATCAATCAAGGACCCCTTGCTTGGATGACTTGTAGAAAGATCGTGATCTCGCCTTAGAGAAGGACCTATATGAGAATCACAATAGAAGAAGGAACAACTCTCTAGATCAAGTGATCTTTTGTTAGAAGAGTGTAAGAATATATGAGAGAGTTAGTAAGAAGAGGGGTGAGTAAAATGAAGAAATGGTTTCATTTATAGGCAAATTCTTGCCATCGTTGACGGATCCCACGGATCCCTTGCATGAGGGATCCGTCTAGTGTAACTCCTGGGATCCGTGGGACGCTCCTCTTTGCCCATGGGTTTTTTGGTTATGGGTCATGGGTCATGGGTTATGGGTTGGTCCATGGGTATTTCATTAGATATAATGTATCTAATAGATGCAATGCATCTAGTCAAATGGATATGGGTCAATACCATGGGTTATGGATATGCTTCATGGGTTGTGGTTTTTACCCATCCTAATAAACTATTACAAAAAATGATTTATTACAACAATTTGTATTAAATGATTATATGTAAATGCTTTGCAAAAATAACATGTATCCTTATAATTTTACTTATGATAACATTATATTTGTTATCAACAAAACACAAAGAGATCGCTAAATATTAATAAATGTTTTACGGTTTATTTGTATTAACATAATCTTTAAAAGGCAAGTACCGATAACATCAAATAGTCCTGAATATTAAGTGTCAATTTCCCCCGATAATGCTCGTATTTTATATCATTTATATGGATTTACGCTTGTTTTCATTTATATTTCACTTTCAGGTAAATTACGAGCATTAGAGCTAAAGAGACGCGGATTTGGAGATTTTATAAGAGAATTATGATAGTATGCCCATTGTGAAGAAGCTACGCCGTAACTCCACTCTCACATTACACCGTAGCTAGTGCGTGACTCAGAAGGCCAACTCAGCAACAGATTACGCCGTAACTCCCAACTAAGGATTACGCCGTAACCAATTAGGTCAAAAGATGTTCCACACCGCTATCAGCTACGCCGTAACTCCTTCCAATGATTACGGCGTAATCATGTCATTTGTAACCTGTATTGAAGATACGACGTAACTCATCCCATGTGTTACGCCATAACAAGCTTTTCGAGAGCATTATTATGGAATTATTAAGGTTACAACGTAACTCTCAACTAAAGTTACGTCAGAACTAGATCTCGCCTATAAATACAAGCCCTAATTTCGTGATTTCACATAATTCACCCATACCAAAAGCGAGAACGTGAGTAGGGTCCAAAGGCGATCTTGATGAGCATACGGCCATATCCAAGGAGAAATCACTCCCAACGATAAGCATTAGCGATTATCTTTTATTTTACCTTCGATTCATGTATTTCATTATGTCAAACATTGAATTGATTTTTTCTTTTAATATGATTGGCTAAGCACCTTTGCCACTGTTGCACGGATCCCATGGATCCCTTGCATGAGGGATCCGTCTAGTGTAACTCCAGGGATCCGTGGGACGCTCCTCTTTGCCCATGGGTTTTTTGGTTATGGGTTATAGGTTGGTCCATGAGTATTTCATTAGATACAATGTATCTAATAGATGCAATGCATCTAGTCAAATGGATATGGGTCAATACCATGGGTTATGGATGTGCTCCATGGGTTGTGGTTTTTACCCATCCTAATAAACTATCACAACAAATGATTTATTACAACAATTTGTATTAAATGACTATATGTAAATACTTTGCAAAAATAACATGTATCCTTATAATTTTACTTATGATAACATTATATTTGTTATCAACAAAACACAAAGAGATCGCTAAATATTAATAAACATTTTTACGTTTTATTTTTATTAACAATCTCCCCCTTTTTTGTTGATGACAAAACATAATGTTATGATGAGTAAAACTTAAGATTAGATGTATGTTTTGAAAGCCTAAGTTTTACTTCTTCTCCCCTTTTTTGTCGAAACAACAAGTTACCCGAACGAAGAAATAAAATATGGAAAAATGGTCCACGTATCTTTAACTCCCCCTTGACGGTAGCTCCCCCTAGAATGGGGCGTCAAGTGAGAAAAAATAAAAAATATCCTACAAAGAAAAAAGGTTAGTAGTAACATGCATAAATAATCTTGTGATCGACGAGAATCAAGATTTGGATCCAAGGTATGTAAACAAGGCCTTGTAATAAAACAACAAAATGTAGTGGTATTTATACCACATACAAGCATGTAAAAGTAAGAAAAAGACTTGTCCTTAAAAAAATGACTCAAAAGAAAAGTACTAAAAGTAGTAAAAATGATTCCTTCCATGCTTGCATAAGATTATGGATGGAAGTTTTGGTGAGTAATGATGTTGATGCGATAAAGGATGAGGTTAAGTATGACTCGCATTTCTTCCCTAATCTCTATTGCAATATCCCTAGTGGATTGGCAATGTTCACAATGTAAGTGATGTGGGTAATGAGTGCGGAAGTTTTCCGGGTGTCTTTGATTTGTGAGATGCGGAAGTTGTGGTGGAAAAGTTGGAAAGTGCGGATCAAAGTCCGGAAAGTTTGGAAGTGGTGGTGGAAAAAAACCTAGATGTTCTTGTAACACAATGGGAGCTAAAGGTGGTGAGGTTTCAAGGTCTTTGAAAATTGTGTTTGGAGAAGTGGGAGGTGTCAAAAGACTAGTTCTTTTTTGCTTTGTTTGTTGAGATCTTGTTGGAGTCTTAAGGAGTTCCAAAAGAGTGACCTTAGGTGGTGATTTGATGGGTGATGAAGTTGGTGTACTTGTTGGTGATGAAGGAGGTGCTATAATGGAAGCATCTTGTGGTGAATGAGTGGTTGGTGATGAACCATTTGATGATGGTTTTGCTAAGCAACAAGGCAGGATGCTAATCCGTGCGAATTTTCTAGATTTTGTTGTGGTATTTTGGAAGGTGGGAGGACAAAATTTTGGATTACTTGAAAGGGATTGTTTGCACTAGGTGATTCATCTATGTTGGAGACATGATGATGTTTGTTTATGAGGTTGAGAGTGATGAGTATGCAAGCACTTTGGGAATCCTATTTATAGAAAAAAAATGCATTGTAATGAATGCTTGACCAAAAATGTGGATTAAAATCTAATGATTAGATATGAATTTAAGGCACGTGATCATGAGAACACAAGCATTAAGTAGCATACTCCAAAAGAATAAAAAATATGATGAAACTATAGAAGTTTTCATCCAAAGTGAGAAAAATAGAAGATAATTTTAGCTTCGTCTTAAGGATCCCACGGATCCTTCCTCGAGGGAACCGTCCAAAGATTAAGGCCGGGATCCGTGGTATCGGTAACTCAGCAGCTCAAAATTTTCCTTTGGAAACATTTGTGCCTAGTGTGCCCATATGCAAACCATTTGGAGTTGCGGTTATCTCGACTCCTAAAAGAAAGGAAAAATAAACTAGAAGTGAAAAGCATACTATTATGTGAGATAACCCGAGTGCTCCTAATTCATTGTTGCTTAAATGAATGTACCGAAAACACATATTAGTTATGTGTCCTCTTTAGCATTCAAAAGACATGAGATGCAATGAAAACGTGTTTTTACTTTGTATTAATAATGAAAAAGCAGTTTGTCCTAGACGTGAGAAATGGCTTTTATAAAAGTGATACGGGAAGAGGTATTCTTTTAGAAAACATTTTGAAAAGAGATTTCTTTGTGTGAATCAAACGTTTATCCTTTAAAAAATAGTTATGCAATTACGTGTTTGCAAAAGGTACTTGCTTTGAAAAAGTAAGAGAAAACTATGAAAGTACGAGTTATAAGTAAAAACTTATCTTGGGTTTTGAAAATTCCCGTATTGCTTGTGAGTTGTGTGTGAAATAGAGATTCTAAACTCAGAAAGAAGAAGGCTAGCGTTTACATACCTTGTAGAGTTTAAAAGAAAATTACGACGATTGTTCCATGAGACCAAGACCAAGACGAAGTAGGTTGAATTGTTCCCGCTTCAACGGTTTGGTGAGGACGTCGGCTATGTTATCTTCGGACGCTACCTTCTCAATAGAGATGTTCCCATTTTGAACATTGTCTCTTAAGAAGTGATGACGAATCTCTATATGCTTGGTGCGAGAGTGCAATACCGGATTCTTGCTTAAGTCGATGTCACCTTTGTTGTCACATAGAATGACTATGTCACTTAGGTGGATGTCGTAGTCAACTAACGCTTGTTTCATCCATAGTGCTAGTTGGCATGCTTTGCCGGCGGAGACATATTCGGCTTTGGTTGTTGATATGGCCAATGCCGTTTGCTTCTTTGAGAACCAAGATGTTAAACAACATCCCATAAAAGTACATACTCCACTTGTACTTTTTCGGTCGACATAATCACCGCATGGTCGAATCTGATATACAATTGTTTCTACCCCGCACTTTAGGATACCACAATCCTAATTGAGTCGCACCTTAATGTATCTAAATATTATTTTGACGGCTTCTAGATGTGATGTTTTAGGATCTTCTTGAAACCTAGCACATAGACAAACATTAAACATGATATCCGGACGACTAGCCGTGAGATAGAGAAGACTACCAATCATGCCACGGTATTTTGTGTTATCAACGGATTCGCCGTCATCATCTTTTGTGAGTTTAGTGTCGGAAGACATTGGTGTTCTTATGGGTTTTGACTCTTCTAAACCAAATTTCTTTAACATCTCCTTTATGTATTTAGATTGATTAAAGAAGATACCATCTTCTACTTGTTTGATTTGTAGACCAAGAAAGAAACTAAGTTCTCCCATCATACTCATCTAGAACTCGTCATGCATGATTTTAGAGAAATCATCACACATGTCTTGAAAAGTAGATCCGAATATAATATCATCTACATATATTTGAACCATGATTATATGTGACTCTCTTTTCTTAGTAAAAAGTGTGTTATCAACTAACCCCATGGTGTTGTTGTTTTTGATTAGGAATGACTTGAGTCTATCATACCAAGCTTTTGGAGCTTGTTTAAGACCGTAAAGAGCTTTCTTTAACTTATACACATGTTTAGGTTTTTCAAAATCGATGAAGCCCAGAGGTTGAGCTACATATACTTCTTCATTAATAAAACCATTTAGAAAAGCACTCTTGACATCCATTTGATAAAGCTTAAGATCATTAGCACAAGCATAAGCAAGAAGTATTCTTATGTACTCCAATCTAGCCACGGGGGCATAGGTCTCATCAAAGTCTATTTCTTCTTGTTGATTATACCCTTGGGCAACGAGTCTAGCTTTGTTTCTAGACACTACATCGTTTGCATCTAACTTGTTTTTATATACCCATTTGGTTCCTATTATGGTTTGATTACTAGGTGGAGGGACGAGTGTCCAAATATCGTTAGAAATGAATTGATTTAACTCTTCTTGCATAGCCATTATCCAACTTTCATCTTTTAAGGCTTCTTGTGTATTCTTAGGTTCTACGGTTGAGACAAAACAAAATAAGCTACTTTGGTTTTGGACTTGAGACCTTAAGGTTCTCTCGTTTAACTTTCCTATGACCTTATCTACGGGGTGATCTTTAGACTCTTTAATATTTATGATTTCATTAATTAAAGGTTCTTCTTCTTCGTTTGTCTTTTTCTTTATTTCAATAGCTTTACTCTCGACAATCTCGTCATCGACAAGAGGTAGAGTAGGTTTGGGTGGACTCTCATCAAATTTTATGTTTAGTGACTCTTCAACCTTCAATGTTTCTTTATTTAATATGATGTAAGCTTTGCTATTAGGAGAGTAACCTAAAAAGATACCTTCGGTTGATTTAGGATCAAATTTTGTAAGGTAATCTTTAGTGTTAAGTAGAAAACATTTGCTACCAAAGACTCTAAAATGATTTAATGTAGGCATTTTGCCTCGAAGTAACTCATATTGAGTTTTTCCTAAAAATGGTCTAATTAAGACTCGGTTAAGAATGTACGTTGATGTATCAACAACATTGCACCAAAACTTTTGAGGTATGGATTGTTCATTTAACATGGTGCGACTCATTTCTTGTAGGGTTCTATTCTTTCTTTCAACTACCCCATTCGATTGTGGAGTGCGAGGAGCCGAGAAGTTGTGAGTAATACCATTAGCGTCACAAAAGGCTCGAAATTGCACTTCATTATCGAATTCCCTACCATGATCCGTTCTAATAGACACTATAGGACTTCCTAATTGTCTTTGTATTTTTTTACTTAATATTTCAAATTAATCGAACGTTTCAGTTTTGTTCTTTAAAAATTTAGTCCATGTGTACCTAGAGTAATCATCCACTATAACCAAAGTGTAGTAGTTGCCTCCATAACTTTGGATAGTGGATGGACCAAATAAATCCATGTGTAGTAATTCTAGACACTTAGGTGTCGTTTGTTTTTTCAGAGCTTTTACCTCTTCATCTCGCAAACCATGTCTCGCAAAAGAAGAGGTACATTTAAGCTCTTCATCCGCAACAAAGAACCGCTTTGTTTTTTGTGCTATTGAAGTACTTCTTTCATTTTCTTCTTTTTCTTCTTTTTCTTTTTCTTTTCACTAGTATTTTTGTGCTATTAAAGTAACTTTTTTTTTCCTTTTCTTTTCACTAGTTTTTACATTTTCGATGTTTTTACATTTTCCTCCATTTTCTAAGTCTTCGTCTGCTTTTTAATGTTTTGTCATTTTACGTTTCGTCCAGTTTTTACGTTGTCTGCTTTTTACGCTACATCTTTTACGTTGCGTTTGTTTTACGCCAGTATGTTTTACGCCATTTGTTTTTACGCTTCCATCCTTTTCACGTTTTCTTCCTTTTTACGCCGTCCGTTTAATCTTCTTACGCCGTCTGTTTTTAAGCCGACCGCTTTTACGCTTTCGTCTTTTTACGCCGCCTTTTTATTTTTGACCGTTTTTACGCCAGATGTTTTTTTTATGTTTCGTCTGTTTTTTCGCTTTTCTTACATTATCTTACGCTTTGTTAGGTAAGATAAAATAACGACAAAAAACTTATAAAATCATATGAAAATGGAGGAAAAGTAAAATAAACACATGAAAATATAAAAACGGATTAAAACGTAAAAACGAACGAAAGCGTAAAAACGGATGAAAACGTAAAACGGACGTAAAACGTAAAAAGGACGAAAAGTAAAAAATTTGGCAAAACGTAAAGAAATGGACGAAACGTAAGAAAACCGACGAAAACGTAAAAATGACCGAAACGTAATGGGACGAAAATGGACGAAAAACCGACGAAAACAATAAAACCGGACGAAACGTAAAAATATGATCGAAAACGTAAAAAATAGATGAAAACGTAAAAAAAGGGTGAAAGGCATTTAAAACGGTCAAAACGTAAGAAAACGGACGAAACGTAAAAACGGACGAAAACGTAAAAAGGATGAACACGTAAAATAGACGAAACATAAAAACATACGAAAACATTAAAAACGGACGAAAACATGAAAACGTATATAAACGTAATAAAGCGGACTAAAACTTAAGAAAACAAAGTAAATTGTAAGAAACGGACGAAAACGTAAAAACGGACGAAACATAAGAAAACGGACGAAAAAGTAAAAAAGATTTAAAACGTAAAAAGGGCGAAAACGTAAAAAGAGGCGAAACGTAAAAACGGACGAAAACGTAAAAACGGACGAAAACGTAAAAACGGACGAAACGTAAAAAAGGCGAAACGTAAAAATGGGCGAAAACGAAAAACGGACTAAAACGTAAAAGACGGACGAAACATAAAAGAGATGTAAGATATTGAGAAAGAGATGTAGGGGTTGTGAGAAGAGGTAAGAAGTGGAAAAGAAGAGATAAATTATGTCGCATGGTAGAAGAGGAAATAAGAGATTTTAGCCTCTTATGTCCGAAAAACAAACGGTCTTCATGAATACGTCTGCACCGCACAGACAAAAGAGGCAAAGAAGAGCTTCTTTGAAAAAACAAACAAGGCCTTAGTTGTAGAAACCATGTTTTTAGCTTTGTGACTAGTATGGACTTGTTTTCCTACGCTACAAGCATCACAAAAGTGATGTTCATATTTTAATTTTGGTAGATCTCTTTACTAGATCTTTGGATGATAGCGATCAAGAAGTCGATATTGGCATGACCCAATCTTCGATGCCATAAGGTCAAGTATCATCCATAGAAGTAAGACAAAGTTTGTCTTTAGGTTCATTACCAATTTTAATGACATATACTCCATGTTTCCTAATTCCTCTACCTATTGTGATACCGTTTTTCAATATCTTACTACCGGTTTCGTTAATAAGTACGTTGCACCTTTTATCACATATTTGTCCTATACTTAAGAGGTTAAAGTTTAGGTTTTCTACGTGACACACATCGTTAATGGTTAGATATTTTATAGAAATCGTACCTTTACCGATGATTTTGCTTTTGATATTTCCAAATACCACATTTCCTCCATTGAAGGATTCATATGTGGAAAATAGATCTTTATTGCCGGTCATGTGCCTTGTGCACCCGCTATCCTTGATCCACTCATCCGGATCTAGGTTGACTTTTAAGAACACCTATGAAAACAATTTACTCAAAAGTTTGGTCCCCATTTGTTCATGGGTTCATTAGTGTTAAACATTCCATTCATGTTAGACATATATTGATAAGATGAGTATGCGTTCCATGGTGGAAAGTTTTGAAATGGAAAGCCGTTTTGCATATTAGGATTACATCCCATTTGATGGTTACTTCTTGGATAGACATTATTAGGTCTCCTAGATGTGTTCGGTTTTGAAAATGATGGACCTTCGTTTCTTGTAAAACTTTGATTTTGTCTTGGAAGTGGTTGTCTAATAGTAACATGGGTTGGTTTCTTCTTATTAACAATAACAAAATCGGATCTAGATGAGGAAGCTATATTATTACCACTGTTTGCTTCAGCAGATCCACGGATCCCTGGCTGTACACTAGCCGGTTCCCTTTTAGTGGGATCCGTGGGATCCGTGACTACAGTGGTTTGTTTTTCTATTGCTATTACGAATTGTGTTTCTTTGTTTTCACTAGTTGACGCATTAAGTTCCCGAAAACCTAGACCTTTTGGTTGTTTCTGCTTTAACACTATCCAATATCATATCTAAGGTATTAGTGTTCATTCTAGCAATCTTAGAGTCTAGATGATCAACTAGTGTTTGAAGTTGAACGCAAAGTTCACATTCGCCACTTGCTATCTTCCCCTTTTCTAGACGTTTTAATTTTTCTTTTAACTCTATGACTTCCTTTTCTAAAAGTTGGTTTTGTTTTTCAAAACTTGTTTTTGTTGATTACTTTTAAACTAATTTTGCAAAGTTTATCATATTCATTATGCAAAGAGTCATCATCTAATGATGAGCTACTATAGTATTCGTGACATACCTCGTCATTTTCCATGAGACAAATTTTTTCGTCTTCCTCCTCGCTCATTCCCCACGAGCCGCTCACGAATGCTTTTTGTTCATCACGTTTGGGACACTTACTAATAAAGTGTTTTGGGTCCCCACATTTAAAGCAAGCGATCATCCCTCGCCTTCTCGCCCTCTTTTCTTTTCCGAATCCTTTCTTGTCGCCATATGGTTGCTTGACGATCTTCCCTTTCTAAAGAAGAACTTGAAGTCTCTTACCGCCATGGCATACTCCTCGTCATCACTATCCAAGAGGAGTCTCTTCATCGCTGAGACCTTCTTGGCTTTAAGTGGCAAAAGATTTGTGCTTCTCGCTTACTTTTGAAGCTTCAGAATCTTTAGCGAGGACAAGCTCATAGACTTTTAAATTGCTTATGAGTTCATCAAGGGTGAGGATTGACAAGTCTTTTGATTCTTCGGTTGCCATCACCTTGGATCTCTACTTCGATGGAAGTGCCCTTAGATATCTCCTAACATGATTACGGCTAGAGAAAGATTCATCAAGTGCTTGTAAAGATGTAATTATACTATTAAAATTAGCAAAAGAATAATCTATAGTATCCTCATCCGATATTGAAAATTGTTCATATTGTTGAACAAATAAATATATTTTATTATTTTTAACTTGTTGATTACCTTGATGAGTTACAACTAAAGAATTCCAAATTTCTTTAGAGGTTTTAAGCATGGAAATTCTTTCGAATTCCTTTTTGGGTATAGCATTATATAAAACTATTTTAGCTTCACTATTTTTGGAAAGCTTTTTCTTAATATCATCGGTGAGTTTATCATGAGGTGTGTTAACTTAATTTCCCTTATCATCTTTTGTAGTGGCTTCAAAATCGCCTTCAACAATGATGTACTAAAGATCAATATCTTTAGACTTCACATATATTTCGAATCTATTTTTCCAATATATAAAACCATTAGTTTCAAGTAATGGAGGTCATTGCATGGATTGCCCTTCCTTGTAATTTTCAGAACCCATAGTGATCGAAAAGTTTTTAAAATACGGTTTACTCTAAAAATTTTATAAACTTAGCTCTTGATGCCAATAGTGGAAAACTAGAAGGGGGGGGGTTGAATAGTTTTGCCGATTTTAAGTTAGTTTCAAAAACTTTAGATTCTAGGTTATGTGAAATCGTATGGATGAAGATAAAGTATAGATCTAAGAGTAATGCAAGTAAAGAAAGTAAAGTAAGGGATAGAAATGACACAACCAATTTATAGTGGTTCAACTACAAGGACACCTTCCTTGCCCTACTCCACTCCCCGAGTCACCTACTCGAGAGTTCAAGCACTATGTCAACAAACTCCTTCAACTTGGCGGAGAAGCCTTCACAACGTTGCTTACACCTTTTTCCGGTACAAAGCTAAATACCGAGTTCGTAACATGGAGGACCAAACCAACACGACTATTACACAACAAATATGTGAAATATCAAGTACAAGATATTTGCTACAAAAATCTTGTGGAGGAAAAAATCAATCAAGGACCCCTTGCTTGGATGACTTGTAGAAAGCTCGTGATCTCGGCTTAGAGAAGGACCTATATGAGAATCACAATAGAAGAAGGAAATACTCTCTAGATCAAGTGATCTTTTGTTAGAAGAGTGTAAGAATATATGAGAGAGTTAGTAAGAAGAGGGTGAGTAAAAATGAAGAAATGGTTTCATGTATAGGCAAATTCTTGCCATCGTTGCACGGATCCCACGGATCCCTTTCATGAGGATCCGTCTAGTGTAACTCCCGGATCCGTGGACGCCTCTTTGCCCATGGGTTTTTGGTTATGGGTCATGGGTCATGGGTTATGGGTTGGTCCATGGGTATTTCATTAGATATAATGTATCTAATAGATGCAATGCATCTAGTCAAATGGATATGGGTCAATACCATGGGTTATGGATATGCTTCATGGGTTGTGGTTTTTACCCATCCTAATAAACTATTACAACAAATGATTTATTACAACAATTTGTATTAAATGACTATATGTAAATGCTTTGCAAAAATAACATGTATCCTTATAATTTTACTTATGATAACATTATATTTGTTATCAACAAAACACAAAGAGATCGCTAAATATTAATAAATGTTTTTACGGTTTATTTGTATTAACATAATCTTTAAAAGACAAGTACCTGATAACATCAAATAGTCCTGAATATTAAGTGTCAATTTCCCCCGATAATGCTCGTATTTTATATCATTTATATGGATTTACGCTTGTTTTCATTTATATTTCACTTTCAGGTAAATTACGAGCATTGGAGCTAAAGAGACGCGGATTTCGAGATTTTATAATAGAATTATGATAGTATGCCCATTGTGAAGAAGCTACGGCGTAACTCCACTCTCACATTACGCCGTAGCTAGTGCGTGACTCAGAAGGCCAACTCAGCAACAGATTACGCCGTAACTCCCAACTAAAGATTACGCCGTAACCAATTAGGTCAAAAGATGTTCCACGCCGCTATCAGCTACGCCGTAACTCCTTCCAATGATTACAGCGCAATCATGTCATTTGTAACATGTATTGAAGATACGGCGTAACTCATCCCATGTGTTACGCCATAACAAGCTTCTCGAGAGCATTATTATGGAATTATTAAGGTTACAACGTAACTCTCAACTAAAGTTACGTCGTAACTAGATCTCGCCTATAAATACAAGCCCTAATTTATGCATTTCACATAATTCACTCCATACCAAAAAGCAGAGAACGTGAGTAGGGGTCCAAAGGCAGATCTTGAAGAGCATACGGAGCCATCTCCTAGGGAGAAATCACTCCCTAACGATAAGCATTAGCGATTATCTTTTATTTTACCTTCGATTCATGTATTTCATTATGTCAAACATTGAATTGATTGTTTCTTTTAATATGATTGGCTAAGCACCTTTGCCACTGTTGCACGGATCCCACGGATCCCTTGCATGAGGGATCCGTTTAGTGTAACTCCAGGGATCCGTGGGACGCTCCTCTTTGCCCATGGGTTTTTTGGTTATGGGTTATAGGTTGGTCCATGAGTATTTCATTAGATACAATGTATCTAATAGATGCAATGCATCTAGTCAAATGGATATGGGTCAATACCATGGGTTATGGATATGCTCCATGGGTTGTGGTTTTTACCCATCCTAATAAACTATTACAACAAATGATTTATTACAACAATTTGTATTAAATGACTATATTACAACAAGAAGTTAGGGATGAGTTTCTAAGATGCTAGCGCTCGGGCACTCATTGTTACGAATCTTGCATGTAGCGGAACTTAATGACTTGGCTTAGGGACTAAAAACAACTAGACTTTCAAGGGTAGTAGCTTGATCTCCGTGGAAGCCTTTGTCGATAGGTTAGGACGAATCCACCAAATGTCGTCCTAGCGACTTAAACCCCACTTGAATCAATTGGAAGTAGTTAGACGTGAACATAACATGATAGGATGAGTAACTAGGTTAGCACACTTTACCCCTATTGATCACAACTCTACCCTTTATTTGCTTTCTTTATTTCTTGTTTATTAGTTAATAATCGTTTCAAACCTAAAACAATTAAAACCAAAGTGACACCTAGACTTAATTAGAATCCGCTCACATAGCTCTTGGGATGACCTCGGTTTTACTGACATAACACTACACACGACCGGTACACCGCCGTGAGTGCATAAGTGGACCATAGGTAAACGAGACACATATAAATATTAAAACATGGTCAGAAATCCTGCATCAAGTTTTTGGCGCCGCTGCCGGGGAGTTATAATAGGATTTTTGTTAAGTATTTACTTTTTTTTTTTTTTGAATTTTCTTGTTTTCTCACGATTTCTTTTTAAGTTTCAGGTACCATGGAAGTAGTGAACATTTATGACCTCACTCTTGAGGAATATTTGGCATTGACTAGGGATGAACAAGGGCTGGGGCTCGTTAGGCCAGCTATTGGAGCTAATCTCCGTTTCGAGATCAAAGAACAGTTTATGAGGGAGCTACGAGCTAACCCTTTCTCGGGAAACAGAGATGAAGATGCTTATGAAAACATTGAAAATGTCTTGTACTTTGCAAGCCTTTTCAACATACCTGGTATTTCTCATGACGCTGTTATGCTCCGAGTATTCCCCATGAAACTTACTGGGGCAGCTAGAAGATGGATTGAAAGATTGCCCGCTGGGGCAGTCGATACATGGGCTCTCCTAAAGAAGCATTTCATTCAAAGATATTGTCCTCCTTCAAGATATCTAATCAGCTCATGGAGATCCATAATTTTAAGCAAGAAGGCGATGAAACGTTGTATCAAGCTTGGGATAGGTACAACGATCTTCTCTGTGGTAAACTAGAAGGGGGGGGGGGTTGAATAGTTTTACTGATTAAAACTTCATTTTAAAATATTTAGATCGACTTATGTCAATCTATTTAATGTGTATGTTGGATATTGATAGATAAGTATATAAATAAGTAATGTAAAGACAAAGAGTAAGAAACACAAAACCACGGCGCAAGTATTTATAGTGGTTTGGCTACAAGGACACCTTCCTTGCCCTACTCCACTCCCTGAGTCACCTACTCGAGAGGTCGTAAGCACTACACAACACAAGCTCCTTAATGTGGTGGAGAAGCCTTCACAACGTCGCCTACTCTTTATCCGGTACAAGGCTAGACACTGGGTTCTTCCACGAGGTAGAACCAAACCTATCACAACGTCGGCTACACTTTATCTGGTACAAGGCAAGATACCGAGTTCCATTACAAAGGAGGAACTACTACCCAACACTACACAACACCTATCCCAAAGGAGACACACTCCTTATTACAACATCATCAAGGATATCAATATCCTTGGATACAACCTATCTATGTTTGTACATCGATGCACCATATCAGTTGTACTCCCTTGGGATCTTTCACTAATGCCCTTGACACGATCTTTTGACACCTTTCACTAATGCCTTCATTATGGACCTTTGGCATCCTTCACTAATGCCTTAGACACGGACCTTCAACACCTTTCACTAATGCATTCGACTTGACCCTTTTGGCATCTTTCACTAATGCCTTCATTATGGACCTTTGGCATCCTTCACTAATGCCTTAGACTTGACCCTTTTGGCATCTTTCACTAATGCCTTCAACACAACACTTCTAGAGAGAAAGGAAGAACTATCAACAAGAGAACTTCAGTAGTCTTGATGATGATGAAGCTTGGCAACTCATGGACTTGAGCTTGCTCGACTTCAAGAGGTGGTTATCTTGCCTTTAAGAGGAACCTAGAAGATCACACAAACACAAAATTATATAGAAAGATCCTTTGGATCTGAGGTTAGAAACTTTATAACACTAAGAGAGAATGTGTGTGAAAGTGGTGAGTTACAATGAAGAAATGGCTCACTATTTATAGGAAAAACTCACCATCGTTCCCGGATCCCACGGATCCCTTACATGAGGGATCCGCCGTGTAAAGTCGGGATCCGAGGACGCCCCCTAAATGGGTTGTGGGTCATGGATCATGGATCATGGTTCATGGACTTTGGATCATGGGTATCCAAATAGATACATCAGATTCAGAAGATGCAATGCATCTAGTCAACGGGTCATGGGTTAGCTCCATGGGTTATGGATAATACCCATTATGACTTCATGCATGATGTCATGCAATGGGTCATGGGTTATGGATCATGATCCATGGGTAGGGGTCATGGACTTTGGGTTTTACCCAACTACATTCAATGTATCTAGTTAATGGGTCAAGTACTTAGATTCTTACCCATTACATTACCCATTACAATATCTATACTACATATAATGCACGAAGGCACCTCACTCTTAATTTTAAGACGTACAAGAAATTAAGCATGGTTTACAACACTTTATTGCACCCAATTTTAAGAATTACATTTTAAGACCAAAATTCTATCAAACAACATTAATGCTATTAAAAACACCCCTTCACCAAAAATTACAACCATTAAAGCACAATGTAGAATAGCTGCAACAAATTTTCATATTTACAACAAAATAAGCATAGTGTACAACAAAATAAGCATGATGTAATTTTCAGACTTATTTTCAGACTTACAACATTAATGCTATTAAAGTGGTCAATGTTATTAATGACTATAATGACTACTACTTCCAAGAAAAGAAACATAGTGTACAACACTTTAATGCACATAATTTTCAGACCTACAAGACAAGAAGCATAGTGTACAACAAAACACCACATTAATGCTATTTAATGTAGTCAATTATTTAATCGGTCAATAAATACAATTAATACAGCTTATTAAAACACCCTTACATAAGAAATACAAATTATCAAGCATATTGTACAACCAAATTAAAAACTATTCCCGCATTAAATTTCACTACTACAAATAATAAAGCACATTATACAAATATTAAAGCCGAATGGGCAACGGCCAATGGGCTTGAGCCCGAACGGCGCGACCAACGGGCTCGAGCCCGAGCGCACACGGCCATCGGGTTCGAGTCCGAACGGCACGGGCTAGACGAAATTTTGATATCCGTAAATTTATTGTAAAAAAGAACATAACAAACTAAAATACATTATTAATCAAAAAAATTTTATTTCAGGGTACCCGCCGCTACAACGCGCGGGTCCCTGCTAGTATACTAAGTATGTATATATATACCTATTATGTAAACACTAGTTGTTATACATATGCATTACTAAAACATGAAAACACTATTACTTGTTTAGTGTTTTATATGAAAGCGTAAGTGTGTTAGTAAACTATTGGCTCAAACCATTTACGTATTTTATTTGTTTCGTTAAAATGATTTTACGTTTGTTATCGACAAAACATTAGAAGATCGTAAAA
Organism: Chrysanthemum lavandulifolium; assembly: GCA_022545495.1. NCBI lineage: Eukaryota > Viridiplantae > Streptophyta > Magnoliopsida > Asterales > Asteraceae > Chrysanthemum > Chrysanthemum lavandulifolium. Next base: position 229,748,302 of record CM040241.1, on the reverse strand, counting down.
TAAAAATAAATGTTTTTTCGGCTTATTTGTATTAACAATCTCCCTTTTTGTTGATGACAAAACATAAGATTATTTTAAGGAAAAACTAAAATTGTAAAGTTTAAATTGAGTTTTTACTCTTTCTCCCCTTTTGTCGAAACAAAAGAGCGCCGAAAGAAACTAACACATTGTTTTGAAGAAAAACACGTGAAAAGTAAAAAATGAAAAATAGAGAGTAAGGGAAAAGAAGGATTCTCGTCTTAGCTCCCCTTTGAGGGGTCCATCCTTTTGTGAGGGCGTCAAGTAATTAGAAAGACTAAGCGAGTGCTTTGCAATTTTGTTTGCAAATGGTTTCGTCTTTTTGACGAACATGCTTCCCCTTGACGAGTGCTCCTTTGTGAGGAGGACGTCAAGTAGTAATGTAAACCTATGCGAAAGTATTGCAAGCATTTTTTTTCAATGTTTTGCTTTGACAAGAAGCTCCCCCTTGTTGAGGGTGTCAAAGTCTTTAAGTGTATATTGAAAATCTACAAAACAAAGGTTAGAAAGCAAGTATATGATGCATAATTTCCTACAAATAAGACTCAAGTTAGTAATAAAAAGTGCTTCTGTTGCACAGATCCCACGGTTCCTCCCTGGGAGGGATCCGTCTAGACAAAAGGAGGGGATCCGTATACCTGCATTCTTATGACAGCAATGTGGATGTAAAATGTGATGTTAACATCGAAACAAGTTATGTATTATGGCACCAAACATATTCTCATAACCATATAGCACACAACATGTAATATCATTCAATGAGAGAAATGATGTACATAACTCTAAAACTAAGAAAATGATCAAAACACGAAGTATGATTCCTAGCAAGTCTAAGTTACGCCTAAGATGAGAAAACCACTTGAATTCCTATGATTAAGGGTGATTAGATTTGTTGACCTCATCGAAACGTTCGAGGAGGTGATAGAACATGAAACGTAGCTCGTCACGTACTTCATGTACTAATCCTTTGACAATGATAACAATCTTTGTCATGGCTAGGAAATGGTAGTGGTAGGAATGGAATGGTTTGAGGTGGAAGGTTGGATGAAGAAGGTGGAGGTTGAGATGGTCTAGAAGGCAAGTCCTCTAAATTGTAGAGGTGTGGAGATGAAAGTGGAGTGGTGAATGATATGGCTATAGGTGCTAGAGGTGATGGTTTATGGGTGTTTGGTTTAGGAGGTATAGTAGTTGTAACGTATTGGTTTTCACAAACACACAATCACATAATATATGGGGCGTATGATATGAGGTTTAGAGAGAGAAAGTGGAAGAGAGTTGGGAAATTTAGTGAGACAAAGAAAAATGTATTATGAAAGCTCCAACCTTTTTCCTTGCAAGGCAAAGGATATTTATAGGTTCATACATGACACGCCACCTACGGGCTGTGGATCAGGCATACAGTGGGTAAAGACCCGTCCGTCCTCCACGGTGTTACACTATAAACTACTTAATATCACTAAATGACTACGACTACGAGCTTTCTAACGAATACATATACTTGAGGTGACCGACTCTTTCACTACCGGATTTTCTAAATCCTAACAATCTCCCCCTAAGGGAAGTCACCTCAATTACAAACAGATATTACAATTTGATGTTCTTGGATTCTTGATTAAGCTCATTGCTCTGTAGCATGTAGTCTTTGATTCTTCATGTTTCGCATGTTTTGTTATTCAAGTGGAGATCTTTAACTGATCCACGTGTTGGTGATTCATCGAGCCTGCATTGAGATCATCAGCCATAGCAAATCTCCGACTCATTCTTTGTTGTATTGCCATTATGTGAAGTTGTAACTTATGGACCGACATGCTCACATTTTGGATCATGATTTCTTCTCATCAGAGCAGCGGAAGGTTTGTTGATTCATGATATTTGCAGCAGCGTAGCAGAAGCATGGATTAAAAATATCAGAGCCAGTTGATGAAGATATGCAATTATCATGATTTCATTAGATGTAAGTGTGATGTGTGAGCATGCGGTTATGGATTGACTTCTCAATTCTGTTAGGAATTAGATAATTCCAGTATTGAAGAGTCGGTCACCCCAACTATTATCTAGCACAAGTTAGCTCGTAGATTTGTCATTAGTTACGCTTTTATGTAGTTAATTAGTTAGTTAGTAGCTTAAAATAGTTTAGTGCAACACCGTGGAGGAAGGTCGGTCTTTACCCATCGTATCCCCGATCCACAGCCGTCCGAGGTCGCTTAGTTTGTAACTATAAATACCCTCTACCTTTCAAGGTAGAGGGTTGGATGTTCTTTGGTAATCTAATATTCTACAAGTTTCTCTTACTAGAATGTCCCACTCTTTCTCTCTAAAACCATCTATGTGCTCATTGTGTTAATGTTATGATGTGTGTGAAATCCAATATCTTACAATTGGTATCGAGATCCATGGTTAGATCATATCTTGCACATCTTTGGATTTCTAGTGGTTTTATGTGGTTTTGAGTTTGAAAAGTTTAGTGGTTTTGCATCATTTGGTTGATTTCTTGTGTTAAAGTTTGAATTTTGTTAGTACTTTTATGTTTAGAATCATCACAAGTGTTTAGGTTTTCATTTGGTAAGCTTGAATCATCTTGGTTGGGTTGTTTTGGATTGAAAAGTGATGTTTATATGGTTTTTCTTGCTAGCCACTTAGCTCACGGATTATTTTCTTCATAGCGACTTGCTTTACAAATTTGTAGCGAGTTACGCTTTTAGACCCAGCGAGTTAGATCTAGCGAGTTAAAGTACAAGTAGTGGACTCTCCACCACGAGTAGCGACTGGTGGTAGCGACTTGGTCTCAGAGCGAGTTGCTCTTTAGCGACTTGCATCTTTAGCGACTTGAGTAGCTTAATTGTCGCCAAAATTTTGCTAGCGACTTGAGTGTTAGCGAGTTACTACTTAGCGACTTACATCCGCTAGCGACTTGGAACCTAGCAACTTAGTGGGTGGCGAATTAAGTGTTGGCGACTTGCGTCAGATCTTCTAGTGACTTGGGATTATTGCTATTTAGTTGGTAGCGAGTTGGTTCTAAATCTCTAGAGACTTGGGGAGTAATTCATAATAACACAATGTCACCATCACGGATCCTTTAATCACCAAAGTACTTGCTCTCTATGACACAACACGTAATAGTGAAACAGAATGCCTATCCGATGGTCACACACTTAATGATTCAAGATCGATCAATCGTAACAACTCAAATAAGTCACTCTCAATGTCGCAGATGATGCTAAGAATATGGAATGCACCAATGAGCCGCTTTCAACATCTCGATCGACTTTCAAATTACTCTTATCTACAACCATGGATCGAATAAGTTGTGCCATCCTTCGTCAGATTTTTCTACTTTGACAAGAACTGTGTTACTTAACTTAGAACGATCGAGGTTTCAAATTACCAAAGAAAAGTTCTCAATCGATGATTCACATGTCGCTCTCCAAACCATTATCAATCAATTTCACCACTCATCCGGAAGAATACTCCTCCGATTTTGATGATATCATGACGGAATTTCGCTCAAGAAACACACGGAATGGAAATTCATGAGTTCGTAAACTCATTTATTCAACTTATGAGTAATATGGAAACATACATCAAGGAAGCCGCTAATGAGAATAAAAGCGTAATGAATTAAATGAGTGCCAAGAGTTTCCATGGAGCAATGAAGACGTGTCATACCTCATTCCAGCTTAAACCAACAGAAGACACCGATCGCAGAATCTCACCGTAATGGAAAAGGATGAAGAGAACAAAGACCGATCTCAAAATCTCGAGTCGAAAAGGTATCAATCAATAAGGTACACGATCTCGATCACACAAGTTCTCATAAAAGGTACATGACTCTTACTCGAACATAACAATGTGGAATCGGTCTTTGTTTTGCTCGAATCTAATGCAAGTAACATATTTAAAAAGGTATATGATGAGCTTTCAAACAAATTTTCAATTCTTGAAAACACCAGATCTCATTGCAAATTGAAATACAACAAAAGGAAGAAATGTTTTATGAAAAAAACCGTACTAATCGTGAACTTCCGAATTTAGAGAATTTTTGAAATTAATCAATTAAAATCCCAGATTCGTGACAAAGATTCGACCATAGGCAATCGAAATCACTTCTTCGAAGCCCGTAAATATGACCATCATGAGATGAGTGATGCACTAGAATCTAGAAATTCGAACTAGCTCTATGTGTGTCCAACCTTCTAAGAGAAAATGAGCATTTAAGAATTAACCTCGAGGAAACAAACTCTAAGTTAGTCAATCAATCTAACCTCTTGATGAAAGATATTGATGACCTCAAAGCACAAATTCGGGATAAGAGCTTCAATATTGTTGCCCTAAAAATGAGCTCGTGAAGTATGTCGAAATAGGATGAACACTAAGTTTGCAAAACCTTCAACTTTGGGAAAGTCAAATGTTCGTAATCACTTGAAACGAACATTTATTAAACAACCTAATGCCTTTAGGTCCGAAAGAGCTAAACCATTGAAATCTAAGCTTACATCCCAAGTTGATAATAAGTCTGCTTTTGTCAAAACCAGCCACTTCATTGCCTAGTTCGGATATGATGAATCCCAAAATAGGACTAATGGTCAACACTCACCGATCGAAATGCAATAAGTTTAACTAGGTCTCATGCAAAACATCATCCGATGATCAATCCCCAAAGAAATTCTCCGATCACAATAGGACAAATAGTCAAAACAAGGTCAGGCACTCATTTAGCTCAACTTATCGTGGTCTCAAATGGATTCCCACCGCGCATTATTTAAGTTTACTGGACTTAAACGAACTTACATTCCTAGATCATGCCTCAAGTGGATTCCCACAGTAAACTTTTCAAGAATGTAGAACCTAATAGGATCCCCATTAATGATACGCCTAGATTATACCGTGATGCATCCAAATGTGAGACTAAACATGTCACTAACCCTTCCATGTACAAGTCTACATGTGCTTCAAGTACAATGTGCTCTCAAGATTTTTCGTGTACAATGCTCAACTCAATCAGAACTTCATGACTTGGTTCCCTCAGATATGAACATAGCTCATTCAGAGCTATAGCTTGCCGTAGTTGATGTACTTTTACTTTGACTCCTATTCATTTTGAATCGACTCGCTCTTTATATATTTTGTAAAAAAAAAAAAAATTAAATTAAGATTTTATCATTTTTTCCAAAATATATACTCCTTTACACAATATTATGTCATTTTTATTTTTAATTTTATCATTTTCCTTAACTAATAAAGAATATACTCCTTGTTATCGATAACATCTACGGTCCTAGAAATGTCATTCAATAATGGCACGGGATCATAGATGAAGTTCGAACAAATGATATATTCTTGGTGTTATAATGGGATTGGTTACTATCAATCAATGATCTTTGATGACATTGATTGAGGGGGAGATTAGTTTTATATGTCATTGGCTTCTGTGCTGGTTATGATGTTTGCTTATTTGTATGTTGTGGTGGTTCCTGCTTGTGTGACTATCTGGTTATGGGTTTCTCTCAGTTATAGGTTGTGGTTGTATCTTGCTCATTAGATTTTCCTTGTGTGCCTTCGTAGTAATTGCCTATGTGTTTAAATGTTTAATTGATACATGGTGATCGGCAGATAATCAATGCTAGAGACGTTGTCTCAATCCGTGTTAGCAACTTACCACTGCTCATCAATACCATAGGGACCAAACTTGTCATATAGTGAAAGTTATGTTGCATTAGCGAATTACCTCACCTCATGTTAAAACCACAAGGACCAATTGTGTCATAACGCCTAAGAATGTTTGTATACCCCTAGCGAATTACCCATTAGCGAGTTACCATTTTCCCAAACAAGTTTTTTTTCCTCTCGCTTTTCTTCTCTTCGTCATTTTGCTCATCCTAGCGACTTAGCAAGAGGTTTGCTTCGATTCCTCTCATCGTTGTTCTCTTAAGCTTTTGTGTCCGCTTAACATGTCTTTTATCCGATCTTTTCGAGCTCACGACTTGAGATTATTTGACTCCCACCTAGGTTCGACTTATCATGAAATCGTGTATTTGTTGCTATTCTAATGATTGAATGTGGTCAAATTGTTTGGAATATAGTATCTTGATTGCTTGAAAATGAGTCTTCGTGATCTGATGATGAATGGTTAGCGGATTGGGTTGTTGGGTTTTTTTTGAGTGTTCTTGTTGGCGATTTAACCTGTTCTTGGTAGCGACTTAGTTTGAATGTTCTTCATGGCGAGTTAGCACTCTATTAGCGTCTAAGTTTCTGTAGCGAATTAGTTCACCATATTCTAGCGACTTGGTTAGCGAGTTAGTAGTTAGCGACTTGTATTTACAAGTTAGCGAATTAGTAACATTAGCGACTTAGTTAACGAATTTGTAGCGACTTGGGTTAGTTACTGTTCATGGCGACTTGTTGTTACAAGGTAGCGAATTAGCATAGCGACTTAGAGTGCTAAACTATTAGCGACTTGTCTGTGGCTCTAGATGGCGACTTGTCTTTACAAGTTTGCAACATTGTTCACTTTCATGTTGCGAATTAGTCTTAGGGTCAAGGGTTATTAATATGTTCAAAGGTTTAGTGCTAAAGTTGATCTCATTCTCACAACACTTAGGATCTCCTAATTCAACTTGTTGCGTCAACATACTCCATGTAATTTGCTATGACATGTCTGTTTAGGCTAAAGGTACTTGGTTTCTCTCACGACAACCAAAAGTTTCCTTTTCCTCATGCATATCGGTTATATCACTTCTACATTTGTATCTTGGCTCATGACATGATCCCTTTGCTATGCACTCGTTTGCTGTTAATCCCTTATCAACTCGTCATGTGATTATTTATCCGTAAGATTATACTTCATTAAAATATCTCACTTATGAAAGTTGTCATATATCCGAAACCCGTGCTACTCAATCTTTCTCTCAGTATGTGTTTTGGGGACTCCTTCCGAGTTACTACTTCTATGTGTCTATGTCATAAGGGTGCTCTCAACATTGTCTCATTTATCATTTATCTAACCTGCTCCCAATCATTAATGTTGATTGTATGATTACTCGCACTATCCGATAAGGTTTTAAAATGTACCATTTGAGGGGTCGCTTAAGTCCTTATTTGATCACTTTTGTATCCGTTATTGCTTAATATCGCTCCTTTTCACTTTTTAGGTCTCGTGAAGGCAAAATGCTTGGAATGACACTTATTTGGACGTAAAGGCGAATATATGAAGAAAATGGCCAAAGTCGAAATCGACACTCACAAATCCGAATGTAGGCGGCGGCGTCGGGTTCTATGTACGACGCCGCCGGAGAATTGTTGTGACGGTCGAACTCAAAACTCGTGTTTTCAAGAGACGGCGTCTAGTGTGAAAGAGTAGCCGTCGCTACTCGGACGGCCTAGATGCGATCCGCACGACGCCGAGTCAAGAGGACGGCGCCACGGACATAAGGTGACGCCGTCGCAAGGTTAACGTGGCCAAGACGAAACCCTAATGGCGGCGACACGACGGCGCCACTAAACATAAGGTGGCGCCGTCGCAATTGTAATCTTATATATAGAATCCGAATTTTTCGGTCTTTGTGTGGAGAGTCTTTGGAGTAAAACCTAAAACCGAACCTAAGGTGTCTTGTACAAGATTTTAGGTTTTTAACCCTATCTTACACCAAGATAAGTCTTTGCTTCATTAATTCAATTATGTCTTTGATTATTTGTGTGTATGCTTGCATGTTCTCCATGTCCCGCTAATTTATTTGTGTGTTTGCTTAGGAAGTATGAAACTTAATTATTAAATATTGATTGGTTGTTTCTTATCTTAGTTGATTAATGATCTAGTAATGCGATAGGTCATTCGTTGTGTACTTAATGCTTGATTCATCTTTGTGAACCCTAGAGTATGATTACTCGAGTGATTGTAGTCTAAAACATCCAAGAGTGCCTTAGAGTAGGAGTCTATAATCTCTACGTGGATTTGTAGACAAGACCCTTTGGTAAGTTCAAAGAGTTAGGGAGAAACGATACCCTACAACTTTAGAAACACAACGCAACTAGGAATAAGACGTGACACTCAACCATCAATAGGAGATAATTATGAGTAATACAAACTAAGTAAACACATCTTTAAACTATCATACGAGCACACATTAATTAGACATAGACTCCCACAACCTTAGTTTAGATAATTAGATAATAGTAGAGTAATCGGTAGAAATACCAACCCCCAAATCCAATACCCGAGATTCGTATTTTCCATTTTCATAAAATATAAAAGATAAAAATAATCTTCCTCAACCTTAACCTTAGCGTAGTAACTCCCTACTAGCATTCCTATTCCCCTAGAGAACGATATCAATACCCGTGGCTTACCCTAATTACTACACTACAACGATTAGGTTCACCGCCTAGGTGTTATAAAACTTGCTCAAGAAAAGGAAGTTCCTTTGACCCCGAACGACGCGTGTAGCGTTATCAAGTTTTTGGCGCCGCTGTCGGGGAATAGAATAGCTAGTTAGTAGTCCACCTCGCTTAGGTTTCTTTGCTTGATTCCTATCAAGTAAACTTTTTCTCATTTTAGATTTCTCTTAGTCTATCCCCTTCTTCGTAACCTTTGTTAGTAACCCCATCACTTTTCATCATGGAAGGTGATAACCCACTACCATTCATCAACATACCACCAAATGACCCGCCAAGAGCCCGTACTCTTGGTGAATACTCAAGACCAAGCCACTTAGGCTATAGGAACACCATTGAGCTTCCCGACCAAGCCCAAACTACGGCCCCGTGATCCGACACCATCCGTTGGTGCAAACGGATGTGCATTCCATGGACTTCGCTCAAGATCCAAATCAAGATTCGAGGATTTCTCAAAATCGCCGATTCCATCGACCTTGATGCTACTACTCGGGAGACCACGCGCCGCGCCTCTTCCAATTCTCTCTACGGGACCAAGCTAGTAATTGGCTTGAGCGACTTCCCGGCTCCATCTCAAGTTGGGATGATCTTACTTCGCCTTGCTCAATTTTTTCCACCGGGAGAACCACTAAGCTTAGGAATGACATCTTGATGTTCCAACAACGCCAAGGTGAATCTCTCTACGAAGCATGGACCCGATTCAAGGACTTACTTCACAAAGTCCTCATCACGGCATTAATCTTTGGCTCCAAGTCCAAATCTTTTATGATCATGTCAACTTTCCCACTAAGCGATCCATTGACCAAGCGGCCGGTGGAAAACTTAGTGATCTCACCGCAGAAGAATCATGGGAAATAATAGAGGACCTTACCTCTATGACAACGAAAGTTGGGATGACCCCGTGAGCGCCCAAACCGTCAAGGCAATCTCCTTGCCTCCTCCCGACCGTAGGATGATCGAACTTGAAGATCGGGTTAAATTCCTCATGAGTTCCTACGAAAATCCTAAGTCTTCACACCATGTGAACAAAGCTTCCTCTTCATGTGAGCCGCTTTTGTGATCCTCATAACACGCGCAATAGCACCCGATCCCCGAGCATGCTTCGCTGACTACGCATCCTCGCGTATTAATGGAGTGGGAGGAAGATTCCTACAACACCCGGACCTAGGAATTTCAATGAAACCCGTGAAGCATGGAAAACAAGCCGACTTTTATTGGGGACAAACCAAAGAATTCACTTCTAATGATTTCTCATGGCCCCACCTAACGGTCCTAACCAACAAAACATCGAAGGGATGTTGCAAAACCTAGTTACATCCCAAGAAACCCAAATAGCTAAGCTCTCGGACCGCTTTAATAATCAACAAGCCGAGATGGATAGGAAAATAGACAACCTTTTGAAAGCCATAGCTAATAGTGATAAGAAGGTTAGTGCTATCTCAACTCCCGAGCCTTCAGGCATAGAGATTAAGGATCCAAGCAAGCTAAATCGCCTTAGTTGAACCTGATGAAACAAATGACGAAGAGGGCTATACACTAGTGGATGAGGAAATACCCGAGGAAGTAAATGAAGTAGACATTAACTATTTCGACAAATTTCCTACGGAAGAAGAACTATCTCGCCACCCTCACTTAGTGCGTGACCTCCGTCACATGTATGTTAGGAAAAGTCCTCGAATTAAGTTTGGGAACCCTTGGAATCTTAACATACCATGTGTCATAGGACACCTTTTGTGGCAAAAGCTTACATTGATCGCAAGTCCCCAATCAACATAATGACTAGCACCTACTACAATTGGATATTGAAGAAGCCTATTCCAACTAGGCAAGACCCCAATGATCCTAATGTTAGTTGCAATTTTCTTGGTAGAGTTAAAGGATTGCCCGCTCATGTAGGTAGTTTCACGTTTCCTACGGATTTCATAATTGTGGATGATATTAGCACGCCATAGACCCTAGCTTGTCCCATGTTATTCTAGGAAAACCTTTCATAGAAAGCACCGAATGACCTATGACCCCTCATTAGAGTAGTGCGATTCAAGAATACGACCAATGACATAGCTTACCAAATGCCGCTTAAGATTGAGAAGTTTTCATCACTCTCTAATGATGAAAAGGAACTTAAACTATCGGTCTATTATAGGAATAATGAGGATAGGGAGAAAGGTGTTGATTATGTTATGGCTAAGATTTTCGGATTCTACAAGGATTGTTTGAACCTAGGACCGAATCTGGGACCGAATGGGGAGAAGATGAACTCTTAGAGAAGCGCATTTAGGAACTTCTACAACATGGAATCCCCCATTAAAGGCCATGAAGAGGGCGATGGTGAGGCAACGAGAGCACGACTATGAGTCTAGCTACAAGACTCTTAAATAAAGAAAAGCGCCGTGGGAGGCAACCCATGCTTAATTGTTTGCTTGTTAGTGTCATATATCTTTTATTAATTGTTTATCCTCATGTTTAAATTTGTAAAATGCTTTATTTTGTTTTTAACCTCGCCTTAATTGCATATAAAGGTATTTTACATAAGGGATAAGTGTAGGGAGGATTACACGTTTCAAAAGAAACGTAAACATGAGAATAACAATTAACTAAAAGATATATATGTTTGTTTGTTCGAGTCAAATGCTTGTATCGAGTCATAATGGATGTTTTGCGTAAATTTTCCGATTCTAAAGATGTAAATTTTCCGAAATTTTTCCGTAAAATCGAGACCGCTTTTTGTCGGGATAACCGACGGCGTCAGATTGCAACTGACGGCGTGAAGGAGTAAAACATCGATTACTTTTTCTCGTCTTCGAGCTACTTATAAATTTTGGAATTTTCCGTGTCTTAATTTTCTTAGAAATTTCAAACATCCACTCCACAAGCATTATATCCTAGTTTAAATCGAGTCTTATATATATTATTACCGCCGATTTTACGAAGGTTTCGTTTGTTTTCTTCAAGTGTGCAGTTTAGTTTGTCAAGAAGAAGTTACATAAGATTGGAAGGAGCTTTTCACGCAATAATTCTTCTTGAAAAGAATTTAACCACCACTTTACACGGATCCTACCGAGCTAATCGGGGAGTATTAGTTTTTTCGCTTTTAATTACCTTCTTTATCATAACTTTGATACTTTCGGGGAACATTGGGACAATGTTCGGTTTAAGTGTAGGGAGGAAAATAAAACGGAACTTTGAAACTATGCTTATCCTTGACTATTTGCTTTGTCCAATTGTGATTGTGTAATAAACCATGAGAAATGTCGGTTAGGGTAATTTTGGCACCAAATTTAAAATTTTTCATGACATATAAGAGTGGGCCATTAGTATTAACAAAAGCGTCTCATGGATAGGAAGTTATATGACTAGCACAAAAACCCTTTACCACCCAAATTCCACCCAAAATGTGAGGATCGCCTTAGATTAGTAGGAATTAAAGCATTCATCTTTAATGCTTAGAGTGTGAACCGTAGTATATTAGATTCTAGAACTTGTTTTGTGATGCATTCGAGATCGCAAGTGAGGCTACACTTGTGTAGTTAGGAATAACTAAATGATAAGAGGCATTAGGATAAACCCTTGTTTGATACCGTAATATAATTACTTCTTCCACATCGGTTGAGTAATTCCCCACACCCTTTGCGTTGTACTCATCTTTAGTACACGATACCCCTAGTTAACCCCTCGAGCCTATCCTTTTCGCGGTTCTCGTGATATTTCGGTTCTTCCGAATATCAATAAAGAGCATTGTTTACACCCCACCCCAAATATACACCCAAATCGCCTTAGCCTACCCCTTATGCACTCACTTTTAGTGCAATTATTTGTTATCACCCCAAACCCTTAGTTCAATTATCTAGTTGCTTGCATAAGTTGCTAAGTCGAGTCATATCCTTTGTATACTGATTTTGGGATGATTGGGATTCATGGGAAAAGCTAAAGTTTATGAAATGACGGAAGGAACGTTAAATTCAAATTCCCTTTGTTTGCGTAATAATGTACCCCAAGTATTTTGATCTTTTCAATTCGGGTCAAATTAGTGTTAGAGTAATAAAACTCAAGTGTAGGATATGCCTCAAACCCTAGTATTTTGATGTTATCGTAGAGGATGGTAGAGTAAAAGTGTATGAAAAAAAAAAAAAAAAAAAAAAAAAAAAAAAAAAAAAAAAAAAAAAAATTTAGTGAAAAAAAAAAAAAAAAAAAAAAATACATATGGCTACCATCCTACATCTATCCTTTAAATTTATGTTTGTTTATTTCGGTTATCTAGAGTTTAGAAGTGTCAAGTCTTGGCTTAGCAACGCCATTCTTCATATGCATTTAACATAGAGATTTTTGACTTACCACCACTAAATAGCCTATCCCACCAAACCCTTATTTCTCACCGAAGCCTAACGGTACAACCCTTTAAAAGACCTCTTTGATAGTCTTTCCTAGGTGCTTACGCCAAAGCGATGGAGGTTTGATCTATTCTCAAGCCTATGGTAATCTATGTACTAGGACCGGTTAATGAGTGTTTATCTTCCATTTCCTATATTGTTATATTTCATTTATACACCGAGAGAGATGTGAGTATCCAAACACCCCATGTGAGGTGCTAGTATGTAATTCCGTGCTTGTTATGACTTTTATGGGCTTATATGTGTTGTGGACCGCTTTGAATTAATCTTTGAATGACCCCTAACTTACAAATTAATGGCTAAAAGCACATTTGCTTGAGGACAAGCAAATAACAAGTGTAGGGATATTTGATAAGGTTTTAAAGGTACCATTTTGAGGGGTCGTTTAAGTCCTTATTTGATCACTTTGTATCCGTTATTGCTTAATATCGCCTTTTCACTTTTAGGTCTCGTGAAGGCAAAATGCCGGAATGACACTTATTTGGACGAAAAGCGCGAATATATGAAGAAAATGGCCAAAGTCGAAATCGACACTCCGCATTTGAATGTAGAAGGCGACGGCGTCGGGTTCTATGTACGACGCCGTCGGAGAATTGTTGTGACGGTCGAACTCAAAACTCGTGTTTTCAAGAGACGGCGTCTAGTGTGAAAAGAGAGGTCGTCGCTACTCGGGACGGCCTAGATGCGATCCGCACAACGCCGAAGTCGAAGAGGACGGCGTCACGGACATAAGGTGACGCCGTCGCAAGGTTAACGTGGCCAAGACGAAACCCTAATGGCGGCGACACGACGGCGCCACTAAACATAAGGTGACGCCGTCGCAATTGTAATCTTATATAGAATCCGAATTTTTCGTCTTTGTGTGGAGAGTCTTTGGAGTAAAACCTAAAACCGAACCTAAGGTGTCTTGTACAGTATTTTAGGGTTTTAACCCTATCTTACACCAAGATAAGTCTTTGCTTCATTAATTCAATTATGTCTTTGATTATTTGTGTGTATGCTTGCATGTTCTCCATGTCCCGCTAATTTATTTGTGTGTTTGCTTAGGAAGTATGAAACTTAATTATTAAATATTGATTGGTTGTTTCTTATCTTAGTTGATTAATGATCTAGTAATGCGATAGGTCATTCGTTGTGTACTTAATGCTTGATTCATCTTTGTGAACCCTAGAGTATGATTACGAGTGATTGTAGTCTAAAACATCCAAGAGTGCCTTAGAGTAGAGTCTATAATCTCACGTGGATTTGTAGACAAGACCCTTTGGTAAGTTCAAAGAGTTAGGAGAAACGCACCCTACAACTTTAGAAACACAACGCAACTAGGAATAAGACGTGACACTCAACCATCAATAGGAGATAATTAAGGAGTAATACAAACTAAGTAAACACATCTTTAAACTATCATACGAGCACACATTAATTAGACATAGACTCCCACAACCTTAGTTTAGATAATTAGATAATAGTAGAGTAATCGGTAGAAATACCAACCCCCAAATCCAATACCGAGATTCGTACTTTTCCATTTTCATAAAATATAAAAGAAAAAATAATCTTCCTCAACCTTAACCTTAGCGTAGTAACTCCCTACTAGCATTCCTATTCCCTAGAGAGCGATATCAATACCCGTGGCTTACCCTAATTACTACACTACAACGATTAGGTTCAACGCCTGGGTGTTATAAAACTTGCTCAAGAAAAGGAAGTTCCTTTGACCCCGAACGACGCGCGTGTAGCGTTATCACCATCAATGGCAAGTTCAATCCCGTAAAAGAGCGTTACCCTTCTAAGCATCATCCAAAGTTCTCTCGATCGAAGAAATCCTTCCCAAGTCAATGGGCGCTATAGGAAAAAGCAATCGTTATGTGGACCTACAAAGGCTCCAACAAAATCCGATACTCAAAGTTTCTATTGACATCCTCAAAAACACAAACTTCTTCGGAGCTATTACCATACAATGCTCAATTCCTACCATCTACATTCAACAATTCTGGAACACCATTCAATGGAACAAAATCACAGCACAATACTCTTGCAAACTGGATAATAGGGAGTTCACAATTGATTCTGATATTCTGAGCAAGGCTCTTGGAATCACCCCATGTAACCCCGACTTTCGTTCGAATCTCCACCGTGTCGACGATCCGATTGTCTTTCTAATTGGGTTGGGTTATCGAGCGAGATTTCAAGAGCATCCGACATCATCACCGGACACATGTATCAACCCCGAGAGCTATTACAACCATTCGAACTTATGCTTATCCGGGAAAACTTGTGGTTCGATAAAGTGAGAATTCCTATCTTGCAAATCCTATGGGAATCGTTAATAGGGTTGATGTGAATGTCTCGATCGTATTTGGGAAGAATTCTCTTTATCAATGAACACATTCATATCTCGATAGAACCTATTTCGAACAATGCTCAAGGTCGAAAAAGCAGAACAAGCTTGTAATTCCCAAAGATCGATTTTCTAAGCTTGTTATCCAGTATTTGCAACAAAATCACAACTTCACTCCTAGGTCTGAATCAACTTTACACAAAGCAGAAGATGAATTTGTTTTAGGAAACCTGAAATATGTTCCTAGAGGTACGGATAAAGAAGTATTTGGATTGCCAATTCCTGATTGTCTTCTCACAGAAGATATCAAGAAGAAGGACTACTTCAAGCAATACAAGAAAAGAGCAACCAAACTCTCTGCTGATGTCACACCCTCTCCTCTACAACCAAATGCTCCCATGACCAAGTCAGCCTCACAAGCATCCTATGCCTCTTCCTAAAAAGAGACTTGAAAGGTCACAATATCGACATCGCATCCAAGAAGCGAAAGTAAAAAGGAAGAAAGTGGAAAAGAAAATTGGTGAGAACACCGAGATACCAAGGAATGTTTCGTGTTAAGCGATGAAGATGATCTTGATCGCAACTTGGAATTCAAAGAAAGCCTTGAAAGTCGAATGTGAAAGCTCCAAGTGGGTGGAATTGTGTTAAGAGAACCCGCTCAACTACCTCGACAAACAACCCCAATTACACATGACAAGGGTAAAGGAGTTGCAAGTGTTGAACCGAACAAGTTGCTCACATGTCGTTAACTATCTCATCATCTCCATCAAGCACCACAAATCAATATGAGTCAAGAGAAGAACAGATTCATCTCATGCAAAGAACAACTGGAGTGGTCAAGGTGCTCAAACGTTTAAGGAATCTCTTACACTTGGTGAGACTCAACTGCTTGAATGTTGACACTGTTACAAAAAGGCTCGTAGGAGAACCTTGAGACAAGATCTGATGAGACCTTGAAGATGGATGAACCAAATCTGTCTACTAACTCTCTATCCTCACTTAAGAATCTTGATGAAGATTTCTCTTTTGGTGATCAATTCATTAATGACAAATCCTTAGATACTGCACAATCCATGTATAATGTCAGCATTCAGCAAGATACGTCAACTATTCCTCCAATGACTGCATCTTCACTATCAACTGCACTTCCACCACCCCCCTTTCCTACTCAATAAACTGTACAAACACCACCAACCCCTGAACCTGTCATTACAATTGCAGATGAGGTGGCTCCACCAGCTTCCCCTCCACAGATTCTCACCTCTGATCAACTCTTTGGATAAAGCCATTAAAAGGATAGAAGCTCGGAAAGGCAACCTCCTAAATCTGATTCTCTCGTGGATCGTGTCTATAGATTGGAGCACCTCAACTTCAATGAAGGGGTTCTTGCCGCTATTGAAGGAGAAGTCAAGGATCTTTGTGGAATGGGCTATGGAGGCTCTACTTAGATGATTCAAGGACCTACCCATCACCGATATGAGAGCACTACGTGTGAAAGGATGTATGAAATTTGAAAAGGACAAGCATGAGGTTCACAGTAAACTCTATGAGGCTCTTGAAGAATCCATTAAGTTCGACAATTATGAGCAGTTTAAGATTGATGTCGGAGAAAAGAAGCTAAAAAGAAAAGGAGAACTATTGTAATGGAAGCATTGATGAAGGATCGCAAAGATCCACCTCCACCCCCACCACCAACGGGGGGCGCTGGAACTTCTGGATCTGGTAATCCTTCTACAACAACCAACACACCTCCATCACAACCACCATCATCACCGCCAAAATCTTCCAACAATCAATCGGATCCTACAAAAGAATGCAGTACTCGTAAAAATCTGCACGCTCGGACGACGGTTGATTCAAGGTTCACATCCACGCCCACCTCTATTCCCGATGATCAAATGGTTAACGAAGAGTCGCATGTCATGGCGGACTCGTAACCGGATGAAGATGATGCATCTACAAAGCATATTCCTAAGCCCTCGAAGACCGGTTTGATTCTTACATGGTGGGAATCGCACTAGTACATCCGAGTTGCACCTTCAAGAGACGCATTCAAAGTCGCATTGTAGAAGATAGACCTCCTTCTCCGTAACCCCATGGACCATCCCAGTCGACTCTATGATTCCCGACAACAATTGGGCATCGGTTATCACCAATAATTACGAAATTCCGGTGAAGACTCTCTTCTACACTACATCGGTGATATGGGAAGTTTCATTAGATGGTTTTGTGAACGGAAGAGCATCTCATCCATAACACCAAGAGATCTTGAAGGTCAAGCTTACAAAATTGTCAAAGTCTTCCACTCGGATGCAAATCATCTTCAATATCGATGGAAGAATGCCATAAGATGCTAAATGACCAAGTCGGTGATCAAATCGGCCGCCTAATGTCAACAAATCTCTTCCTCTTGGTGGTGAACCCGGTCGATGACCATTCGTGTAATTCTTCTTCAATCACGACTTGACTATCTCGTGTGCTCGCTTCACCGAAGACGACCGCTCTATCAATATCCAAGATGAAAGTCGCAACCTACTCTAATCGGGGCTTGAGCAGATGGTTCCCGATCAGTGCAGGCGAATGAAGAACAAAGTATGATATTGCGACTTCTTATGGTATTTCTCACTTTGGTGGTTCAAAAGAAGAAGTTCTACATCGAAAGACATGGTGTCGATAAAAGACGCAATGATGTCGATCAAAGGCGCAAATCTTAAGTGTTGTTAGTGTAGAGATCTTCCCTATCTATGGATATGAGTACTTGAAGAAGATTGTCCTTAAAAGAGTCGACCTCAAAGTGTATACCATTGAAGAGAACGACTTCAAACATCTTCGCCAAATGATTTCAAAGATCTCTATCTCTTAAATCTTCAAGGACACCTTGAGCACTTACAGACGTGAGAAAAGGCCCTCTCTGCGTTGTCACTCTTTGGATCGTGGGCTTAGTCATTCGAAAACGAGTTGAGGACTTTCGACTTGGCATTGAAAGCTACCAAACCAGATCAACCTTACAAGTCCTCAATGGAATGCAACTGGGCATGAATTTCATCGAGAATACAAAGTCCTTGACACCCCTAGAGTCGTCATCTTCACCGACGAGATATGGATCTCGATGCTTATGCGTCTATGTGAACTCTACAAGTTTAGTGATGGTACGCTCAAATTGGTCGAAGAAGAACTTGACACCGAGTGAAAGAAGCCAAACTTGATATGAAATCTTGGATTAAAACCATTTTTGATCGAGGATGACGTGAAGAGATGTGAACATTTCATTGTCGCAATCGACGAAGACTCAAGACACGAAGGATCTTCCATGACCTTGAAAGTTTTGTTGGTGGAAGGCTTCGTGATGGTCACTACAAACTTCTTCGGAGGACCGAATGAAGACTTCTTCGGATCTTGTTTATGGTGTGTTTTTAACTATGTGTAATATGTGGTGTAATAAATATGAACAAGCGTAATACATGTAATAGTGCTAGGATTTGTACTATGGTTTCCCTTGTAAAAGGGAAACATCCGTGTTGTCCATTTTGATCATATAAAATCGGACACATTTTTCTCCTACAAATATTTTACCTCATACATATTTAAATCACTTGAGATCCAAAATCTCAAAGGATTTAAGATTTTTGATCGGGGAGAAAATGTGATATAAATATGAAAGATGTTTAATGATAAGATGACCAATTTGTGCAAACTTCTCTTATATGTGCTAAACAATTTTTCGAATCAAGCATATATTAAGGGAGAACTCTCTTTGCAAATTCAAGTCATCGGTACACAACACTTAAATCTTTGCAAATTCAACTTTAAATGTTTTAAGGTACCTTGATCACATGGCTTCTAATCCTTTGATGATAAAGGGTTCCTCTAGTATGTGCAAAACTCTTTTCAAACCTC
Source organism: Chrysanthemum lavandulifolium (assembly GCA_022545495.1). NCBI lineage: Eukaryota > Viridiplantae > Streptophyta > Magnoliopsida > Asterales > Asteraceae > Chrysanthemum > Chrysanthemum lavandulifolium. The sequence continues at coordinate 229,729,273 of CM040241.1, read as the reverse complement.
GAGGCACATATTGAGGGGAGCAAATTTATGGAAACCCCATCCTTCACGGAAATGCTTTATCTACTTGATTTGATCAAGGAAGTGATGGTGATAACTTTAGAAAATGGTAATCAAAGTTAATTCTTTCTCTTGCCTCCGTGTGCAAAACATTTTCAAATACTTGATGCACATGTTGAGGGGAGTTCTCGTTCTAAAAATATCAAAAACAATTTCGGTACAAAATGCTTTGATAATATATCATAAGTATCGAATTGATTTTCAAATGGTTTTCAATTGGTTCCATATGGCGGATGAACAATACCAAAAGACCTACCAACTTTACTTTATGTATGGTGATATAAGGATGATAAGGTTAGGTTTTGTTCCCATGATCCGCCGAACCGGAGGGATCTACCGAGGACAATCCACTAGTTAGTGTAGAAGTCCTTAGGTATAATGATAAAAGGAGAAAAGTGAGATATGGGAAGTGTGCGAACTAAGGCGAGCTAATCGAATAAACCCAACAAGGTTCTAGCTATGAAGTCTCGGTAAGCACGGGAGGGTTGAAGAATTAAAAAGAATTGAATGAGAAAGGGTGAAAACAAATAGCCTCCATTTATTCAACCTTAGAGGCAAACCGGTTCACTTCATATGCTACCGATGGTAACATCGGTATTGAAGACAAGGCGTCATGGACCCGGTGACGCATTGCACTTCAACTTTCAAACCACTCAAGTTCCTCTTAAAAGGACTTGTTTCATTCTCACGGGAACCGACATTATCTATCTACTTCTCTTAGAGATGGTTGATATTGAAGAAGGAGACCTCTCCCTAGTCTCCGACACGGGATCCAAAAATGCACAAATTGAGTCTAGAGCCACGAGATCATCAATAAATCTCATTAGGACACTTTCAATGAAGACTCTGTTTCACACAATGTGGAAGAGAGATTATATCTTGAGTCCTACGCATTATCCTTGTGGTATTGCGGAACATCCGAGTGATGTGTTTACACACTCACAATGAAGATGGAAAGCCTTCGAGCCAACTTCAAACAAGCTCCTCGGTAGGTGGCATGTGAGATCTATTATATAGATCAACCATGTGACAACCGAGCGAGAAACAATGGGGCGATTCAATCTCTTGAATCAATCTCGGTTCGAGTTATGGATTGACGGATACCTTTGAAAAACCGGTCTTTGTGCTTAACAAACTTTTCTTTAGCACATCGACCGTGTACTCATTTTTCAAACCAAAAGGTGTTTTATGATTGATAATTAATTTTCAATAAAACCTTCATTGTATTGCAAAAACAATTTCTATTGAGCAATACACGATTGTTTTCAAATATCTTTCATCATCAATCGGACCGAAAATTATTGGTTCACTCACTCCGTGTTATCTTCTTTGAGATGTTCGGTTTGAGAACAACTAGAAGCATTGCGAAACCGTCAAGGAAATTCTTGAATTATACGATCACAAGATTTGCTTAATCGATCAACGGGAACCGTGGGTCGTGTACCTCAATTCAACGAAGTGATCAAAGACACTTCATGCGATTTATTGCTAATTGTTGTATGCAGTGCACGCCCGACGTTTGCGGTGATCGTAATGAAGTGGTCAATCCATAGCCGCATGCTCACTTAACACATTCATCTCAAAAGAAATCATGATTAGTGCATCAATGACTCGATATTTTCACTCCATGCTTCGCGCTGTTCGTCAATATCATGAATCAACTAATGCTTCCGCAACTCGATGAGAAGATATCATGATCCGTAATGTGAGCATGTCGGTCCTAAAGTCACAACACCACAATGGATGTTTCAAAGATTTTGATTGCGATGATCTCAAAAGTCGGTTCATATTTACTATCACGTGGATCGAAATGGACCTCCAATTTAAAGTACAAATCTATGCGGACTTTGAAGTTACACCACTTATGCACTAAGTTTACGATGTTGATGTATGAAAGTCACGAGCTCAAGAACCAAGTCAAGAATAGAATGTTAGGTTACGTAATGTAAAACATGGGGTGACCTCCCTTAGGGGAGATTGTTAGGAATTAGATAATTCCAGATTGAAGAGTCGGTCACCCCAACTATTATCTAGCACAAGTTAGCTCGTAGATTTGTCATTAGTTACGTTTTATGTAGTTAATTAGTTAGTTAGTAGCTTAAAATAGTTTAGTGCAACACCGTGGAGGAAGGTCGGGTCTTTACCCACCGTATCCCCGATCCACAGCCGTCAGAGGTCGTTTAGTTTGTAACCTATAAATACCCTCTACCTTGCAAGGTAGAGGTTGGATGTTCTTTGGTAATCTAATATTCTACAAGTTTCTCTTACTAGAATGTCCCACTCTTTCTCTCTAAAACCATCTATGTGCTCATTGTGTTAATGTTATGATGTGTGTGTGAAATCCAATATCTTACAAATTCGATCACCGCAACCGTCGGGTGTCCTCGAAAAACAAGTTAGTAGTAAAGCGCATTTAAGGTGTCTTTGATCACTTTCGTTGAATGGGGTTACAAGAACCACGGTTCCCGTTGATCAAGACAAATCTTGCTGTGATCGTGAAGAGTTCAAGAACCTCCTTGACTGTGGTTTCGCGACTAATCAAGCCGTTCTTAAACCGAACATCTCAAAGAAGACGAAGACGGAGTGAGTGAACCAAACAAATTGAGATTCATCGATTGATGAAAATGATTTGAAAACAATCGTGTGTTGCTTAAAGGAAAGTGTTTTGCAATACGACGAAGGTTTTATGGAAAATCAATTATCAATCATAAATATCCTTTAATTTTGAAAACTTGATACACAGTCGATGTGCAATCGAAAAGATTTGATGAGCACAACGACCGGTTTTTCAAAGGTATCCGTCAATCCATTTTCTGGACCAAGGTTGATTCAAGATTGAATCTCCCCGTCGTTTCTGTCCAGTTGTCACAAGTTTGATCTTTTGAAAAGATCTCACATGTTACCTACCAAGAGCTTGTTTGATGTTGGCTCTAGAAGGATTTCCATCTTCATCGTGAATATTTGACAAATCACTCGGATGTTCTGGCAATACCACAAGGATAATGCGTAGGACTCTCAATATATATTTACTTTCCACATTGTGTGAAACAGTAAGTCTTCATTAATTGTGTGTCCTAATGAGATTTATTGATGATCTCTTGGCTCTAGACTCAATAGTGCATATTTGGTTTCCTATGCCGGAGACTAGGGAGAGGTCTCCTTCTTCAATATCAACAATCTCTAAGAGACAATCGATAGATTATGTAGGTTCCCTGAGAATAAAACAAGTCCTTTTAAGAGGAACTTGAGTAGCTTGAGAAGTTTAGTGCGGTCGTCCTTCGGGTCCACGACGTCTTGTCTTCAATACTGGTTACCTTGGTAACGACCAAGAGCATATGAATTGAACCAGTTTACGCCTAATGTTGAATAAATGGAGGCTATTTATTTTCACCCTTTTCACATTCAATTATTTTTGATTCTTCAACCCCTTGATTGCTTACCGAGACTTCATTACTAGAACCTTGTTGGGTTTATTCCAGTTTTAGCTTAATCTTAGTCGGCACTCTTCCCATATTCTCATTTTTCTCCTTTTAACAATATACCTAAGGACTTCTACACTATCTAGTGGATTGTCTATGGGTAGATCCCTCCGGTTCTGGCGGGATCGTGGGAACGAATACCTAACCTAACCATCCTTATAACTCCAGTACATAAAGTAAAATGGTTGGTCTTTTGGTACAGTTCTTCCGCCTTTGAAACCAATTGAAAACCATTTGAAAATCAATCAAGGTACTTGTGATATAAAATCAAAGTATTTTGTACCTTAATTGTTTTTGATATTTTAGAAATGCTCCCCCTCAACATGTGCTTCAAGTATTAGAAATTATTTTAGCACATGGAGGCAAGAGGACTTTTGAAATCTTAGATTGAGAATGAAAGATCCAATCTTTGATTATCATTTTCTAAAATGATCATCATCACTTCCTGATCTAATCTAGTACTTTGGTTAAAATATTTTGGGAAAGATGAGGTTTTCTTTTGACTGCTCCCCCTCAATATATGCATTGAGATTAGAAGGAGTTTCACACATATTAGAGGGAACCTGCACTTTGAGACAAATTAATCACGTTTCAATCATTTTTGGTTTAAGATAGATGCTCCCCCTTAACATGTGCATAGAAAATTTGAAATCGTTTGGCACATGGCACATGTAGGGAGGAGTGCTTGTTATTATGCTTCTAGAACCACTTATCGAATTATCAGTTTATATCCAATTTAAATCACAAATTCTCCCCCGATCACAATTTTCAAAAATTTTGAGATTTGTGATCTCAATTGATTTAAATTATTTATAAAGCTTTTTGAGGAGAAGATGTGACTTGCTTTTAAAACAATTAACTGATAAGGATCAGATTTTGAGACTTTAGACTCCATTGATTAAACATGCTTAGATATCTTATGAAAACACAATATTAGCCTTGGTCTGGATCCAATTGTTCAAAAAAAACTTGTTCTTTTTGATTTTCCATAAATAGACCTTTGCTCATTTTCGTGCCAACTGATTGAAAAATAACCTTTTTGATTTGATTGAAATCGTTCTCCCCCTCAATCAATGACCTAAGTTGGTTGATTGAGTGATGGAGATTTTGACAAATGATAAGTTTAGATGATTTTCAAAATTAAGTCCGAGTTATTTTCAAAGCAATTTTGTTTTCATAAGATGACAAATATTTTTCAGAACAATCTTTAGACGGAAAAATATTTGTGAAGAAGCATTTGTCTTTTTGGCGACAGATGTTCCTTATAAACATATGTTTTTAGGATCCGAGCATGATATTTTAAAATAATATGAAGCATGCCTCTGTCCATTCTTTTAAAACGGGTTACTGTCTGAAATGACAGTAAACCAACATTTTTCTCCATCTCATTTTTTTTTAAAAACAGACAAAAACAAAAAAATAATTATTACTTGTGTTCGAACTTCATCTAAATACCCGTGCCATTTTTGAATGACAGAACAAAGTCTGTAGATGTTATCGAACATAGAAAAACATGATATGTAAAACAATATTTTTAGACTTTTTCAAAATTTTCTGATTTTTATGGGTTTTGAAATTTTATATTTTTCTATTTTCTTTTTGATGGTTTTATAATTTTGTATTTTTCTTTTTAGATAAAATATGTACAGAGAATAGATAAGAAAACACCTTTACTCCTCGTCTTCCTCCTGAAGACATTTGAGTGTCTCAGGTTGTAGGCTCTTCAAGCCAAGTCGTGGAAGAATAAACTCAAAACGTTTCTGGAAAGAGCTTTTGTGAAGATGTCTGCTAGCTGATATTCAGTCCTCACGAAATAGAGTTCAACCACACCTTTCTCCACTTGTTCCCTGATGAAGTGATGTCGAATGTCAATGTGCTTTGCCCTTGAGTGTTGAACATTGTTGCAGCAGAGAGCAATGACACTTTTGTTATCACAGTACAGAGGAACTTTGTTGAATACAAAGCCATAGTCAGATAATTGGGATCTCATCCATAGGATTTGAGCACAACAAGATGACATGGCTATGTATTCAGCCTCTGTAGAGGATATCAGTACTCATTTGTTTCTTCAAGACCGACTACTAACTTATCTCCTAAAAGCGAGCACCTCCGGCGTGCTTCGACGTGTATCTTGACACCCGCATGATCCGCATCCGCATATCTTTGTTAGTGACATATAGGTGTCCTTCGATACCAAATTCCCATGTTAATGGTTCCTTGAAGATACCGAAAGACCCGTTTAACCGCTTCAAGGTGCTTTTGGTAGGCTTAGCACGGTATCTAGCACACATGCATACAACGAACATAATATCGTGTCTCTTGGTGTGAGGTACATCGAGGATCCAATCATACTTGGTATTTCGTTTGATCAACCATGATCCCCGAGTGGTCCTCATCCGCTTTTGTACGCTCCACCATGGGAGTGTCAAGCGGTCACAAGAATCAAATCCAAATTTCTTTAAAATTTCATTTGCATATTTAGATTGATTAATAAAAATGCCTCCGGGACTTTGTGAAATTTGTAATCCCAAGAAAAATGACATTTGTCCCATCATAGACATTTGAAATTTGGAGCCCATCTCCTTTGAAAATAGGTCACATTCATTAGGGTCGGTCGAGGCAAAAATAATATCATCAACATAAATTTGAACGTGAATTAAGTGTTTGCCTGACTTTCTGGTGAACAATGTGGGATCAACTGCTCCTTTGCTGAATCTATTTGTCAAAACAAACTTTGACAATGTATCATACCATGCCCTTGGAGCTTGCTTCAAACCGTAAAGGGCCTTCTTCAAGTGGTAGACATGGGTAGGATGCTCTTGATTCACAAAACCTTCGGGTTGACTGACGTAAACTACTTCTTTGAGATCTCCATTAAGAAAAACAGTCTTTACATCCATCTGATAAACCACCATGTTCTTGCTAGCAGCATTAGCCAGGAAGATTCTGATAGCCTCAATTTGTGTAACCAAAGAAAATGATTCCTCAAAGTCAATACCCTCTTCTTGTTGGTATCCTTTGGCAACAAGCCTTGCCTTATTTTTCAGAACATCTCCATGCTCATCAAGTTTCACTTTGAAGATCCACTTAAGAGCAATAATCATAGCACAATCTGGAGCAGGTATTAATTCCCATACATCAAGACGATCGAACTCATGAATTTCATCTTGTATAGCATTAAACTAGCTGTCTTCAGATATTGCTGTTTTGACATCTTTTGGTTCGATCTTTGATAGTATAGAGTTGAAGAAGCACCATAAGGCATCAATGGCAAGTTGTCTTCTTGTTGAAACCGGACGAGAAGGATTCCCAATGATATTATCCAAAGGATGATCGTGTGTCCATTTTCTAAGATATTCGTGTGGTTGTTGTAGAGGAACTGATGTAGGAGAATTTGGATCCCCCGATGAAGATGGTTTAGGTGATGGTTCAGGGGCAAATATGTTTTCAAACGGAGCATCTTCGGGAGTAGCAAAGGGGTTATCTCCATCATGATTAGCAGCTACATTTCCATGATGTACGGCCAAAGATTGAGGATTCGAAGATGATGATGAGTGATCGGCAACTGACGCTTATTGAGATAGAGATATTGAAATGCAAGGACCATTCACATTGGTTGGATTAGAAGCAGCTACAGTTGGTGCAACAAAATTGTCATTAACCTAAGGTTCATAGTATTCATCAAACATCGGATCAAACAATTTCTTTAAATCCTCTTCAGATGGAGGTACATAAAGATCTGCAGGGGAGTGATTCTATACAAGAGAAGAACTAATGGGACTATTTGACAAAAATTGAGGTGCGGGTCCAGAACTGGATTGTCCAGGAGCCGTATGCTCAGTCAGCTCGTCGAACGTGACGTGAATAGATTCCATGATGTCTCGGGTTCTTTTATTGTAGATTCGGTAACCCTTCCGGTTTGGTGCATAACCAACGAAAACCCCAATGTCTGCCTTAGCTTTCAATTTACCCAAATCTTGGCCTTCATTATTAGGATAGCATAAGGCACCGAACACACGTAGAAAAGACAGATCCGGTTTTCGGTTGTAGACAAGTTCGTAAGGGGTTTTTCCATGAGTAGTATGAATTAGGGAACGGTTTTGGGTGTAGCATGCAGTGGCAATGGCTTCCGCCCAGAGAAACATTGGGACATTTTAGAATATAAGCATAGTTCTTGCAGCTTCTACAAGAGTTCGATTTCATCTTTCAACTACACCGTTCTGTTGAGGAGTGCGAGGAACACTTCTTTGATGGCTAATTCCAATGCTTTCAGAACTCGACTTAGTTCTTTGTTAACAAACTCGCCCATTATCTGCTCGAGATAATTCGATCGCTTTATTAAGCCGAACACTGCAGCTGTTTAATAAGTTTGATGACGATGTCAGGAGTTTCGTCCTTTGATTTCAATAACTTAACCCAAGTAAACCGAGAGTAGTCATGAACCACTACTAGTATATATTTCTTCCCGTTTATATTTTGCACTCTCATGGGTTCGCACAAATCCATATCAAAAGTATGAAGAACTTCCATAATTGAGTTTGCAGGTTTGGGTTTATGGGCATACTTCTTGCTTTTTCCCAATTGGCATGCTGAACAAAGATGATCTTTCTCATATTTTAATCTGGGTAAGCCTCTAACAAGATATTTTCTAGACAAATCATTGATGGTACCAAAGTTCAAGTGATTAAGACGACGGTGCCATAACCATGACTTTGTTTTAGAAGCCTTTGATAACAAGAAAATTGGAGAAGACTTCATCATATCTTCGATAGAGATGGTGTATAGATTAGAGCCACGAGTTCCCTTTAAAAGCTCAACACCGTGCAATTCTCTAACGAACCAGGTGTGTTTTCTGAAAGCCACTTCCAGATCAGAGTCGCAGAATTGACCCATAGAGAACAGATTATGACCAAGACCTTCTACATAACATACCCGGGAGATTACACTGTCTCCACATACATAATCTCCATAACCCATCATTGCTCCAAAGTGGTCGTTCCCGAATCTAACCGTCCCGATGAATTTATTCACAAAGTTCTTGAGCCGTGAGCGATCTCCAGTCATATGCTTTGAATAACCTGAGTCCAAATACCACAGAACGATTTGTACGACCTGCAGTTGAACACAGACAAGTATGGATAACTGGATACTTTGGATCCCCATGCGAGAATGGGTTCCACTTGGTTAGTAAATGAGATTGGAACACCCACATCAGAAATAGAAGCTATGACATTATTAGAAGTGGATGCAAGACTAGTAGAGGCACTTGGCCTATGTGTAGTATGACTACTTCTTAAGGGGATGATCCTAGCAGTAGGTTTCCATTCCTTTGTGGGCATAGATCTATTCCTATTAGCACAAAATTTATTAACTTTGAACGTGGGACTAGTGGGTTTCCATTGATAACCCACATTATTGAACTTTCTCCCTGTAGGTTTCCAATAATTAATAGCCTTTTTCCAGATTGGTTTTCTGGCATCCTTAACATGTTTAGCATTTTTTACATTTTTGACTGGGGATTTAACAACATTTTTCAGCACATTCACAGCACATTCATGATGAATACCAGAAACCAAACATTCATTACATGATTTGCAAAAAGTAGCAGAATTCGAATTAATTACAGTACGCTTATAGCTAATACTAGAATCAACACGATTTGTCTTATTCAACTCAAACTTACTGTTCCTAAGGTGGTCTTCTACTTTCTTCCCTTGATCACTCTTGGCTCGCGAGATCCTATCTTGCTTTGTGTTTCCTGAAGGCTTTGACCCGATTACCTTAGTGTCACTGATTACTCCTGTAGAAGGAATGATGGGAACATTAGTTGGCTTTACTACTTTCTGCAAGTCAGGTCTAGAAGTGCTGGGGTCTGAGATTCTAGGAGGCACTACAAAGGATACCTGCTTGACTTTAGGCATAGAACAGGGCACTACTATATGATCTTTCTTAGTACCATTTTTAGGACAGATTGCAATTATACATTCTAAGAGTTCTTGAGATCTTCCGGCATATAAGCATGCATTCCCAATCTCATTATCGAGTGGTTTATCTAACTTATATTCTTCAACAATCTCACGGAGACACTCTAGACTATCTTTAAGGTACGAAAAATACGTATGAAGGGCAAGTTCATTATTCCTAAGATGAGGGGGAATGTACTTCACAGTCATAGCATATTTAGTACAAACAGGCACCTTTGGTGCAACATTCTCACCACTGAAGATTGGCATTTTCCCTTTTACCTGACTCTTCAGATTCTCAATTTCTTTTTGCAAAGAAGTTATCTTTTCATTGTTTTTGTCACGAGTGGCCTTAATTGATTCATATAACTCTTTGAAATGCAGTTTAACCTTTTCATTTTCTGCTAGAAAACACTCATTTTCATGTTGTAATACATTAATGATGTTTTGAAGATGAAAATTCTGAGAATTCTGAGAATCTAAAGGAGGAGGCATATGGGAGCCAGTCACTTCATTCATTTCACCCGTTAATTGGGAGATTTGGGCTTTCAATTTCTTGATCGTGTTACAATGAGCTCGAATCTGTTCATCTCGTTTGTTTAATTAAAAAACTGCGTCAAACTCAGGAGCATCCGACGATGTCTTGGCATTTGAGGTTTTAACATTTTCTTTGAGATGTTGATATTTTAATTGTAAAGCAAGATATTCAACTTCCAATTTAGAATAATGTCTGACCATGTTATCATGATCATCCCTTTCGATTTTCTCATGCAATTTTAAATTCGTGGTTTCAAGCTCAATGACACGATCGTGGGAGACTTTCAAAGCAACAGATAAATCATGAAATTGAGAAGCAGTAATAGAATAATTTGTAATAGTGTAAAAGACATCTTGAGCAATGCATCTGGAAATCAAATTATCATTTAGGATGTGAAGATTCTTCCTCTCAATCTCATTATATATTTGAGCTCATGTTCGTAATCTTTGACCTCGTTTTCCATTTCATTAAACACTCTTTTCATGTCTTTAACCTCAGTATCTATGGCCTTTTGAAGAGATTCAAATTGTTCTTTTAGTTGTTTAAAGAAAGGCATGACCTCAGTTAAATAACATTCTTTTTTTTGCTCAAAACCCCTTTCCCCTTCAGTAATTCCAGTTGGAGTGATTCTCTTCTTACATGTTTTCTCAAAGTCAACAAATAGTTGGTAAACTACATAAAGGTTGACTAAGGTTTTGATTTGGGTGGGAAGAGTTCTAGGCACTAAATGCATAGGTGTATTTGGAGGATACACAGTAGCTGGAGGCAATTTCCTAAGAGGAGGATTCTTTTCCACAAGTTCCTCAGTTTTCTTCTTATCAATATCTTTTTTCCAAAACACTTGTTCAGGGGTTAATTGAGTTTGAGGTCTAAACTTGTTCAAGGCAATCCAATTTTCCTTAGTGTAATCATGGGATTTAAGCGTTATGTTATACTTTATACACCAAGGATCATTTAATTTCTTTGCCAATTTCTCCTTAGAGGCATCTTCTAACTTTCTATCCTCTTCAGTGCTTTCAATACATGATGGTGTTTGCCTAGGCTTAAGGATCTCATTACCATCATAAACTACCTTTTGAGCCGCTTTAGCTATCTTACCATACTCAGGATTGGGTTCCTCTACAAGGGTAATACTATGCTTATCGCTTAAGACTCTATGCTTAGTGATCATGTGAGCAGTCTGAATGGTGTTCCCTTGTATGTACAACTTGTTCTCAAGTTTGTTCTTCAAAGTTTTTAGGTTGGAAAACTCATTTAAAAGTTTTGATTCCTTAGCATTGAATTCATGTTTAAGCACTTTTATATTTTCTTGAAGTTCTTGTTTTTGCTTAATAGTTTTATTAAGTTTTTCTTGCAAGGGATTTAACTCTTTTTCCAATGTTTTTTCCCTGAAATTACTTTTTTTTATAAGTGTATGCATTTGGTTATCCATCTCCTGCTCACGGGTAGTCAATTCAAACTTAGCACGCTGTTCATATATGGAAACTTGTTCCTTATAAGCATTCAGTTCAGTGGACAATGAATCATCAGGAATATATGCAGTGTACTCATCAAATATACATTCATTGTTGACAACAGAAGATGCATCACTTGGTACAATCTCACTTTCATCTTGCTTCACATATTGATCATATGGGACAACATTGCTATTACCCATATTTTCAGTATCTGATTCAATGATTTCTGTTGATTGTACTTTGTTGTGAATCTTTTGCTCATCAACCACATCGTATATGGAATGTTGTCCCATATGGAAACTTGTTCCTTATAAGCATTCAGTTCAATGGACAAGGAATCATCAGGAATATATGCAGTATACTCATAAAATATACATTCATTGTTGACAGCAGAAGATGCATCACTTGGTACAATCTCACTTTCATCTTGCTTCACATATTGATCATATGGGACAACATTGCTATTACCAATATTTTCAGTATCTAATTCAATGATTTATGTTGATTGTACTTTGTTGTGAATCTTTTGCTCATCAACCACATCGTATAGTTTTAATACCTCTGATATGATGGATTCCTTGGAGGGACTGGCTTGCTGAGGTGGAGAGACCATTGGTGTGATGTTAGCCATAAAGATGGTTTGTGCAGTTGGTTCATCATCAACATCAGAGTCAAATGCATCACAATCTGCAACTTGAAAGATATTGGGATTGTTCTGGGCCACACCATGTACTGGTTGTTCATCTACATCTGCATCATAAGTTTTGGCATTTCCCCCAGCAAGAAACAACAACTCTTCCTCATCCAACACTGCTCCATTGGATTGAGCTTGAACCAGGAACATCTTATCCCTGAAGTACTCTGCATTCTGTGGTAATTTTGGTTGAGTGCAGTTCCTAGCAATGTGTCCTTCCCCTCCACAGTTGTAGCACTTGATGGGCTTCCCTTGATCTTGAGCCGCAATCCTTCCTCGATTTTGATTCCCCACATATCCTGCACCGGCTCCTGTATTCCCATAACCATTTCCAACACAAACATTTCCTTGCTCATTATGTGAAGATAAGCATTCTGCCTTCCTTGCACGTTTTGCACTACTACTCTTCCATCTTTAACAGTAGCATGATTTTGTAGGTTAGATGCATTTCTGATATGATTGTTGGTGTGTGGAGTAGGAAACAAGTTTTGCTTAACCATTAGAGCCAGTTGATTTACAAAGTGTTCCATGACTGTGTCTGATGGCTGATAACCAGAATCAGGAATGAGTTTGTGATTACCATCCCCAGTTGGTATGACTTGTGATGCTTTGGTGCTTATTCCAACATTAGTGTAGAATGCCGTGGAATCATTTGAAGAACTTGCAGCAGCAGCATAAGGATTGAACTTTTCCATGATCATGCGTTCAAAGGCAGCATGCTTCTCAATGTGAAGCAAATAAGCATACAACTATTCATAATTGGTGTTCCTCAATCCTTTGTTAAGTTTGACTGCAGTGAAAAATTTGTACCATTCGGGATTCATGTTGTTCACAAACTTTGAATTGAGCTGGATATTTGGCATTGTCATTTTGATATTCCTCATAACATTCACAAGCTTGTGGAATCCCACATGATATTCAGTGACACTTTCCCCTGGATTCATTTTGAAGTTCTCAAAGTCATCGTACAATTGAGACTCCCTATCTTCTTTAGTCAATTCTGAACCAGAGAGAAGCATCTTAACATTATCCCAAACTGCCTTAGCTTCAGTGTTGTGGTTGATAAGCTTGTACATGTCCTTTGGTAAACCTTGGAGTATAATGTTTGAAGCTCTGATGTCTGCATCGTATCTCTTCTTCTCCTTATCATCAAGCTCATCATACATCTTTGGTCTATCCAATCCCAATACAACAGATCCATCAGCTGCGGTTTCAAGGACATCTCTGGTAGTTCCAATTTGATATGGTCCTTCATCAATTGACTTAAGTATATTAACCCCATTCTCTTTTCCTAAGCAATACACTCTGATTCTTTGAGCCCAAGAGTCATAGTCAGTACGATCAAGCATGGGTGGACGAGTGTCAGATCCTGCAGCTTGAACGTCATCAGCAACGGTAGAAGTGATAGTAGACATGATTCCAGAGTATGCGGGATTTTACTACTCTTTGATTAAACCGGGAAATAGATTCTTTCACAGGATTTTACTAAATCAAGAGAAAACCGTAAAACATAACACGAAGAAATGACAAGTCTCAATAGACAAATCGCACCCTTGACAAATCGCTTCAGTCAAATCGCATAGTTGACAAATCGCTTCATGTCAAATCGCTTCCTACTCAAATCGCTTACCTGTCAAATCGCTTAAGTGTCAAAACGCTTAAGTGTCAAACCGCTTAATTGACAAACCGCTTAAGAGACAAATCGCTTAAGTTGACAAAACGCTTAACAGACAAGTCGCTTAACACACAAACCGCTTAAATTGACAAACCGCTTAATACTCAAACCGCATGGGAACACATGTACACCCACTATTTCCACTACTTTGTCCTTTCTTGTCGTTTTGTATCAATAGACCAACCGCTTCTTTGACAAACCGCTTCAGAGAAATGAGACAAACCGCTTCCAAGAAACTGAATCCGAGAGAAAAACCGCTTAATTTGCCTGTCAACCCGCTTCAAAGAACAACTTTCCGTGTGACAAACCGCTTCAAAGAAACTTTCAAAAACTAACTTTTTCAATCCAAAAGCAGTCCAATCACAATGATTCAAGCCTTCCAAACCAAAACCTAAACACTTATAATAATTCTAAACACAAAAGTACTATCAAAATTCAAACTTTAACACTAGAAATGACCCAAATGATGAAAACTACTCTAAACTCATTCAAACCCAAAAGCCTTATGAAAACCACTAGAAATCCAAGAACATGAAAGTTAGATGATCAAACCATGGCTCTTGATACCAATTGTAACGTATTGGTTTTCACAAACACACAATCACATAATATATGGGGCGTATGATATGAGGTTTAGAGATAGAAAGTGGAAAAGAGTTGGGAACTTTAGTGAGACAAAGAAAAATGTATTATGAAAGCTCCAACCCTTTGCCTTGCAAGGCAAAGGGTATTTATAGGTTCATACATGACATGCCACCTACGGGCTGTGGATCAGGCATATAGTGGGTAAAGACCCGTCCGTCCTCCACGGTGTTACACTATAAACTACTTACTATCACTAGATGACTACGACTACGAGCTTTCTAATGAATACATATACTTGAGGTGACCGACTCTTTAACTACCGGATTTTCTAAATCCTAACAGTAGTATTTGGCAAGGGTTATCTTGTGGGAACAATCCTTTTGGGAATTGGTTTGATTGGTAGAGTTGGTTGTGAGGGAATTCTAGTGTTTGAGGCTTTAACGGGTGATGATTCGGTTGAAGAGATTTCTTGAACAACCCGAGCAAGTTTCTTGGGAGGTCCTTTAGTGGATGAGTTAACACTAGGGGCTTTCCTCACGGTAAAATGGTAGAAAAGGAATATGCGAAAAGAGAGTTTTAGCTACTGAGAATGAGTGTGTGAATGGTGATTTGAATGTTCTAACAAGGAGGTTTATAAAGGGAAAGGATTGGTGAGTGAATCAAGGCTTAAACCACTAAAATCCTGCAAATTGCAATGATTTGCATGCATAAGAGTCAACTACAGATTTGTACTGATCTAGGAAGTTTATTTAAGACAATGTGGAGTGTTCAAATTAACAAAGGAGGTTTGAAATGATTGTCCTAAGTGGGAATAGCTTAGTCTGTGCAGCCGGTTCCAACGAATCCCTCATATGAGGGATCCGTCTAGGCTAAACCTAGGGACCCGGCTCTCAGGAGCCAAGGAAAAGAAAATTGATGCTTATGTAAGGTCTAGTACCTACATATCTTGAGTGTTTCAGTCTCCTCAGGTGTCTTAAATGATATGAGACTTGAATGATTAAGCGCAATGAGTGAGGGTAGCCAATGATGTCTTTTATGAAAGGAAATGTGGTTCTTATGAACACTAATGGGTGATCAAAGATGACACTAAGAATTTTGAGGGTGTCAAGTGGAGTCAAATGATCCTAGAGATCAGATGATGATCTAAGGAAAATTTAGAAAACTCCTTAAAAATTATAAGAAATGAAAAACTAGTTTTTAGCCTATTTTGAGATAAAGATGACTAAAATCAATTTGCTAAAATTGAGAGAAATATCAAACTAAGTGTCTTAAGATGAGAGGAGCAATGTGTGAACATTGGAGCGGAAAGATGGTGAGTTTTGAAGTAATGATAAATCAAAAACATCTTGAAAATGATTATAAGTTATCTATGAGTGAGTGTGAGACCTACTAAGCTTGAGGAAAACTTAAATGATCCTAAAGTAATATGGTTAACTAGTAAAATAAGAGGATTGGATTTAAGTGAGGAAGCAAGAAATGCACTTCTATCCACCCGGATCCCACAGATCCTTCACTTGAGGGATCCGGCTAGTTATAGCCCAGGGATCTAGTATATGAGACAGATTCCTTAACAGTAAGATTGCAACATTTTGTTCTAAGTATCGAAATTAGAAACTAATGATCTCTACAGTAAGCATACATGTATACAAGTAAAACATACTAAGTATAGCATGTAGAAATAGCACATAAGCAATCAAATGAGATCTAGCTCACAAATAACACAGAGGTTTATCAAACTTAACAAGCGCTATTCAAGAAGCTCAAAATAGATTTACGATCTAGATTAGTAAATCGTTTGTATTAACAATGGCGTGCAAGGTATGTGTCAAGAAAGAAAAGAGTAGATGATGGTGTTCAATACAATAGGGTTGTGTGGTGTTAGTTAATGACAATCCTAGACTTCATTTAGATCCAGAAGGTGGAGTTGTTGTTTGTGGACATGAAGGAATTGTGTTTGGAAGAGTAAGTGTTAGATTTAGAAAGGCTTGAAGCAAATACCGTTTTGTGAGTTGGTTTTAGCTAAAAGATGTTTACCTATGTGTTGGTATTGAAGAGTAAGAATCACATGTATATGCGTCCTTAAGAAAGTGAATTGTTTAGAGGGTTGTTTTGGCCAACGGAAGCAATGAACTATGTATAGTCATTACGGATGGTGATTAGCATACAATGAACTTCGTCCATGAAGTCATGTAGCTCTTCTCGATCAAAGCAAGATAATCTCTTGATGAGGCAAGTGGTTGTGATTAACTAAAAGAAAAAATCAATTTTACAACTTGTTTGATTAGTAATCCTAAGACAACGCAAAGTATTTTCATTGTAAACTTACTTTAGGAAAACATAGGAGTATAGATTTCTCAAGTGAGAGAATGAATATGAGACTATTACTAGCGGTGCTCAATTACGGCTAAACACGACCATTTTTACGGGTGATTCCACATACCCAACTTCTATCAAGGAAGAAATTTAACCGTTAGGTCAAATTGGGTTTCTAGTGCAATAAGTTCTCCAGTATTTATTCTCAAGTTAGGAAAATTTATATTCCTACAATGGCCTATTGAAGAGTAACAATGATGATACTTTGCTTCGTTTTTATTAATATTATGCCTGAAACAACTAAGGTGACAAAGGTGTCATATAAAAATTTAAAGTTTTCCATATGGTGAACAAGAATGGTTGGATGAGCTAGTTCAACATATGTTGTTGGAAAGCTCGAGTTTGGATTTTCATATATGACCAATTATGTCTGTGTTGCAAAATAATTTACTTGAGTATATCGGATTAAATAATCAAGTTGTCAATCCTACTATGAAGCTTGGAAAGCGATCATGAAAAGGAAAACGGGAGAGTACATCATCAACACAAGTGTAGGTTATGATCCGATGTACATTCTTTTTGTTTTTAGAAAACGATACAAGAAAATATGAAATCAAGAAATCATATAAGCACATAAAACATTTAAGTTGCACACATGACAAACTCAACAAGAAGCCATTTAGTATATTACATGTTTTAAACATTTGTTTTTCAACTTATATGACTTATCTAAGCAAAAATAACCTTTTTGACACAACTAGATGTTATCCCAAACACTCCTTCAAATAGCACATTGATTAGTAAAAGATTACTAAATCAACAAACAAGAGAATGAATAGCAAGGTGAGGAAACCACATATGTTACTTAAACAAACAAGCACAAAAACTATTTGAGATAAGCAAATGATCAAGTAATGCAAGGTAAGACAATTAATCATTTAGCATGGCATACGAAAGTTATTTTCATCGCTTTGTGTTAAATATAAACATGTATACCAAGCTTGATTAGTTTCCTTTATATTTAAAACCTTAGTTTCAACAGAAGACACACTAATATTCAAAGACGAAAACATCCGTCTCTAATTAGACCAAAAGTTTGTGCAAATGTTATGACCCAAAAATGACTTTCCATAATAAATGAAAGATTCTGTAAAAAAAAATTTGAATCAGTTTATGAAATCATTTTTAAATGAAAGTGGACTCAAATACCTTTCAAACGATAGGTGGCACAACTTCTACGGACTTACGGTTAATTAGTTATGAATTTTTGAAATTTAACTAAAAGTTGTCCTCTGTACGACGGATCCGTCGGATCCCTTCCAAAAGGGATCCGCGGATCTGACACACCTGACGAAAAGGTTTAACCTTTGTAGACTTTTTAGTGAAGTTATATTACCCATTTTAATCTTTATTCAAGCTTGATTAACAATATATCTAACAACAAAACTTCAAAGAAAAAAAATCAACAAAACACTTTTCATATTATGCTTATTATAAGAGAGAAACATATATCACCATTTTATCCACAAGCAATTAACATATTCTTTATCAACTAATTGTAACTAAGAGAACATACCTTTGCTATATTCCCTTTTTATGGTTTTAGAAACCATAGACACGAAATACTTCATGAGCTTTTAAAATACTTAGTCGTATTTTTCCTCAGATAGAACGAAGTCATTCGAAGAATCCTAGCATGAAGATTTCTCAAAAGAAAATGTTAGAATGATCTATCACTATCCAACATTTAAAATGTAAAGATTTCTAAAACATGAATATTTGTTTTAAGAAATATCCTTCTTTGTAGTTTTCAAACATACACGGATCGTATTAAGTTTTTAAAGTACAACATACTCTAAGAAACTTGATAACGAAGCTCTGATACCAATTGTGGTAAACTAGAAGGGGGGTTGAATAGTTTTACTGATTAAAACTTCGTTTTAAAATATTTAGATCGACTTATGTTAATCTATTTAATGTGTACGTTGGATATTGATAGATAAGTATATAAATAAGTAATGTAAAGACAAGGAGTAAGAAACACAAAACCACGACGCAAGTATTTATAGTGGTTCGGCTACAAGGACACCTTCCTTGCCCTACTCCAATCCCCGTGTCACATACTCGAGAGTTCGTAAGCACTACACAACACAAGCTCCTTAATGTGGCGGAAAAGCCTTCACAACGTCGCCTACTCTTTATCCGGTACAAGGCTAGACACCGGGTTCTTCCACGAGGTAGAACCAAACCTATCACAACGTCGCCTACACTTTATCCGGTACAAGGCTAGATATCGAGTTCCATTACAAAGTAGGAACTACTACCTAACACTACACAACACCTATCCCAAAGGAGACACACTCCTTATTACAATATCATCAAGGATATCAATATCCTTGGATACAACCTATCTATGTTTGTACATCGATGCACCATATCGATTGTACTCCCTTGGCATCTTTCACTAATGCCCTTGACACGATCTTTTGACACCTTTCACTAATGCCTTCATTATGGACCTTTGGCATCCTTCACTAATGCCTTAGATACGGACCTTCGACACCTTTCACTAATGCCTTCGACTTGACCTTTTTGGCATCTTTCACTAATGCCTTCATTATGGACCCTCGGCATCCTTCACTAATGCCTTAGACTTGACCCTTTTGGCATCTTTCACTAATGCCTTCAACACAACACTTCTAGAGAGAAAGGAAGAACTATTAACAAAAGAACTTCAGTAGTCTTGATGATGACGAAGCTTGGCAACTCATGGACTTGAGCTTGCTCGACTTCAAGAGGTGGTGATCTTGCCTTTAAGAGGAACCAGAAGATCACACAAACACAAAACTACATAGAAAGATCCTTTGGATATGAGGTTAGAAAGTTTACAACACTAACAGAGATTGTGTGTGAAAGTGGTGAGTTACAATGAAGAAATGGCTCACTATTTATAGGCAAAAACTCACTACTGTTCCCCGGATCCCACGGATCCCTTACATGAGGGATCCATCTAGTGTAAAGCTGGGGATCCGTAGGACGCTCCCCCTAAATGGGTTGTGGGTCATGGATCATGGGTTATGGAATTTGGATCATGGGTATCCAAATAGATACAATGTATCTAGAAGATGCAATGCATCTAGTCAATGGGTCATGGGTTAGCTCCATGGGTTATGGATAATACCCATTATGACTTCATGCATGATGTCATGCAATGGGTCATGGGTTATGGATCATGCTCCATGGGTATGGGTCATGGACTTTGGGTTTTATCCAACTACATTCAATGTATCTAGTTAATGGGTCAAGTACTTAGATTCTTACCCATTACATTACCCATTACAATATATACTAAGTATGTATATATATACTTATTATGTAAACATTAGTTGTTATACATATGCATTACTATAACATGAAAACACTATTACTTTTTTAGTGTTTTATATGAAAGCGTAAGTGTGTTAGTAAACTATTGACTCAAACCATTTACGTATTTGATTTGTTTCATTAAAATGATTTTACGTTTGTTATCGACAAAACACTAGAAGATCGTAAAATATAAATAAACGTTTTTACGGCTTATTTGTATTAACATTCTCTACAAGTGTCCCACTCATGACCTAAACAGCCAGCAAAAGGTCAGCATTTTTTACAAAGGTATCAACGTGGCTACAAGACAAATGCTGGACTACCAAGGACCAATTCTGAGCATGACTCCTACTGTAAAACCCTCAAAACCGGATTACGATCTTTACGTCTATTTAGAAATTTTAACATGAGTAAATGAGAATTTAGAAACATTACATTATGTTATATATATGAATTAATTATTAATTACCTAAGTGTTTATTTAATTAAAACTATATGATAAAAGTTTACTAAATAAGAAAATCAATACACTAATTAAGGGCATTTTAATGTTACACTACTTAAATAATAAAGGGATAAATACTAATTTACAATTTACCATAAATAAGAAATAATCACCCCAATTAGAACCCCTAAATCACGCCCCTCCCCCATCCTTATTTTCGGTTCTTCATCTCCTTCAAAAAAATCTGTATATCAAAAATTGGCCAAGGATAAATCAAGAAGGGTTTCGGTGATTATGGGTGATTCTCAAGGTGTTCTTTTTCTCTTCTATTCGGTTAGGTATCACTAAAAACCTCGTCTCCTTTTGTTCTTTTTTTCCGAATATATACACATGAATAACATAAAAATTGAATTTGTTATATACATGTAATTAAACCTAATTAAACCCTAAACAAACCGAATATCATGTGGGAAACCTAATTAAATCGTATAGGGCTGTTTGGTTTCGGAAAAATTGAGATTGGGGGCTGTTTGGATCGACTTGGGTGAGTTAAGGGTGTGTATGGTTCGGTTGCGTGTGGGTTTGGGTCATGTATGGTGTGTTTGGAATAAGGGTTTCGTGTAGTGTGTGTCATATTCTACGAATAGTATTAGTTTATTGATTTATGATTTTATGTGAATGAAATTATGTTGTTAAATGATTATGGATTATGAATATGTAATGATCCTTATATGATTTAAATTTATATAGGTGATGTATGCTTGCTTATGGAATCATTGTGAAGTTTTATAAACCATTTGCATGTTAATCTCTAATTATGAATTCATGATTTTATGTGGACATGTTAGCTTTAAAAATGGTACTTAGGATATGAGAAGTTGGAAACGGCTTTCATAACATGTTTATATGTCATATAGAATGAGTACATGAACTTTAAATGATAGGTGATAGCATGCTTATCGATGAATTTGATAGCTTAGAAATTCATAATTTTATGTGAAGGTTATGGTGATGTTTACTTGACTAAAACTTGTAATCTTGTGAGTTAGGATGGGGAATTGTATGAGATGAATGGTTAGACTTTTATTTCTGTAATTCAATTATATTTGATTATGGTTGCCTTGTGGATATGATTTGGCGGATGGTGGATAGGTTTACAACATGTTTAGGACTTGTTATTAGCTTTCTACATGAAATTTTACACTTATAATATGTTAAATGCTTGCTATTATAATTCATTGGTTAAATTGATGACACCTCTGTAAAATTCATCTATTAGACCCTAAACATGATGTATGATGAGTTTTGCGATGTTTGGCATGCTTAAGAGATGATTGGTGACTTGTTTGTTGCTTGGTTATGATTGCTTGTTAAGCTGTCCAGAATTTAGGTTGGATTCATCTAGGTGTAAACTGATGATACTTGCATGTTTTTGAGTGATTCTTGAGCCTAAATTATAGTACCTTAAAATATATTTCTGGAAATATAAGCCTTGTAGAATTTGCATACCTGGAAGTATGATTTTTACATTTTTGGAATTAAAGTGTTTGAATCTGAATTTCTGAGTTTAAATTTGTGATGTAGTATTTGATTTTTGGTATCAAAACCATGAGGTTCTGGAACTTTTCCTTTGGTGGTTATGATGTTTATATATTGTGTGACACCTGTAATTTTTGGTTTGATGTATGGAGTAGGGTGAGTGTGCTTGTCTAGGCTATACTTTTGGTGTCTGTAATTCTGGGTAAGTTCTGGACATGTCTGGACTTATGATTTTCCATAGGCCATTTGACCTGGAAATAAAATCCCCCAAAATTTGGAGAGTCTCTTAACTCGTATGGGAACCCCTGGGAATTTCCTTGATTTTATTTGAGCTAATTAAGTATTTTATAAAAATCGCTAAAGTCTGGTCCAGATTCGAAAAATACTAAAAGACAGAAATTTATGAACTTGAAACTAAGTATAAATGGGCGATAAGTTAAACATGATTTATAAATGGAACACATATGTGATTTATGATATGTCCTAATGTAGATTTAGTGAAGCGGGAACGTTGAACTTGCTTGTGTGCCTTCTCTTACGCACACACATTTGAGGTACAGATATTCTGACTTTATCTCTTAAGGTTTCTCATGATTCATACACATCTCTTTGATATTAGCTTTAATTATAATGCCTTTGATCTGAGCCTTACTATTATGGCTTTCTTATATGATTTTTGTATTATGCCTTATTGAACCTTGCTTTGAATCTTGATATGAACCTTTATATTATGACTTTCATTTGACCTTTCAGTTTAATACCCGAGCCATTTTCCTAGCCATGAAGGTAACATGGCCGTGTCATTGATGCTCCAATGACATGACTCTAGGGCGGTGGAGTGATGTTCTGTCCCGTCCCTTTTTGTGATATTATGCGCGCTTTATATTTGGCTATGGCCACTATGATTTGATTTGCAGGGGCGTATGGATGCATCCTAGATTTGATTTGATTTGCATTTGATATGATATGATATGTTTTGGTGAATGGTGTTGTGTGCAATACACGCCTTTCACAATTTTGGGAGCTAGCTACTCCATGGTTACTATGATATGATATGGTTTGTTTGATTTGGGCTCGTGGTGGATTACTGACTCTCTTTACCTTACTCTATACCCTTGTTATACTCTCTGTTACTCCACAATGCACCATATTCTATATTTTTCATCTTTAGTTTTCCGTTGATTACTCATTCATTCAATATCCTTAGGTGATTCATTCGACTACCATACTATACTCCAGTTCATTTTACTTGTCATACTCTCATTTCATTTTGTGGGCTATGATTATCATTTAGTACTCCTATTTGCTATTTGTGACTACCATTCTTGTACTTTTGGTTCGTATTTTTCCGTTGCGTACGATATTGGTTTGGCTTAGTAATTGATGTTTACCTGACTTGTTGTTCTGCCATGTTAACACTTCTGTTCATGCTACTGGTTGATGAAGGAATATGGTTCAACTTATGTTATCCGTCTAGTTGAATTGTTTAGCTTACCATGCTATGTTCTTGTTTAGTTAATTCATTCAATTACGATGTTCGTTTGGTATGCCTACCTGATACATGTGACTATCATGCTTACACTGCTGTTAGTATTTTCGCTGGTTATGATACGTGTTCTGTTTATTGACTATGGGTTATCTGACTTGTGTGATTGCCATGCTTACATTCAATTTAGTTGCTTCCGTCTACTTATAGAATTCAGTTTGGCTTATATGTTATTCTGATTTTCGGATTTATTCGTGTTGCCATATTTACGTTTAGTTGATACGCTGACTGCTATGCTTGTACACTGTTTGGTTACTTGTTTTGCTTATGATGTTGTCTATAAATTCCTATTCGTTTATGTCCAGTATTTATATGTTTGGTTATTTTATGTGTACTTATGTATGTTCGCTGACGCGCTGCTTTGCTTTGGTCTCCTTTGTTTCATTTTGTATTTCTGATTTTGTTTAGCTTTTGTTTTGTTATATCTGTTCACTGGGCTTTTTAAGCTCAACCACATTTCTTTTCCATGCGGCAGGTACCAAGTGGGATGTTGGGCTTGATGGGCTGAGAGTAGGAGCATTTGAGTGAACCAACCCTAGTTTCCCTATCTTATTGGGCTATTTTTGAAGATCATTGTTTTGATATTACATTTTTGACATATTGGATTTTATATTTTTTCCTTGTAAGTCATTCATTTATATGACTTGGTATTTTATTTTATAAGTCTTCCGCTTGCAGAATTTTATTAGTATGTTATAATATGACTCCATAACGTGACATTCGGACCCTTGTCAGGTTGGGGTGTTACACCTACTCTCGCCATTGAGCCATTCAAAAGATGGCCGATCATTCTCAAAAGTGGCATGATGGAGGAAGCCAAAAAAACCTAGGCGGAAATCTTAAAGGTATTGCTGCAATTACTAGCAAGCTTGAAAATCTTGGTCGGGACATGCTCAAGCTCAGGGAATGTGTTCATGCTATCCAAGTAGGATGTGAAAGCTGTGGAGGGGGACATCTCACAAAAAATTGTCCTCTCATTGACGAAGATAGCAAGGTTGAAGAAGTTAAAGATGGTGAAAATCGACCGTTTCAAGGGGATAATCGAAACGGTAATGGCTATCGTGGAGGACCTCCCCCATATTATAACCGTGGGACTTTCAGGGAAAGAAGAGCTAATTTGGAGGAAACAATCAGCAAATACCTCGAAGACTCGACTAAAAGGCAAAAGGAGCAAGAAGAATGGCTTAAGAACTTTCAAGAAAGCACAAACAAAAGCCTTTTTAGTCATGACGAATCGCTAAAAAACTTAGAAACCATGATTGGCAAGCTTAGTGACGAGGTACAGAGAAGAAATGAAGAACAAAAGAACAAATCAATAGCATGCAAAGCCGTGTTTTCTGAAAAAGACAAATCCGACGATGGTTCTAGCATGATAGAGGAAAATGATGTTGATGGTGCTGACAGAAGTCAGTTACGCCGTAACCCAACTTCAGAATTACGGCGTAACTGGGATACGTGGTCTGACAGGTTTCTCGAATAAGATGAATCAAGAATGCATGTTATTAACGGGTGGTCCAGTGATACAAACCTGTGCCCTCAATCCCCATCCAAGAGGAAGAATCACTGGTGTAAAGCAATACCAGTGGATAATGGTGAGTGGTACGATCTATGGGCCTCATGCAACCCTCATAACAAAATTTGCGACGGAGGAGACGATAAAGAGAGGGTTAAAAATAACAAATACATGTGGTCTGCATTTAATGATGATGAAAGGTTGGCAAAATTCTCAATCGAAGAAGAGGAGGAACCACCTATTAAGCACTGCTGCAATCCCATAATGATCACGGAAGACGAGTCCACACGAGCATGGCCTACATGCAATCCTTTCCGTGAATATTGCAACGGGGTGGTAATATGGAGGGCGAAGAATGGACATGCCCTCATGAGCTAGAAAGACATGACGTTAAGTTCGGAGATCTATCCTTTGATGATTGGTATTTGGTAAGATTCGGGGATGCTATCATTAATCCGGGTCTACTTAAGAAGCTAAAGCTCGATTATGAAGAACATTGTCTCCAAAGAGAATCTGCGTATTAAAAACCAATCGAAGATGATACCTCCTGCAAGGATGTCCCCTCAAGCAACACCAATGATAAAATAGCTCGGAAGCATTGATGTGAGAAGATAAAGACCGTTGGCGAAGTTTTTTTGGTGTCTTGTGAACCCGTTTGATGGCGAATGTAACGGAGGAAGTAGCATTGCGAGAGTTGGGGATGATGAGTTCTTGTGGACCTCAACCAATGACGAGGAGAGGACAGAATTACCTTGGCTAGACAAGTTGGGATTTGACGATTGGGTCAAGATCAAATATGGAAAGGTAGATGCTTCCACTAAGGAGAATATTTGGAAAGGATGTATAAGTGAGGAAGACCCGAGTGAAGAAATTCCCAACGATGTGAGTGAATTGATGGATGAAGATATCAAAGATACGAAGGGTAATGAGAAAGAAGAATGCAAGCGTGTGCTTGTGGAAGACTTACTAGACGATAAGTGGTTTAAGGTTACTGAGTCCGATGATGATGACATCGAGGGAATTATGGACTACCTTGAACTACAAGGTGAAGACGGGTTCACTGACCCCGATGATGAAGTATATGAACAAAGAAGGTGCAAACTTCTCGGTATTCCGTACAAAAGGCCGCCACCAATTGTAGCTGAAAAATATGAGTTTACAAGATACCACTTGGGGCCGGACGAAATTTTTTGTAAAATTCGGAAGATTGAGACGAAGGAGTATCTCCGCACCGCTACTAAAGTTGCTTGGGTCAGGCACAACTTGATGAAGGATATGGAGGAAGTTGGCCAAGTTCGAAGGCCACCGTAAAGCCCCAATGGCTTTGAGTCTAACTTAAAGACTCGATAATAAAGAAAAGTGCTCTTTTCGGAGACAACCCGAATTATATTTTTTATTTTTTTTATTTCTATTTTTGTTGGGTTTTGTGTTTTTAACAAATTTTGTAGGAAATTGGAGAAGAATTCACAAGTAACTTGAACGGGGACCAGGACTGTCCATCAGTTACGGCGTAACTCATCCCAATAATTACGCCGTAACAAATCATTAGTGGAGATTCTCTCCAGAACATTACCAATTACGGCGTAATCCCATGCTATGGTTACGCCGTAGCTACCCTCCAGTAGCGACTGCCAGGTTTTGCCACAATTACGGCGTAACTCCTTCTATGAGTTACGACGTAACTATCCACCAGTCTTAATTCTTTCTATTTAAACACAATAACCCTGTATTAGTTTTTAAATGAACTTTGTGGGTATGTTCCCTGTAAGCCCTCACGAAACTACACTCGTCCACTTGGGACACCAAGTGGTTTAAAAAGCTTGTTGCATACGCTAAATGCAACCGTGATTCCTACGAAAGTGAGTTAGTTTTCTTTTTGTTTTTATTTTTCTTTTTAGAATTATGCTTGTTGGTAGTGTGATTTCAGGGAATGAAGTTTGCTCGTGGATGCTTAAGCGAAGGCACGACTCTTTTCGTGGGCCTTCTTTCTTTTAGGAGCGAATTTCAGGGAAGTTCTCGCTCTAATTCTAATTTCTCTTCACATTTGTTTAACGTTTAGTACAAAAGAGACTTTGTACATTTCAAGTGGGGGGGACGGGAGTAGAATTATCTCTTGAACTTTATTGCCCTCGTTTTTCTAGTTTATTTTGAAAAATTATGGCGTTTTTAATTTTGACATGTTTTTCTTAACCTAACTAAATTAGACCTTAGCCGAGCACATTATAACCCTTGATAATATATGGTGAGATTAGCCTTATCCGTTTCCAAATATTTACCCAATCCACCAAATTATGAGTGTGCGGTAGCTTGTAAACTTTAGAACTTGGCCTTTGCATCATTTCGAGACCATAGACGAGGTATGTTGAGTTAAGCAATGTATAATCGGTTTAAGAAGGAAATATTATAGGATTATCACCCAAACAGACCTATCCTTGTGTGTTCATCGATTAGTCACCTCGACTTTTCGACCCCATGTTAAACCCTTTTGTTGCACTCGACTTTAGTGCAAGATACCCCTAGATACACCCGTCTGAGCCATTCCTTTCATTTTTTTCACCCAATATATATCGTTTCGTTACACCCATTCACCTTAGCCTACCGTGTAGTCTTAATTTGTGATCGAGAAGTCATTGTTTTCCTAAGTTCAAGGTTCAAGTAGAGAGGTTCGGAAATCAAGCTTTCGTCAAAGACATATATTTGAAGATCATTGAAGACCCCCCATATTCTCATGTTATGTTCATCTCAAGTGGGGGGATGTTATGTTTAGTTATGTTGAAAAACAAATTCGAAAAAAAAAATAAAAAATAGTTATCGTTATTTGTTTATTGTAAGAAATGTTATAAGCACTATGTTGAAGCTTGTAGGATCTTGGTTTGATAATCAAGAGGTGCGGCGCCTTTAGGTTAAAAGGTTTAGAGAGAGAAAGTGAGAGAGGATGGGAACCCTAGAGAGACAAAGAAAAATATATTATGAAGGTCCAACCCTTTGCCTTGGAGGGCAAAGGGTATTTATAGGGTACAAGCTTGGACGCCTACTTTAGGCTGTGGATCAGGCATACAGTGGGTAAAGACCCGTCCGTCCTCCACGGTGTTACAAAGTAATCTAAATACTAACACTGAATAACTACGACTACGAGCTTTCTAACGAGTATACATACTTGAGGTGACCGACACTTTAAGTACTGGATTTACTAAATCCCAACAATCTCCCCCTAAGGGAGGTCACCTCAACTTGACCTCAACTTACAATGATTACAAACTGATATGACATTTCTATGTTCTTGGTTTCTTTGATTAGGCACTTTTGTTCTTTAGCTCGTAGTCTTTGATTCATCAAGTTCTGCATGTTTTGTTAATTCGAGTGGAGGTCTTTAACTGATCCACGTGATGTTTGAGTCTTTGAACCAGCTTTGAAATTATAAGCAACCATAATCTCTAACTCTTCCTTTGTGGTGTTGATAGTATGTGATGTTGTGACTTTTGGACCGACATGCTCACATTCTGGATCATGATATCTTCTTATCAGAGTAGCGAAAGCTTTGTCTGATTCATGATATTCGCAGCAGCGTAGCAGAAGCATGGAGTGAAAATATCAGAGTCATTGATGCACTTATCATGATTTCTTTAGAGATGAATGTAATGAGTGAGCATGTGGTTATGGATTGACCGCATCATTCGATCACCGCAAACGCGTCAAGCGCACTGCATACAACAGTTAGCAATAAAGCGCGAAAGTGTCTTTGAATACTTCGATGAATTGAGGTACACGCCCACGGTTCCCGCTGATCGATACAAATCTCGCTGTGATCGTAAAATTCAAGAATTTCCTTGACGGGGTTTCGTTGCTCTAGTCGTTCTCAAACCGAACGTCTCAAAGAAGACAACACGGAGTGAGTGAACCAATGAATATAGATCCACCGATTGATGAAGAGATTTGAAAACAATCGTGTATTACTCAATAGAAATTGTTTTTGCAATACAACGAAGGTTTTATTGAAAATCAATTATCAATCATAAATACCCTTTAATTTTGAAACAACAGTACACAGTCGATGTGCCATGGAAAAGAACTTTTAAGCACAACGATCGGTTTTTCAAAGGTATCTGTCAATTCATTTCCTGGACCAAGGTTGATTCAAAATGAATCGCCCCATCGTTTCTATCCAGTTGTCACAAGCTTGATCTTTTGCAAGATCTCACATATCACCTACCAAGAGCTTGTTTGATGTTGGCTCTAGAAGGATTTCCATCTTCATCGTGAATACTTAACATATCACTCAGATGTTCTGGCAATATCACAAGGATAATGCGTAGGACTAAAGATAAAATCTCTCTTTCCACATTGTGTGAAACAGAGAGTCTTCATGGAAAGTGTCCTAAAGAGATTTATTGATGATCTCGTGGTTCTAGACTCAATTTGTGCATATTTGGATCCTATATCGGAGACTAGGGAGAGGGTCTCCTTTTTCAATATCAACAATCTCTAAGAGAAAGTCGATAGATAATGTCGGTTCCCTGTGAAAATGAAACAAGTCCTTTTAAGAGGAACTTGAGTGGTTTGGAAAGTTGAAGTGCGATGCGTCCTTTGGGTCCATGACGTCTTGTCTTCAATACCGATGTTACCATCGTAGCATATGAATTGAACCCGGTTTACGCCCTAAGGTTGAATTGATGGAGGTGATTCTTTTCACCCTTTTTCACATTCATTTCTTTTTCATTCTTCAACCCCTTCACCGCCACCGAGACTTCATAAGTAGAACCTTGTTGGGTTTATTCCAGTACTAGCTCAGACTCAGTCCGCACTCTTCCCATTACTCACTTTTCTCCTTTTCTCAATATTCCTAAAGACTCAACACTATCTAGTGGATTGTCCCTGGGTAGATCCCTCCGGTTCTGGCGGATCATGGGAACAAATACCTAACCTTATCATCCTTATATCACCATACATACAGTAAAGTTGGTCGGTCTATTTGGTATTGTTCATCTGCCATTGGAACCAATTGAAAACCATTTGAAAATCAATTCAGATACTTAGGATTTATTATCAAAGCATTTTGTACCTGAATTGTTTTTGATATTTTTAGAGCAAGAGCTCCCCCTCAACATGTGCATCGAGTATTTGAAATCGTTTTGCACACGGAGGCAAGAGACAGAAATAACTTCTTTGATTATCATTTTCTAAAAGATATCAACATCACTTCCTTAATTAAATCAAGTAGATAAAGCATTTCCGGGAAGGATGAGGTTTTCATAATCTTGCTCCCCCTCAATATGTGCCTTAAGGTTTGAAAGAGTTTTGCACATACTAGAGGGAACCTGCACATTGATCACGTTTCAAATCTTAGTGGTTTAAGATAAATGCTCCCCCTCAACATGTGCATGGAAAATTTGAAATCGTTTGGCACATGTGGGAAGGAGAGCTTGTACATCCTTATAAAACCATTTACCGATTTATCAGTTTAAATCCAATTTAAAGCACAAATTCTCCCCCGATTACAATTATCAAATCATTTGAGATTTGTGATCTCTGTAGATTTAAATTGATTTTGAAGGCTTTTAAAGGAGAATTGTGACTTGATAATGAAAGCATTTTGCTGATAATGATCAGATTTTAAGACTTTAAACTCCAATGATTAAACATGCATGATTATCTTTTGAAGACAATTGAATGACAAATAACTTTTTGATTTAATTGAAATCATTCTCCCCCTCAATCAATGACATAGGTTGTTGATTGAAAGATAGATATTTTGACAAATAAGACCAGATGATTATCAAAAATAGAGTCCGAGTTATTTTGCAAAGCAATTGGTTTTTATTAGATAGTAGATAAATGTTTATAGAATCGAGCATGAGATTTGAAAAATGATAAAGCATGGCTCAGTTCTTTCTTTGAAAACGGTTCTCGTTCGAGATGACAATAAACCAATATTTTCTCCATCTCGTTTTTTTTTTTTTTTTTTTTTTTTTTTTTTTTAAGAGTT
Organism: Chrysanthemum lavandulifolium; assembly: GCA_022545495.1. Taxonomy (NCBI): domain Eukaryota; kingdom Viridiplantae; phylum Streptophyta; class Magnoliopsida; order Asterales; family Asteraceae; genus Chrysanthemum; species Chrysanthemum lavandulifolium. The sequence goes on along the minus strand of CM040241.1, from coordinate 229,698,117 downwards.
CGAACTTCATCTAGAGACCCGTGCCATTCTTTGAGTGGCAACTCAAAGTCCATAGATGTTATCGAACCGACAAGAAAAAATATGAAAATAAACAATATTTTTGAAGATTTTCAAGATTTTACGATTTTTTTTTTTTTTTTTTTTATGGATTTTGAAAAGTTTATATTTTTCTATTTTTGTTTTGTTGGTTTTATATTTTTGTATTTGGTTTTTGAAAAGATATATACAAAGAATAGATAAAGTCGAACACCTTTACTCCTCGACGTCTTCCTGAAGACGTTTGATCGTTTCTGGTTGAAGGCTCTTTAATCCTAGTCGTGGAAGAATAAACTCAAAACGTTCTCAAGGAAGAGCTTTTGTGAAGATGTCTGCTAGTTGATATTCAGTCCTTACGAAGTATAGTTCAACTACACCATTTTCCACTTGTTCCCTGATGAAGTGATGTCGAATGTCGATGTGCTTTGCTCGAGAGTGTTGAACATTGTTGCAGCAGAGAGCAATGGCACTTTTGTTATCACAGTACATAGGAACTTTGTTGAATACAAAGCCATAGTCAGATAGTTGGGATCTCATCCATATCTGTAGAGGATATGGAAGTGCTCATCTGTTTCTTTGAAGACCAGCTTACAAGTTTATCACCCAAGAACTGAGCACCACCTGACGTACTTCGACGTGTATCTTGACATCCTGCATGGTCAGCATCTGCATAGGCCGTTAGTGACATACCGGAGTCCTTCGGATACCAAAGTCCCATATTAATGGTTCCTTGGAGATACCGAAAGACCCGTTTAACCGCTTCAAGGTGCTTTTTGGTAGGCTTAGCACGGTATCTAGCACACATGCATACATGAACAAAATGTGCAGTCTGCTGGGTGTGAGGTACATCGTGATCCTATCATACTACGATATTTCGTTTGATCTACTATGATCCCTGAGTGGTCCTCATCTAGTTTAGTACGCTCCACCATAGGAGTGTCAACAGGGTCACTTGAGGTAAATCCAAATTTCTTTAATATTTCATTAGCGTATTTAGATTGATTTATAAAAATGCCTCCGGGACTTTGTGAAATTTGTAATCCCAAGAAAAATGACATTTGTCCCATCATTGACATTTGAAATTTGGAGCCCATCTCCATAGAAAAACGGTCACATTCATTTGGGTCAGTCGAGGCAAAAATAATATCATCAACATAAATTTGAGCGTGAATTAAATGTTTGCGACTTTACGGTGAACAAGTGTTGGATCGATCGCTCCTTTGTGAATCCGTGGATAGAAGAAATTTTGATAGCGTATCATACTATGCCCTTGGAGCTTGCTTCAAACCATAAAGGGCCTTTTTCAAGCGATAGACATGATTAGGATGCTCTGGATTCACAAAACCTTCTGGATGGCTGACGAATACCACTTCTTTGAGATCTCCATTAAGAAATGCGGTTTTCACATCCATCTTATAAACAACCATGTTTTTGCTAGCAGCATTGGCCAAGAAGATTCTGATGGCTTCGATACGTGCAACAGGAGCAAAAGATTCTTCAAAGTCAATTCCTTCTTCTTGACGATAACCTTTAGCAACTAACCGTGCCTTATTTTTCATAACATCACCGTGCTCATCAAGTTTCACTTTGAAAATCCACTTGAGAGCAATGATCATTGCACAATCAGGAGTTGGTACTAATTCCCATACATCTAGATGATCAAACTCATGAATTTCTTCTTGCATTGCATTAAACCAGCTGTCCTCAGACATTGCAGTTTTAACATCTTTTGGTTCGATCTTAGAGAGTACTGAGTTAAAGAAGCACCATAAGGCATCGGTTGCAAGTTGTTTCCGTGTGGATACAGGATGAGAGAGGTTTCCAATGATGTTGTCCAATGGATGATCATGAGTCCATTTTCTAAGGTGTTCGTGTGGTTGTTGTTGAAGGACTGATGTAGCAGAGTTTATATCCCCTGATGAAGATGGTTCAGGTGTTGGTTCAGGGGCAAAGATGTTTTCAAATGGAGCATCTTCGGGAGTAGCAAAGGGATTAACTTCATCATTGGTTCCAGACACACTCCCATGATGTACATTTGATGATTGATGATTTGTTGATGAGACAGTATGAGCAGCAGCAGGCGCTTCTTGACTTAATGACATTGAAACTGGAGAGTTGAATTCATTGACCGGGATAGGAGCAGCCTCTGTTATTGGATCTGATAGATCAGTGGGACTTGGCTCATAATGTTCATCAAACATTGGATCAAATAGTTTCTTTAAATCATCTTCAGATGGAGGTACATATAGAGTTACTGGAGAGGAGTTTGGTACAAGGGATGACCCAATGGGACTATTTTGAAGTGCGGGTCCCAAACTGGATTGTCCTGGAGCCATTTGCCCGGACAGCTCATCGAACGTAACGTGAATAGTTTCCATGATATCTCGAGTTCTTTTGTTGTAGATTCGGTAACCCTTCTTGTTTGGTGCATAACCTACAAAAATTCCAATGTCGGTTTAGCTCTTAATTTACCTAAATCTTGACCGTCATTTGTTGGATAGCACAAAGCACCAAACACACGAAGATAGGATAAATCAGTTTTCGTTTATGAACAAGTTCATATGGAGTTTTCCATGAGAGATGTGAATGAGAGAACGATTTTGGGTATAGCGAGGCAGTGGCAATGGCTTGACCATAGAAACATTGGAACCTTTGAATAAATTAGCATTGTTCTAGCGGCTTCCACAAGAGTTCGATTTAGTCTTTCACCGCACCGCTCGTTGAGGAGTTCATGGAACACTTCTTTGATGGTGATTCCAATACTTTCATAAAATTGACTTAAGTCTCGGTTAACGAACTATGTGCCATTGTCGATTCGAACAATTCTAACCGTGTTGTTAAGGCGAACACGAAGTTGCTTGATAAGTTTGATGATGACAGCTTGAGTTTCATCCTTGGTTCTCAAAAACTTTACCCAAGTAAATCTAGAGTAGTCATCAACAACGACTAAAATGTATCTCTTCCCATTAATCGTTTGCACTCTCATTGGTCCGCACAGATCCATATGAAGGGTGTGAAGAACTTCCATTACAGAGTTTGTGGGTTTTGGTTTGTGGGCATATTTCGTGCTTTTTCCCAATTGACAAGTTGAGCAAAGATGATCTTTCTCATATTTTAATCTGGGTAAGCCTCTGACAAGATCCTTTCTGGAGAGATTTTTATGGTGCCGAAGTTCAAGTGATTGAGACGACGATGCCATAACCAAGACTTAGTTTTCGAAGCCTTTGACAACAAGCATATTGGAGAGGACTTCATCATGTCTTCGATAGAAATGGTGTATAGGTTAGAACCTCGAGTTCCTCTTAATAATTCTACACCGTCAAGATCTCTAACGAAGCAAGTATGTTTTCGAAAAGCCACTTCAAGATCGGAATCACAGAATTGGCCAACAGAGAACAAGTTATAACCAAGACCTTCCACATAGTATACCCGGGAAATTACACTATCTCCAACCACATAATCTCCATAACCCATAATAGCTCCAAAATGGTCGTTTCGAATCTAACGATCCCGATAAATTTACTCACGAAGTTCATGAGTCATGAGCGATCTCGGTCATATGCTTGGAGCGACTGAGTCCGTGTACCACGAACAATTTGAACGATCTGCGGTTGAACACAGACAAGAATGGATGATGGATAATTGGGATCCCCATGCAAGAATGGGTTCCATTTGGTTAATGTGATGATTGGATCACCCACATCGACATAGAAGCATTCATATCGAAATTGAGGCAATGGAATCATTATGAATAGATGCATTACTAGTGTTCGATTTGCCCTATTAAAAGTATGTGCACTTCTTAAGGGAGCAGTTCTACCGATGAGGCATCCATTTTCTAGTGGGCATTGCTCGATTATTCTTATGGCCAATGTGTATCCATTGATAACCTATCTTTCTAAATGTTCTTCCCGTGGACTTCCTTTGTTTTCTAACTTTCTTTTGCCTTTGCCATTTTGCCTTCTTAGCATGATATTTTGCATTATCGATGTTAGCGGAGATTTGTGACATTAGACAAGGCTTTCACACCACATTCATGATTAGAAAAAGAATTCAGCGGACATCATAACAAGGTTTGCAAGTAGTATCGAATTGAATTAATTACAATGCGCCTATGGCCAATACTAGAATCAACACGATTCGTTTTATTCGACTCAAGCTTAAAGTTCCTATGTTGGTCTTCTACTCTCTTCCAATGCACATTCTTAGCTTGCGAGGTCCTATCATTCCTTGTATTGTCTTGAGACTTTGACCGCTCGCTTTAATGTCACCGATTACTCTGTAGAGGAATGGGAACATTAGTTGGTTTTGCTACTCTTTGCATTTCCTGTTTAGATGTGTTGGGATCTGAACTACATGCAGGCACACTAAGGTTCACTTTCTTAACACTAAGCGATCTGGAATCTATCCTATTTGAAGATATACTTCAATGCTCATTCAAAACATTGGGCATTGAATGGATATCATACTCGGCACTAGGCATAGAACACGGAATCAAAGGATTAATTCTCTCACCTAAAGACTTAGGGCATATTATGATAAGGCATTCTAGAATTTCCTGAGATCGTTTGGCATATAAGCATGCATGCCCAATTGCATTATCAAGTGGTTTCTCTAACTTATCCTCTTCAACAATCTCACGGAGACATTCTAGGCAATCCTTAAGGGATGCGAAATATGTTTGAATAGCAAGTTTATTGTTCCTAAGATGAGGAGGAACATATTTCATGAGACAAAGCATATTTATTACAAGCGGTACCTTTGATCCAGCATTCTCCCCATTGGTCATTGGCATTTTCCCTTTTACCTGGCTCTTCAGATTCTCAATTTCCTTTTGCAATGAAGCTATTTGTTCGTTATTTTGATTACGAGTGACTTTTATTGATTCAAATAACTCATTGAAATGACGTTTAACCTTTTCATTTTCTTCTAGAAAACTTTCGTTTTCCTTTTGTAATGCATTTACTAAGTTTTGAAGATGAAACATTTGAGAATTCTGAGAATCTAAAGGAGGAGGCATTTGGGAGCCAGCCACATTGGTCTTTTCACCCTTTAATTGAGAGATTTGGGCTTTCAATCTTTTGATCGTGTTATAATGAGCTCGAATTTGTTCATCACATTTGTTAATTTCAAAAGCTGCATCAAACTCGGGAGCATCGGAGGATGTCTTGATATTTGAGGTTTTAACATTTTCTTTGAGATGTTGATATTTTAATTGCAAAGCAAGATGTTCAACTTCTAATTTAGAAAAGCTGTCTAACAGTTATCATGATCATCTTGTTCGATTTTTCATGCAATTTTAAATTCGTGGTTTCAAGCTCAATTACGATCATGGGAAACTTTCAAAGCAACAGATAATTCTTGAAATTGAGATGCAGTAATAGAGGAATTCGTAGCAACATAAAACACATCTTGAGCAACACATTGAGAGATCAAGTTTTCATTAAATATGTGCAGATTCTTCCTTTCAATTTCATTATACTTAAGTTCCTGTTCATGATCATTGACTTCAACTATCATTGCATCAAATTCCTTTTCCATTTCTTTAATAAAAGTGTTTATTCCAATTTTAAGACTCTCAAATTGACCTTTTAACTGATTAAAGAAAGGCATGACCTCGGTTAAATAACATTCTTTGGTTTGCTCAAAACCCTTTCCCCTCGATTATCTACGTAGAGTGATTCTCTTCTTACATGTTTTCTCAAAATCAACAAACGGTGATAAACAACATATAGGCTGATTAAGGTCCTACTATTAGTGGCAATAGATCTAGGAACTAGGTGCATTGGTGTATTAGGAGGATACACAGTTGCTTTTGGCATTTTCCTACAAGGGGAATTCTTTTCAACAAGATTCTCAGCTTTTAGCATTTCCATATCCTTTTTCCAAAAAATCTGTTCTCGGGTTAATTGCGTTTGAGGCTTAAACATGTTCAAGGAAATTCAATTTTCCTTTTTGTAATCATGGGGATTGATCATTATGTTCTTCTCTTTGCATTTAAGATCTTCTAGATTTTTATTCATTTTCTCCCTTGTGACTTTATCAGATTTCTTATCTTCCTCAGTGCACTCTATGCAACTAGGGTTCTGTCTAGGTTTAAGGATTTCATTACCATCATAAAGTACCTTATGAGCAGCTCTAGCCTTTTTAATAACCGCTGGACTTGGTTCCTCAACAAGGGGAACGCTATGCTTATCGCTTAAGACTCTATGCTTATTGACCATGTAAGCAGTCTGAATGGTATTCCCTTGTATGTACAACTTATTTTCAAGTTTGTTTTTCAAAGTTTTCAGATTGGAAAAATCATTCAAAAGTTTTGATTCCTTAGCATTGAATTCTTACTTAAGCAATTTCACATTTTCTTGAAGTTCTTGTTTTTGCTTAGCAGTTTTAGAAAGCTTTTCTTGCAAGGAGTTTAACTCTTGTTTTAATACTTCTTCTCTAAAATTACTTTTTCTAATAATTGTACGCATTTGGTTATCCATATCCTGCTCACGTGTAGTTAGCTCAAACTTAGCACAATGTTCATAAATGGCAACTTGTTCCTTATAGGTATTGAGTTCAGTGGTCAGGGAATCATCAGGCACAAATGCAGTGAATTCATCAGGCATGCATGTATTGTTAATTGCAGAAGACTCATCACTAGGTACAATAAGACTGTCATCTTGTTCCACATATTGTTCATATGGAATAACATTGTCATTTCCCATATTTTTAATATCTGACTCAATGACTTCAGTAGATTGTACTTCATGGTGAATCTTTTGCTCATCAACCACATCATATAGTTTGAGTACCTCTTTAATGATGGATTCCTTGGATGGACTGGCTTGTTGAGGTGAAGAGGTCATTGAGAGATATTAGCCATGAAGATGGTTTGTGCACATGGTTCATCATCAACGTCGAAGTCATATGCATCACAATCGCAACTTGAAAGGCGTTGGGATTGTTACGAGCGACATGCTTTGGTTGTTCGTCCACATCGATCGTATGTTCTAGCATTCCCATCATCAAGAACAATGACTCCTCTTCATTCAACATTGCACCATTATCTTGTGCTTGAACCGGCAACATCTTATCCTCAAGTATTCTGCGTTACGAGGCGTTTTGGTTGAGTACAATTCCTAGCAATGTGCCCTTCTCCACCACAGCTTGTAGCACTTGATTGGTTTTAATTGACCCCGAACAATATTCCTTCCACGATTCGATTTCCAACATATCCACCACCAACACCGGCATTCCCATAACCTACATTTCCTTGTTCATTGTGTGGAGGATAAGCGTTACATCTACCTTGCACATTTTCCACCACAATCCTTCCGTCTCTTACGGTAGCATGATTTTGACGATTTGATGCGATTCGATATAGTTGTTAGTGTGGGGGTGAGGTTCGGGTTTTCTTGACCATAAGAGCCACTTGATTGATAAAGTGCTCCATGACTGCATCAGAAATAGGTTGCTTATATCCAGAATCAGGAATGGGCTTGCGATTATCAATTCCAGTGGGTGTGACTTGTGATGCTTTGGTGAAGAATGCAGTTGTATCATTTGATGAGCTTGTTTCTCCTGGTTGTGATTTGAACTGTTCAAGAATCCTTCTTTCAAATATAGCATGTTTCTCATTCTGAAGAAGGAAAGCATACAATTATTCATAGTTGGTGTTCTTAAGTCCTTTGGTAAGCTTCACAGAGGTGACAAACTTGTGCCATTCAGGATTCATGTTGTTTACAATTTTGAGTTAAATTGAATGTTTGGCATAGTCATCTTGATATTCCTCATATCATTCACCGACTTGTGGAATCTCACATAATATTCATAGACACTTTCTTCAAAGCTTCATCTTAAAGTGCTCAAATTCATCATACAATTGTGATTCTCTGTCTTGATGGTCAATTCGAACACGAGAGAAGCATCTTGACATTATCCCAAACCGCCTTGGCTTACGTGTTGTGATTGATGAGCTTGTAGATGTCTTTTGGAAGACCACAGTATGATGTTTGAAGCCACGATATCGACATCAAATCTCTTTTCTCCTTATCACTCGACTCATCATAAGTCTTTGGTGCATCTAACCCAAAGATCATTGTTCCATCCGCTGCAGATCAATTATGTCTCTTGTAGTCTCAACCCGATACGGTCCTTCATCAATTGACTTAAGAATGTTAACCCCATTCTCCTTTCCTAAGCGAGACTGACTGATTCTTTGTGACCAAGACTCATAGTCGGTTCTATCAAGCATGGGAGGGCAGTATCGATCCTGCGCAACTTGCACATCATCGAACGGAAGACATGTTTAAATTCTACAGATTTTACAAATCTTTGACTTAACCGGAAATAGATTCTTTCACGGATTTTACAAAATCAAGAGATAACCGTAAAACTTATACACTTATGCGTAGAAAACAAAGTTACGCGAGAAACTTATGCGTGAAAGCAACGTTATGCGTAGGAACTTATGCGTAGATGAGAGCTTACGCTAGGCAAGCAGCCACGCTAGACTAGAGCTTCGCGTAGAGTTTTAGGGTAAAATGCTTAATTTTATGCGTAAACCAAAGCTTAGGCGTAAGAACCTTATGCGTAACTTTCCCTTAGGCGTAAGACAAGCTTATGCGTAAGAAAAAGCTTATGCGTAAGAATTGTTACGCGTAAGTTTTATGCTTATGCGTAAAATTAGGTTTTACCAAAATGATCTCTTACACTTCACGGTGCACGAGATATCCAAAGTCGAAGTGTTTTCGTGCTTATCCAAGCAAGAAGAACACCGAGTAACCACCGAAATGAAGATCAAGTGAAAAATTTCTTACGCGTGGGATTAGGGTTTTGATACGTAGAAAGTACAAATTTTGCCAAACACGTTTTTAAGATCAAAACCTTTACAAAACTTGATTATGATGATGAAACAACCTTAAAAACACCAAAACAACAAAGCTTGAGGATCAAAACCACCTTTCTCTCTTATGCGTAGTACCGTACACCCTTATCCAAACACTCTTAAAAACCAAGAAAAACGTGTAAAGTTTGAACCTTTTTGCAAGAAATAGAAATTTAAGCACTCAATAAACCTTAACCCACAAGAATCTTGGAATAAAAAGTGTAAATTTTAAAGCTTTAAGGATTCAAAAAACCTCGTATACGAGACAACCAATTTACGCGTAACAACTAAACCTTAACCCACGAATAACAATCAAACCAAGAACATGAGAGATGGATAAACCATGGCTCTGATACCATTTGTAGGATCTTGGTTTGATAATCAAGAGGTGCGGCGCCTTTAGATTAAAAGGTTTAGAGAGAGAAAGTGAGAAGATGGGAACCCTAGAGACAAAGAAAATATATTATGAAGGTCCAACCCTTTGCCTTGGAGGGCAAAGGGTATTTATAAGTACAAGCTTAGACGCCTACTTTAGGGCGTGGATCGAGCATCTGATGGGTAAAGACCCGTCCGTCCTCCACGGTGTTACAAAGTAATCTAAATACTAACACCGAATAACTACGACTACGAGCTTTTAACGAGTATACATACTTGAGGTGACCGACACTTTAAGTACTGGATTTACTAAATCCCAACAAAGCTCATCAAAGATTTAGTATCAAGGAGGCCACCTCGGGCACATTTGAAGATTTAAGTTGGTAATTATTGCGCCAATAGTTGAAGAACAGGTAATGTGCCCATCATGACGTCCGCTAATGGCACATCTACTTGGTATATCATGATCAGGTTTCTTAGCCTTGAAACTTGAACTTTGGATGAACGGTAAGCGGTGATTACTTGGTTATAGGTTTAGACTATTTGCTTGGTATTTTTACTTTACACCAATTAAATCCTATGTCTTATCCTACCCTTTAGTCATGAAGCGTGTCTAGGTGATGAAGTGAGCAATCTTTGGTGTCTTGGTCATGGATTTGGTCATGTATCATTGATTTTGTCCACTTTTCCGTGACATGTTAGTAATGACGATTCACCCTTAACCCATGTTGTGTCTACCCATACATCCTTCAAGAATTGTTTAGTCCTTAACTCTAGTGGTGGAGATTTGTGTAACCACCAAGCTTATGATAGAATACATGCTATTACTGTGCTTTGAGTGATCACCCCGAAATTGACACTTAGATTAGTTGAGAGATTTTGAGTGTTTTGTTCCCATTCTGTGAGGTGTTCGGCTTTGATTTATTCTAGCATAAGGGATTTTTAAACTTATATTTTCCAGGTAATGGGAGATATCTTTTTAGAAATTTATCTAATAAGGTCTACTTAAGGGCAAGTAGAGTTCAAGTGGGGAGATATTTGATAACATCAAATAGTCCTGAATATTAAGTGTCAATTCTCCTGGATAATACTCGTCTTTTATATAATTTATATGGATTTACGCTTGTTTTCCTTTATATTTTACTTTCAGGTAAATTACGAGCATTGGAGCTAAAGAGACGCGGATTTGGAGATTTTATAAGAGAATTATGATAGTATGCCCACTGTGAAGAAGCTACGGCGTAACTCCACTCTCACATTACGTCGTAGCTAGTGCGTGACTCAAAAGGCCAACTCGGCAACAGATTACAGCGTAACTCCCAACTAAGGATTACGCCGTAACCAATTAGGTCAAAAGATGTTTCACGCCGCTATCAGCTACGCCGTAACTCCTTCCAATTATTACGGCGTAATCATGTCATTTGTAACCTGTATTGAAGATACGGCGTAACTCATCCCATGTGTTACGACGTAACCAGCTTTTCGAGAGCATTATTATGGAATTATTAAGGTTACAACAGTAACTCTCAACTAAAGTTCTGTAGTAATTAGATCTCGCCTATAAATACAAGCCCTAATTTATGCATTATACATCATTCACTCCACACTAAAAAGCGAGAACGTGAGTAGGGGTCCAAAGCGGATCTTGAAGAGCATACGGAGCCATCTCCGCGGAGAAATCACCCCAACGATAAGCATTAGCGATTATCTTTTCTTTTACCTTCGATTCATGTATTTCATTATGTCAAACATTGAATTGATTGTTTCTTTTAATATGATTGGCTAAGCACCTTTGGTGCTAGCCTAGTTATGATTCCTTAATTGTTTTGTTTACGTTTACATGCTTCCGTATAATTGTTTCTAGTGTATGCATGCATAGTTCGTTGGTAGCTACCCTAGTTTCAGTAGTTTTGAATGGCGGTAGTGTCTAGTTGCTTAGGAGAATTGACCAACTGACCATAAGTAGGTAGACTGAGTGTGAAGGGTAAAAATTGACCAACTGATGACCCTTCTTCGCTTGTGCGAACTAACCAAATGATCACCTGCCATTTAGATGAACTTAAGAAGTTAGGGATGAGTGTCTAAGATGCTAGCGCCCGGGCACTCATTGTTACGAATCTTGCATGTAGCGGAACTTAATGACTTGGCTTGGGGGTTTAAAAACAGCTGGACTTTCAAGGGTAGTAGCTTGATCTCCGGTGGAAGCCTTTGCCGATAGGTTAGGACGAACTGACCAAATGATGTCCTAGCGACTTAAACCCCCACTTGAATCAATTGAAAGTAGTTAGACGTGAACATAACATGATAGGATGAGTAATTAGGTTAGCACACTTTACCCCTATTGATCACAACTCTACCCTTTATTTGCTTTCTTTTATTTCTTGTTTATTAGTTAATAATCATCTCAAACCTAAAAATAATTAAAACCAGTGACACCTTGACTTAATTAGAATCCGCTCACATAGCTTTTGGGACGACCTCAGCTTTACCGATTACTACACTACACACGACCGGGTACACTGCCCGTGAGTGCATAAGGTGGACCATAGGTAAACGAGACACTTATAAATATTAAAACCTGGTCAGAAATCCTGCATTGGTACCACACATTAGGTTGTTTTTTAATCGATAATAATACATAATCAAAATTTTAGAAAAAAATCTCGTGTGTGCACAGATATTATAACTGAGATTTTATAAAATAACTATTGTATATGTTTACAAAATAAAAATGTGTAATTAGTTAACTAGTACTTAACAATGACTTGTAAAGAAAATAAATGATAAAAGAAGTCACAATAATAACAAATAATTAAATAATTAATATTTGAACAAAAAGGAAGTAATCATTATTTAATGAAATTTATTTAATAATAAAAATAATTAAAACAATAAAACACAATCATTAGACCTATAAGTGTGTATGGTTAAAGTCAAAAGTGTATATAAATCAAGTGACACTTAATTTTTTGTGGTCGGTAGCTATAGATGAAAACATCGAGAAGCGTATTATAATTGTTTCTGAATTTAGAACGACTCGAAAAGTATATCAAGATTATTCAAAATTGTCTTTTTTACATTATTTTTTTTACTACTTTGCTTTTTTTACAATCTAACACACATTAAATTAAAATTTAAATTACAACGTCAGTCCTTGTGGTTTAGCCGGATTTCATGTTTAGTCTCCGTTACAGAGAACTTATTGCAACCCTCCCCAGCGTTTGAATTTTTGCATGTTGCTAGTCCAAAATTCTAACGATCGTTATATCCGCTTGTTATCTCCACTCAGCTTTCATTTTCTTACGATCGTTATATCCGCTTGTTATCTCCGGTCAGCTTTCATTTTCTCCCTGGGTTCTTTTGTATTTTTAAACACACATAAACAAAAGTAATATCATATTCATAATGTGTGCCTGCCGTGTTTTCATAACTTGTGAACTGCACATAATCGCTTAATGACTTACATTACTTAACGGCTTAACACAATCATATGAACAATCATTTATTAGTTGATATCCCACACGATGTGAATGGTTCTTGGTGTTTATCGAAGAAAAGACTCGTTTAACATACGCATAATATATAAGTTGCAGATAGATATGACATCATTTATAGAAATATATGTCTACTTTATAACCCAATCATAGAGACCTGCATAATCTGCTACGAGGGGATACTAATTAAGCCATCTGCGATACTCATTGTCCTTAATAAAAATACCGTAGGACCAATAAAGAGCAAAACCACTCACAAGAGCCAAAACAAGTCCCAAAAAACCAAAATCTTGTGCACATTTTCATACATAGTTAGATAACTACTATAAAATGCGCATCAATGGTTTTTTATTGCATTTTATTCTCTGGTAATCAACTTAAATGAAATTCACTCAAGCTACAATGATATGATTGTGAATGACTGAAATAGAAGCATAGATACTCTTTCATATTTTACTTATAAGGTAAATTTGATTAGAGAAAGTCTATGTTTTTATCTATTAGTGAAAGTCATGTTTTTATCAATTTGTGGCCAAGTGAATTGAAATTGAAAATCAAAAACTTTAAAACATCACTGAAATTAGGATTATCAGCAAACAATAACAAAAATCGGTGTGAGAAAATAGACAAATGGACAATTTGTGAATGCAAATTAACAAAATTGAGCAGACTCTTTCTTAAAAATTAGGAGAAAACAACAACACTTGGTTCATGTTACCAAAATCACGAGGTTCAAGCAACAATACTAAACGTGATGGATTGCACGCAGTTTTTTAAACATACTGCCAATAATTTTTAAGGTTTCAGTGGCTTCGGTTGAACCATCGACACAAGTGTAGCTCGCCCTAACAAAAACTATGCACTGTAGCATCATAACTATAACTAAGCATGTAAATCAATCATGGTGACACTAATAGCAGATTCACACATTAGCATAAGATGCAATGAATGAAAGCATCCAACGGGATTCTTGAGTGATCCAAGCTCACAAAGAGTGCAGAGAGTCTTTGGCGCGATTTTGTATCGCACAATCTTTCCGAAAAATTTATCACCATAGAAGAATCCTCTTCTCTCTCCCAAAACAATACAAAATACACTTAAACCCATACTCCATGAATCGGAAATGGCATCATAATGTCATCAATATTAACTATGTACTTCACCGACCATTCACAATACCCATTCCTCATCTCATAAATATGCAAGTGTCTCGAATTAGTATCCTCCTACAAATAATAAGCAAACTCATTGCGAGACTCGAACAACTTGCAATCCTGAGGCGCCCTCTTATCAACGGTTAAAGGAGGTGGCATAGTTGTTAAATTTAGACAATCTGAAATATCTAACTTACAATGCAAATAGCACCGGCCATTCGAATTACTTAGCCAGTGAATGGCGTTATTCCAATATATTCCAGATTCAAAATGTACAATACTTTGGATCTTGGATTCATCAGCATACCAAATATTCCCACCGTTCCAATGACCTGTTTCTGAAGAGTAAGTATTTATTTTATAGCAATAAGTGCATAGTGTAATCTGAATGACTTTGTAGTGAGGTGATTTTGTAGGATCAAAAGCTATGTTGACATAAGTATCCATATAATCACATTGTGGAAGCATCTTAAACATATTATTAACGGATGGATTGCATACATATAATAACTCGTTAAACCAGGTAGCGCATAAGAACAAACCATTGCATGATTGTATAATCTCAACATTAGAGGCTTCTGAGCCTAAGATGAAGGCCATTGTGTCTAGCTCGGATGTGTTGAATCAATTCGGTTATCCAAAGGCACGAACGATGATTGATGGATCTTCCCATGATGGATCTCGCCACAAGAGAAAGAGACCGGAAGGGGATCGAGGTTAGTGATTTGTCTCCGACGCATGACGACATGTGGGGATGTGATAAGAGATAGCCGGTGTTTGGATACGGATTTAAATAATGAAAGTGATATAGCGGTAACACTGTAAGATTTCGATCAAAAGATCGTCGTTGAAACAACCGACTCTACCGATGAAGGGATTCTTTTGTGTTGGTAACACGGGAGAGTTCTCGGCGAACTTCCAAACATTCGAATCCATGACGATGGTAAAACCCTAAACCCTAACTGATTGAATAAATATTAACTTTGTGATAGTTTAATATTATATATAATGGGCCTTTAGTCCTTTACCCAACGACTCGGGTAGAGGGTCTTGAACTATTTGTTTTTAGTGTTTATTACTAACTTAAAACATTACAAAAGAGGTTTTTTATTTGAGTAAATTACAATGTTTTTTATATGTGGGATATATATATAAGCGGGTATTTATTTGAAAAGATGAAGATGAGGATGACGAGATTTTTAATGGTAAAAGCAATGGGGGTGGTGGGTATGGTGGTGACGGTAGTGACGAGGGTTGGAGGTTGAAAAAGAGTGGTGAGTAAGAAGAATGAGCGTTTGAGTTAATGGTGTAGAGTGTTAAAAAAGATGTTAATGGGGAAGAAAATAAGGAAAGATGAAAAAGCCCTTGCCATAAACGAGTGTTAGAAATTTGGACCCACAACGAAGCAAAATCAGGATGTTAAGGACTATCAGTGAAATATTGCGGTGCTTAGGATTAAATGCGAAAATTGAGAAGCGTTTGGTGACCACTAGGGGTGTAAACGAACCGGACGAACACGGACGGAGCCTTTTTCATGTTCGTTCATTTAATTTTAACCGGACAAATAAACGAACACGGACGCTAAACGGACGAAATTTCTTGTTCATGTTCGTTTATTAAGAAAATGAGTTGTTCATGTTTGTTTATGTTCGTTCATTAAGGCGCTGAGCTAACGCTAAACGAACATAAACGAATCCAACATAAATAAACTTAGACAAACAATCATAAACTTTATTAAATTATGCATCTACTATTGTTCTATAAGTGACGTTTTGTTTAAACAAACTAATTTAAAAATTATACAACTAAAAGATTTGATATACGAACATAAATAAATAAATGAACATAAACGAATGTTAACGAACGCATAATCGGACGTTCACGAACATAAATAAACGGACGTGACTTTTGTTCATGTTCGTTCATTTAACTAAACGATCTTAAAAAGCTTGTTCATGTTCGTTCATTTAATAAATAAACGAACATAAACGAACTTTTACCGAACTGTTCATGAAATGTTCACCGAGCGTTCGATTCGTTCTGACCCTAGTGACCACCAGTGTAATTTACTGTTTTTATTTTATCGTATTTCTACTGTTCATTCCAAGTTCATAGGCGTGTTATACAATTTTCTAAAATTAAATGCCCGTTTGTTTGATGGGTTTAAACACTAAAGATTGGGATTAGGTTAGTATTTCGTTAGAGGGTTAAGTGTTAAAATTAGGCATGCATACCATGACAGTGGGGCTTCTCAAAACCACCAGTGTTGCAAAAAAAGGTCTACAAGGCCGATTAATCAGCGATTAGGTGCTACTGGGCCACCGACCTTGCCGATTTTCATAAATCGTTCAAACAAAGTGGTCAACGACGGTTAACGATGGTCAAACTTGCCGAAAAACTTGTAAATATTGCTGGAGATACCCTAAACTCGCCGTAAATTAGTTTTAATCACTTGTAGTCACTATTTATATACTAGTATATTACAAGATGTTTTTCAAAGAAAATCTTGTCGGGAATACCAAAACTCGCCGTAAATACTAAATACGCAAAGCTTGCCAAAAATGGCAATACAATTTATCACCGATTCACTATTTTTGCAACCCTAAACAAATGTAATCACTTATAGTCACTAGTTATATATATCACAAGATGTTTTTAAGGAAAATTTTTCTGGGAATACCCAAAACTCTCCATAAATACCCAAAACTTTCCAAAAATGTCAATCCTATTAATCACCGATTAATCCCGCCTAGACCGATTACAAGCTACAAGGGGATCTACAGCCTCACTACCGATTCGCGATTTTTGCAACCTTGCTCAACCAAGCAAAAGAGGTGGAATTTCTCTCTTCAATAAATATATATCAATGTGTTGTACAACTAGTAGGATTATATTTTTTTTTTATTTATTCAATTGACTTTTATTTACAAAGTAGTAAATCCTTGTGCAGACCAAACAACATTTTTTTGTTTCACTAAACCAAATCCTATGCCAACCATTTTTTAATCCATTACAATAGTAAGTCCGGCAAAAGTTCAATATATATTTCAAATTTACCCTATATTCAATAAATCAATAATAGCCATTCAATTTTTAAAAAAAATAAACTTTCACCATTTTAAAAAATTAAATATCTCATAACCATTAATTGTTCTGTGATAAAAATCATATTATCATGACGAAATTAAATTATCTTCTATGATATGCACTACTATATATTTTTAACGATTTTTTTTCAAAATTTGGTAGGTAAAATTATATATAATTTGTGAAAATCATATATGATTCGATTTTACAAATCATATATGATTTTGAAAATCATATATGATTTGTAAAAATCATATATGATTTGATATATGATTCGATTTTTAAAATCATATATGATTTTTACGTATGAGTTTTGAAAAAAAATTGTCGAAAATATAAAAAGTGCATATTAATAAAAAAGATTATTTAATTTCGCGATGGTGTATTTTTATAATTTGAAGATTTACCGTTTGAAGATATGTTGTTTTCAAAAAAGGTGAAAAATGATTTTTTATTAACTTTGATTAAAAATGAATGGCTAAAATTGGTTTATTGCATCTATGGTAAATATGATATTTATATTGATCTCAACTCTAGTAAGTCCTAGCTTTAAACCGAACAGGCCCTTAGCCTCGCCGGTGCATTCGGTGGGAGGAAAACATTGTTTTTAATTTATTTATTTATGAAGTTTTACAAAAGATTAAAATGTTACTATTCAATAAATATCTTCACGAAACGATAAATAAAAATTACTAAACACACATTTAATGGGTTCCTTGTTTCTTTTGTAAGCCAAAACCCCCACTTTTCTTCTGCAAAAGAAAAATCCATTCAAACGTGTTATCTTGATTCTTTTTGTCAAGATTGGTAAGAAAACTGACAAATAACCTAAGCTTTCAGGATCTTTTGGGTTATTGAACACAAAGGTTACATGAACTACAACAAATGTATGGACTATGTTATACCTGCTATGGACCATGTCATGAACCCAAGAATAAAACTCGGATATATCTCAAAACTTTGGAGAACCGCATCAGCTACAAAACATGACACAGTATATAGCTTGCGACTAATATAGAGTACAATTCTTTGTAAATGCCATCTTTGTATACATACTCGATACCAGTAGGATTTTAAAATCCTATTTTTTTTAGTAGTTCAGGACTGTAACATTCTATGACCGCATAGTATACCTTCACTAGTATTTAAAGAGAAAAAGTGTGTGTTGATTTATACTTGTTGCGCTGAGTAGATCCTGCAAACGGATACAAAAGTAGATGAACATCAACAACTGAATTAAGGGTTTGTGTAAATGGTTGTTTGGTTCATGTTTTATCACTAATGGGTCAAATGGGTTAACCTAAAGAATTTAACTAACAAGGAAACTTGTTAAATGGGTTGAGCAAGCCATATAGATTCGAAGCCATCCAAAATGTATCAAATCCATAAAAACCTCGTAAATGCTTTTATCAAAAAGTATTAGACCCTTTTTTATATTAAATACCTTCATAAGAATATCAAGCACATAATTTATCTATAAAACTCAATAGACAAAAAACTAACTTTGCAGGCAGGTCCAACCTGACTATTCCTTTTCCACTTTATTGATGCACAATGTACATTGTTACTTAACAGCGAAACAAGAAACATCAAAAAGGTACTTAAAGTACTCGACGATTCAATTTCTTGTAAAATAAATAAAAAGCATCAGTGTCACTTTCATATTACTCTCAGTTACTTGAACTACAGTTTATCATCTATCAGATGCTTAAACCATCATTAAGTGTTGGAATGTCCAGTAAAAGAAGAGTGAAAATGCAGCAACACTTAACTTTCATCTAAAGATTTCGTTACTCTTTATTATTTTTTCCTTTTGCTATAAATGTATCGAATTTTTTTGCTGCGTGGGGTGGAAGAGACCAGTTTATAGACTTATCACTGATAGAGTTGAAAAAATAATTATCTGATATTAGTGTAATTACCCCTAGAGATGTATAGGTATCCTCAAACCATCATGTGCAAGCTGAACCGGAATTCCTTCCCTGCAACAAGCACCAAATGATAGATTACAGAATTAGAAGTGAGTAATACTAGAGAAAAAAACTATCTAAAAGAAACAGATAAAAGGAGGATCAAAAGCTGTAGATATTTATTTTTAATTCATACCTAAATCGCTTCTTACAAAAATATTATTTTATTGAAAAGTTTATTGAATATTTTAACTTTTTTACTAAAATGGACAAAAAACATGTGTGTGTCAACTAGATCGGTTTCAACCCAAACTGGCCATTTCCCAACCCATTTATTTGGCCCAATTTGCCTCTAAGTATTAGCAACAATCTTAATCGTGGGTACCTTTTAGACCAATCCCGAAGGAATTCATTCTCTCTGTGGTGATCAAACTCATGGGTCATTCCAATTAAGTATGCTCTCTTTGGTTGCAACCGTTTAATGGCTTCAAGTGTCTGTTAATACATATGTAAATTAGGATACCAGAGTTAGAACTGAAGTATATAAGTCAGATAGATGTAGATAACAGAATTGGGTTACAAACCTGGGGAAAGCAAAAGTGGGTATTATGGGAATTATTCTGCAGAAAAAAAAGAACGTTAATACAAGCCCATTATAAGGAATTGAACAGTGAACAACAGTCATTACGATACATTATTGAAACAAAGAGAATTTGTAAGAAAATTACTATATGAAAATTACATAAAACCTTCCTACTTTATTTCCTTATTGCTCCCATCAAAGAAATTCAGTAGGGACAAAATGGTACATGTTTGTACCAATCCATTGACCAGCAGATGTTATAAAACCATCTTATACAGAATCGTGGACCAAAGAATATGTTGATTCTCCCTTACATGTGCTACAATATGGTTTGTATCTTCCGGGAAAAGTGCTTCGAATTATACAAGGAAAAAAAAAGTGTTATACTGCTGACCTTATAAAGTGTATCCAATATAAGAAGATCCAGCTGGTGACCTTCCTTTTTAGAAATATCTGCACAATCAGAAAACACTAAGAAACGAATATGAAAACCATAGTTTTTAATCTCACAAATTGAACTGGTACCACTCAATATTCATACAATGGAACAGTAAAAACGTAACAGCTTCTAAACCTACATATTCATTAGCTGTCTAAGTGACATGAAGAAGAACAGATACACAAAAAGGAATGGAAGAAACACTCACAGAGTTCTGTTTCTTCAATGAAGCGTGAAATATCAGATATATAGGCTACTTTTGTGTTTTTTCCAAATGAGAAACCTAAACAAACATAATCCTCCCCATGCATTACCTAAATGAATGTAAACACAGTCACAATCTGTAGTTTTATTTCAAACAGAAAATATAATAAAAAACTAAAGTTTAGAAGATTAACTGGTAATGGGACAATTTCTAGCCCAGATGCAACAAATGAGCTCTTACAGTCATTCTCAATTACTTTCCAATCAAGTTGGGCTACACGTCTAACTTCCTGACCAGCTTTAAGCTTCTTTTGAACCAAGTAAGGAAATTTCACTTGTAAGCTGTTCAAAACACAGAAGAACCAATAAATACCATCATGGTGAACCAGCCTTATACGATGAATTTGCCATGATAATATTGTCATACTCCTTTAGTCACAATATAATTCTCCACTAGACAAATTCACAGTTTTAGGAAAAATTGTAACAATTACAGCTTTAGATTGGCAGATTGTTTATTTTATCCTTTTATAAAAGTATACAGTTATGTCGGAAAAGCGGGAGTACCAAGCAAGACGACAAACAGGGTTAATGCATGGGTTATGAGTCAGAAAAAATGGATTATTCATTTGATAGACTGATAGACGATAGTTGCCAAAACAAATGGAGCACATATAGAGGGAAGTGGTTCATCAAAAAGGTGTAACCCGAATGAATAAAATAACATAGATAGCCTCACAATTCTAACATACCTCATCAAGTTGGAAAATAATATTAAGCATGCCCAACTTATTGTATATAAGGCCACTTGAACATTGTATATAGAATTAAATGCGTAGTATGAATCAGAACCTAGAACTTGAGTACCTGTCCATGGCATGCTGGTTGAGGAAAATAGGTGTAGGCTCAATGTCATTTACTGGACTGAAAGGTTGCACTGCACGGATATCATCAAGACCAAGAACTGCATCAGCATGTTCATGAGTCAAAACAATCTGCATTTAGAAAAAGGATTAGCTATTTATCCAAATTTTAATTAGCAAGTAAAAAGGAACTTAACTCAAAAAATTTATTACATAAAAAGAATGGACAAGATGAGATGAGTTCATGGAGGAGTGTGTGAATTTAGTTCAAATGTATCATTCCTTGTGTGATGCCAGTTGCGCTTCTTATAGGCAACTACCAGATGAGTTCATGGAGGAGTGTGTGAATTTAGTTCAAATGTATCATATCTTGTGTGATGCCAGTTGCGCTTCTTATAGGCAACTACCACTGAGGATTCTTTACAGTTAGAGAATGACTTTTGAATTGTAAAATCATTTTTTGGTTATTTCGTCTAGATAACAAATAAAACTTGATTTGTTCTATTAGGTTCTGTTATATATAAAATATATGTTGCCGTTCAAAAAAAAAAACAGAAAGCCAGTCCAGCTTGTTTAAACAAGATTTGATCTGATAAGCTATATAACCTCCTTCCATTATGTCAAAAGATTCCATAAGTTAGTAGCAAAAGAATTTCCAGTGAAGAAGCAAAAGTTTCACATCATACATTATCACATTTCAAAAATCCTTAGTGCAAAACATTCTAAGGGAAAAGATACTCACAGAATCAACTTGAGGAATCTTATGATAAGTGAACCACCGGAGAACTTGCTCTCTAAATGTCTTTCCAACATCAATCAGTATGTACTTGTGTTCCTCACCAGTTGGGCTATAATCAATCAGAAGAGATGTATTGCACCTACAGAACATATGACCATAGCTCTTATGTTCCACCATTAACACAACAGCAAAAAAATCAACGAAAGATATCTGGAGATTCAGAAAAGTGATTGAATAAATGATACTGTAAAGCATAATACTAGCTTCTTACCAGTTTCGGACATCTCACACACAAAATTGTAAAGAATTTGCTACTATTTTACCACCAACACGGGTCAATATGTAGACCGTCTCTCGAGTAATTAAAGTCCATTTTTATGTAAAGGGTGTTTAGGATTGCATTTTCACAGTGATTATTTAACTATTTTGTACTGCTTACAGAAATTAGAGAGTGATTATCTAATTATTGCGTTTAGCAAACAACTAGAGAGAAAACACAGGTCTGCTTCTGCAAACGCATTATCTATTTCGTAAACGCCATCCTAAACACTCCCTTACAACTGAAGATAGATTTCCCTCTCTCGAGTAAAACGAGTCCATTCATATCTACAGGGTGTTTGGGAGTGATTATTTGATTATAGTGTTTGCGAAACACATATAACCAGAAAATACTGTTCAGCAAGCCATTAGAAAAAAAGTGCTTATCTGCGTTTTTTTAGAGAGAAAAGCAGTTGTGCAAACACAATATCTATTTTGTAAACGCAATCCCAACCACCCCCTTACAACTCAAGAACATACAAATATACAATGCATAAAATTAAAGACAAATCGAGTTTTGCAACCATGTTGTCGGTTGTACTATTAATTTCATTAGAAAAAAATCAATCGGCTTGGTAAAATGCTAGAAACACTAAAGTATGTGACATCACGCGTTTAACGTTTTAGACAGCTTCAGATACTTTTAATGCAACAGAAGTTACAAAACTACAAGTATGATGGTTAAAATTGATTCTCAAACCTTTTTTCATATAGTCAATCCACAACTCTTCTAATCATGAACCTTTTTTCATATAGTTTGATCCAGCTAGCAACTTCTCATCAAGTCTAAACCTCATACAATTACACTTACTAAATTCTTCTACCTAACCACAACATCCTAACTGTTCGAAAAATCGGCCATGGCGGCCGCCTAGGCGGCGCCATGGCGGATATCGGTGGT
This sequence comes from Chrysanthemum lavandulifolium, assembly GCA_022545495.1. Classification (NCBI taxonomy): domain Eukaryota; kingdom Viridiplantae; phylum Streptophyta; class Magnoliopsida; order Asterales; family Asteraceae; genus Chrysanthemum; species Chrysanthemum lavandulifolium. Next base: position 229,675,142 of record CM040241.1, on the reverse strand, counting down.
CCACCGCCACGATATTTCCCAAATCGGTCTAACATGGCGTTTTGGTCAAAATCGGTCAGAAATCGGTCAAAATCGGAGCTTGGCGGTCAAAATCGGCCTTGGCGGCGGTTTGGTCAACGGCGGTCAACTTCAGATCTGGGTTTTTTTTTCAAATTCACGGCAATTAACTCCGATTTTATTGATTTTGTTCTAATTTAAGCTAGTTTTTATAATTAATCTTGCTAATATTCATTTCTTTAATAAATTCCTTTGTAATTTAGGGTCACCGCCATGGCGCCGCCTAGGCGCCGCTATGGCGGCTATGGCGCTTGGCGGGGGTCAACCGCCACGGTACCGCCGAGCGATTTTTACAACCTTGCTCTAAAGCTAAAACATACAAACACCTAACAGAGAATATCTATCCACGACATTACAGTCTAAACATTCAAAAACAACAAATCTAAACTTAACAGATCTAAAGCAGCAAATTGCACACAATATACACAGCTACAACCCTAACTTCTATCATCAAATGAAATCAATACCTAAATAACAATTACGCTCTGGCAGAAGCGTTGATGACTGAAAACACATTTTCTCTTCATTACATCCATAACTATTCTCATTAGATCATTAACGCTTTATATCGATTTTAAACCTCATACAGTTACACTTACTATAATTTCCTCCTGACCAAAACATTCTAACCGATTTCGAAACTAATGCGTCATATAACCAAAACTTAACATAGAACTATTTATTTGAAACTAATTAATCATAAACACATATCTCTATACAGATCTAAAAAAACACATTACAATACTAAACACTCAAATAAACACTTATAACCCTATAATTTATACCTAAATCAATCAATTCCTATAAATTGGATTACGTTACACTGTTACAGTTACTACATTCTTCTACCTAACCATAACATTCTAACCAAAATTTGAAACTTAAAACAACACACATATCACTAATCCAAAACTTACTAATAACTAACAGAGAACTATTTATCATAAGTTGATCTATTATAAACATTGGTAATTTCTACACATTCAAAACTATTGAACTTAAACCTAACATATCCAAATAATAACACATTACGTAAAATATACACATTTATAACCCTAACTTTTATAAAAATATTGAATCAATACCTATAATTAGGATTGCGTTCAGGTGGAGCCGATAGTCGATCACTCATTCCTAAACCACAAATAAATTTTTTCCTTCATAAGCACATTATAAACCTTCTCTATGATACCTTTCCTGTACATAGTTTACGCTTCTCATCAATTTCTAATCTCATTCAGTCACAACTTACTACACTTTTCTACTCACTGATCTCGAAACAATCTAATAACAACTCGTAACAGATAACTATTTGAAATCACAACTAATTAAACAGATCTAAAACAGCACATTACATACAAAATACTTAAATTAACACTTAGAACCCTAACTTTTATAAAATATGAAATCAATACCTATAGTTACGGTTACAACACTTTTCTACCTAACTATAACACTCTAACTAATTTCGAAAGCAAAAACAACACACACACGTCTCTAAAATAACTAAAAACTAACAGAGAACTATTTCTACACATTCAAAAGTGTTAAACCTAAACCTAACAGATCTAAAATAATAACACATTACACATTTATAACCCTAACTTCTATAAATCATACAATCGATACCGATACCGATAACTATTTAATCGCAGCAAATTACAGATCTAAAACAACACATTGCACATTGCGTACAAAATAGTTAAAATAGACACTTATAACCTAACTTTTAAAAATTATATAAAATGAATATACCTATAATTAGGATTACGTTCAGGCGGAAGAGATAAGGACTGGTGACAAACATGACAGGGAGGATCAGACGGTTGGATCAAACACATTGCATTTGGTACAGCACTTGAACAGCCTGTGCCTAAAAATATTAACGCTGATGATGATGAATGAGGTGAATTCATCTTGCCGTTACTTAACGGCTGATTAACGGCGACGTCCATTTGAAAGTGTGTGTGTTTTTGAGAGGGGGGATTTATATACGGGGTGTGAATGTGATGGGTCTGATTGTTTTTGTTGGTGATGGTGGGTCCCACGTTTTGGTACTTTTTGTGTGCTTAGAAGATGCGTATTGGTTGTTGTATGGTTGAGCGGAATACATCTACTAAAATTAAAAGATTTACGTTTTTGAGGTGCAACTAAACCGGTTTTTACCGGTTTTCGGTTTTTGGAATATCGGTTTTCAAAAAATCGGTTTTTCCAAAAACCGGTTTTGGTTTTTTCAGTTTTTTCGATTTTAAATGTTCGGAATCAGTTTTTTATTGGTTTTTTACCGGTTCATTTTTTTCACAATTTTACTAAAAACTTCGAACACTTGTTTAATAAACATGTTAAATATAAAACATTTAATACTAATACATATCGAATACAATCATAACTTTTATTTAAACAATACAATTATATAACTAAAACTATATAAATACTAATACATTTCGAATACAATCATAACTTTATTTAAACAATACAATTATATAACTAAAAATATATAAATACAATACATTTCGAATACAATAAAAAAAAATTATCGGATGAAAAATGTTCTTGTTAATGTCTATTTGAAGAGCATTGGACGATAAATGCTTTCTTGAACTGATACATAACCAGCATTAATGTTCTCTTTCACGACTCGTTTTAAGACACGAGACCAGTTTTGAAGAGTAGCAAACGGATCATATTTTTTTTATTTTTCACAATTTGTTAAAGAATTATCCTTTAAACATTAGTTAAAATCCTTTATCCAAATAGAGCAAAAAAGTGCAGCAAAGTTACTATTTCTAAAACCCCCTTTGTATCCCACATCGGCTGGATGAGATAAACAAACAAGAGGAACTTCACTATAAAACCAAAGGTATGTGAGTTTAAATAAGCATACCTTTGTGTTGACCATTTTTGAAAACCGGTTTTAACCTTTTTTTTTTTTGAATGTTTCGACTCGGAAAAATAATTAAAAAAAAATGAAAACCGGGTTTTTTTAAAAACCGATCGAAAGAAAAAGGCTAAAACCGGTTCGGTTTTTGAAAACCGATTTCTGTTTTGAAAAAACGGATTTTCTAAAAAACCGGTTTCGGTTTTATTGACCTGTTTTTTCATGCACCTCTACGTTTTTGTGAGATAAGATATTTTTTTCTAGTTATCTAAAATTGTTTATTCATTCTTTTTATTTATTTAGAGTAAACTGCAAAAAATGTCTTTGAGTTATGCCAATTTTGTAATTTATGTCGCTAGAAATATAATTTTGCAAATTATGCCACTACTATGCATGTTTCGCTGCAAATTTTGTCTCTCGGCTTAACGATCGTTAAAAATTCTCGTTAGTTACTGTTCCAGATGAGGATATTTTAGTCATTTCACTGTTTATATGGACATAATTTGCAACGAAACCTTGACTTATATATTAACTTTCACACTCTTCTCAAACTCATTTAGATCAAAATTAACACACTTAAGAACACATTCTTGTGTGTTTTCATTTCTATCCGGATTCGAGTTTCTTATTTCAACTAAAAACTGAGTTGCTTGCATTGCTTAAAGAGCTGAAATTTAAGGTTAAATAACATAAAAGCAGTTCATATACAAATTTATATACAATATGATTTGTGAAAAATACATTATGTATAGAAGGACTTGAGCAATAAAAAACAACGCTTTTGTTATTAATTGATGAGTATATTACAATGCAAAAACATATTTTACATTATTCAAACAAAATACACAAGAACCTAATATATTACAACATTTATCTGTATTTGAGATTATTCAACTAATACATTAACTACTAAGATATTGGCTCTCAAAACCACAACCTACTGGAATTCCTTCAAGATATGTCTTACAAGCCAGGACTGCTCCTGTCACTAATGAGAGAAAAAAAAATATAGTTATTGTGTATCGATTTGTGCATTTACAGTTTGGACTTAGCATTGTATTGTAGGAGGGAGGCCAAATACGAGGTCGTGTGTTGGAGCAATTGAGCCAGTAGAAAGCCATTTAACATAAAAGGCCAAAGGTTAGTGACTACGCACTACTGGACCAGACATGTATATCAGAATAAGCAACCACGAACAAAACAGGAATAAAACTGATTTAGTGACCTGGATATGATAGTAAAGAAGAATAAATTGTCTTCCAAAACAAAATAGGAATGAAAATAACTCTTAAATTCAGTCCTAAACTTCAATGTTAACAGGAGTTCATACCACTTTAACCAAACTGGACCGGACATATATAAAAGAAGAACATAAAATTCAATCTTTAAACTTCAATCAGACCGGGGTTTCTACCATTTCATTGTCCAATTCCAAAAGTTAATATAATGTTATTTAAGAACAATCATGTTTAGCAGTTGATATCACTAGCTGGTTATGCATCATGCTCAAAATTCAAACTACGAGCATTAAAAAGAACTTTCATTATACGAGTATGGCAATTTGACAATCTAGCAATCAACAATGAGACCCAATAAACAAAGTCAACTCCAATTCCTACCTCTACAAAATTTCGAATCAGCAAAGAAAGTAAAAAAATCAGAAAGGCAAAAACAACTGAAAGGCCCCAATAGTACTAGTAGCTAAAATTGACACCTTTGAATTGGCTCATACCTTGACCAAAATAAACTATACACAAGATAACTATCTAACCTAGAAAGATCAGCAGCCAAAAGAAAAGAATAAACAATACGCCCAGCTTAAGTCCAGAAACATTAGAAGCAACACACGACATAAACGAGAACAATTGTATCCTAAACCAGGAAACATGAGAACTAGAACACCATATATCGATACATATAACTGCACCATAATTTAGTACTTAAAAAAAATGCAGTATACTAAAACTTGAGCTATTCTCACTACTTGAGCTAATTAAAATGTGTACTTGATAGCTACTACAGAAGAACGGAACCTAAGCAAAAGCAGACTTATTGTCTTATTTGAGTTTGGAAAAGCTCGTAAGCTTATTCAATTTAACTTATGTACTTAAATAAGTGCATAAGCTCAGCTCGATAAGCTTATAGGCCTAAAAATTGAGCTTACAAGCTTTTCCAAATTCAAATATGCCTATAAGCCCAAAAAATAAGCTAATCCATAAACCCCCGAAATACTTTAACTTCATACATCAAAACAAGTTTATTACTAACCAAACAAGCCCTTAAGTATTATTACTTGACAATATCCTCATAGCTGCTTTTTTCCAAATTCAGTAATAAATCTTAAAAGTGAGCTAACCCAATCACCCAATTAAACGTTATAACTTAATACAAATCTATTAATTTCTCAAGAGACTTAATAAGTACAAAACAATAAAATAAACCAAACACCCCCTTAAATTATCATCATCATCAATAATACAAAAATAAACAACTCACGTATTCTTTTTGTAGAAAATAAAAAAGGGGGGGTTGAATAGCTTTTACCAATTTAAATTTAGTTTATAAAACTTTAGATTGATACTATGTGAAACCTTTGGATGTTGAGATATAGATAATGAAAGTTAGTGTGAAAAGAAATATACGAGAATAGTAAACAAAGAAAAAGATAGAAGCATGACACAATGATTTATAGTGGTTCGGCTACAAGGACACCTTTCTTGCCCTACTTCACTCCCCGAGTATCCAACTCAAGAGTTCTTAAGCACTATGTCAACAAGCTCCTTCAACCAGTGGAGAAACCTCACAACGTCGCTTACACTTTTTCTGATACAAAACTAAATACCGGGTTGTTAACACAAACGGAATAACCAAAGCGATCACAACTAACTTTATGAATACAAGAAGATGTATCAACAACAAGAAACAACTCAGTGGTCTTGAGGTGATAAAGAAGCCGAGCAAACTCTTCTCTTGAAGAATGGATGACTCATATGCAAGAAACGTGATCTCGTCTTGTAAGAAAAACCTTGAGAAACACAATAGAAAGAAAGCTACAAGAATGATACTTAGATCAGAGGTTAGAGAGATATAATAATGAGAGAAGAAGTATATTAGAATGGTGTGAGAAATAAGGAAGAAATGGCTCACTATTTATAGTCCAACTGACTATTGTACACCCGGATCCGGCGGATCCCTTGAAAAAGGGATCCGGTCAGTGTAAACCCAGGGATCCGGCACACTGTGTAAACCAATCCGGATTTTGGGTTACAATTTGGGTTTTGGTTTATGGTTATGGGTCATGGACTATGGGTCATGGGTACCCAACATGATGTCATGCATGATGTAATACATACTTTGGGTTATGGGTTATGGACTTTGGGTCATGGGTTATGGACTTTGGGTCATGAGTCAAGGATTTTACCTAACTTGATGTCATGCATGATGCAATGCACATGGGCCATGAGTTTTGGATCAAGGTCCATGGGTCATGGGTTATGGGTATATGGATAGTCCAACACATTTACATATATCTTTTATTTTTCCAAACAAATATTTAACTAAATAAAATTTAAGTAAGTAGTAAAAATAGATATAGTAACATGTAATATTTAGATTTTTACTTGATATAATTTTATGTTGTTATCGACAAAACTTAGACAGATCGACAAAACTTAATAATTAGATGTTTCAAGGTTTTGAAAGAGATTTAAGTTTTACTCTCTTCTCCCCCTTTTTGTCGTAACAAAAAGAGTGTCGAAGAGACAATATGGCGGGATATGAATCCCAAATGCAAAACTCCCCGTTGACGTTAGCTACCCCTAGATGAGGACATCAAGTGAAAAATAGAGTCAAAAATATACATAAGAAAAGGTTAGTGATAATAATAGAGCCATATAATGATAACAAATCTAACAACGAGAAGTAAGACGAGAGAGTCAAGGTACGATAGACTAATCAGTTTAATAAAACAACAAAAATGTAGTGGTATTTAGGCCACATACACTTGTAAAATAAGAAAAAGGATATGTTCTTATAAAAACTTAAAGAAAATAAAACATAAAGAAGAACAAAGAAAAAAAATAGAAGAACATTGATAACGCTACACGCGTCGTTCGGGTCAAAGGAACTTCGATTGGCCTCCAAACGGTCAAGTTTAATCACTCAAGTCGACCACTTGTGAATGGTCAACCGTAACAAACTTAAAACATTTCGGAAGGCAAATGCAATTAAGATCGAGGAATATAGTGGATTCACGGGTCGTTAAGTCCCACGGAGGATGAATTGGTGTTTAACACAACAGATGTCGAATAATCACTAAGGATAGTGATCAAGAAGGATTTTGATAGATAATTATACCTAAAGAAAAGTTTTGTAAATTACAGGGCTTAAATGCAAATTAAAGGAAATTAAAAAGTTAAAATATATTAAATAAACGCTATCACTATTTTTACAATGATGTTTTGTGATTTTATAAAATAAAATAACTTAAATAAACTATTTTAACTAAAACGTAAACTTAAATTATCTAAAACGTAACTTAAAATGAAAACGTATGTTAAGTTTAAAAATTACGAGTGCAATAAGCAAAAGCGTAAAATTTATGAAATAAAAGTCCTACAGTGTAAAACAATTTTCTTCGTAGTATATGATAAAAGAAAATTTTAGAAAAAGAATTATATTTTTTGACTTTTATATTTTTATTATGAATTAAATACTAATTTAGACTAAATAAATGATTAAAAATACTAAAACTATTGAGAAAAATCAAACTTTTTATAAAATACTTTATACTAATACAAAGTTAAGAAAATTACAAAAGTTGAAAAAGCTATATTAAATAAGTCGAAATAAGCAAATAAGCTCGTATAAGCTTAGATGGAAAGAAAGTGTATATATTAAATAATGCAAAGGAAAGCGAAAAAGACCCAAGTAGTGGTAGTGTGTGTGTGGTGGTGGTGGGTGGCGGGGTTGAATCCCAGCTGCTTTTGCAACTATTTTATTTATTTGATTTTTCTTCACAAACTTGTTAAGCTACTTAAAATAAGCACTTTTCAAAACTACAACTTTTTCTAAAAACCAATAATAAGCTCAGTGAGAGCTTATTTTCTCAACAGTTGGCTAAAATGGGAATAAAACCAAAGTTAAAGCCAAATGGCTTATAAGCTACTTAATAAGCAAAATGAAAAATGAAAATAAGCTAAATACTAATAATAAGCTAATATGAAAACTGAGAAAACATTTTGACTTAAAAATAAGCACTTAAACACTCCAAATAAGCAATAGCTTATCTGTTTGCACAGGACACTGTGTGAATCACTAGGTACTTTTAGGCTTATTTTTAAGCACTGAGATAAGCTAGAAACTTAAAACAAAAGCGGGACTAACTAGTTGACCAACTAAACTATCCAAAAACTAAAATACTCACGTGTTGTCCACTAGAGAGCTTTTGGTGAGCTTATAAAAATTGGAAAAACATCGATTTATTACTCGATGTATACTGAGTATTTTTGACAAACAAAAAGCTAAGTTCAGCCTACTCAAATAAGCTACAAGGTGGAAAACAAGCTTTGGATTAGAGAGTCAGCTAGGTGAGCTTCTCAAAAAGCTAAGTTGTACAAACTAAAGCTAACTTATAAGCTCTGTGTGAGCTTGAGAAAGTGATAGGCTCACTGGTGCACAGAACACTTTTTTGACTTTTTTATTAAACTGAAAGTTTGACTTTTATGAGATTTTAACTGATTCTATGGACTGATTAAGTTGTAATAAGCTATAATGAGATTGGTTTAAGCTAAAATACTAAGTTTCAAGCTACTATGATGTAATTTGTATCCCAAGTTCTTAACAGTAAACACTTAAGAGAAGTTTAAAACTTATTTTGACTTTTAACTTAAACAAGGACTATGTTTATTGGTTTGACTAAGCTATTAAACACTAAAATGACTTGAAACAATGACAAACAACAACACCACAGACCTTTATCTCAGATAACTAAGTAAATCCAAACATTCCTTAATGGGACTGATTTGAAGATTTCCAAAGACTAACACATATTAAGACCATGCAAATAAGTACAGACCTTATATTATCATTAATTAAGACTAAAGAAACATTGAATAACAACAATAACAGCATAAGACCAAGAGATTAAACTTAAGCTAATTTTAACTGTCAAACTAAACTTTTGAACAATTATAAATTAAGAAGAACAAGCAAATGGTTTTATTGGATAATTAGACTTAACTATAACTAATAAACACAAAAACACAAAGACTTGAGCTTATGACTGTCTTACACAGTGAAATACCAAAATGGATCAAAAAGGCTTACAAGTGGTTTCCAAGCATAAACTGAGAACCAAGGACTTGTAAACACTTCCTAAAGCTTACCAATAAGCTCTATACCAAGGCCATCCAGAATCTACCTTGCTCCAGCTTTCTTGCATCTTTCACCATGGATTTTTATTTTTCAACTATTTATTTATATTTTTGGTGATTTTTAATTTTTGCTTCTAAACTGACTTTTAAAGTAACTAATAGCTTTAATAAGCTATATAGGAGCTTATGTGGCCCTATTCAGTCTTTAATAACAATTAACTAACAACATTAGAACATTTTGATATTTTGAACTTGTAAATATGCATAAACTGAAAATAGGACTTAAACTTGAAATTGATGTTCACAAAAGTTTAATTGTACACTGGAAACTTGAAATACAAAGCTTTAAAGGGAAAACATACACTGAAATTTGAAAGTAAGCTAAAACGACATTAAAAACTAAAAATTACACTAGTTATCTTCACATTTTGCACCAAGCTTCTATTTATTGATCTTTTCCAGCTTTGTGTCGACCTCTGAACTAATCCCACCAATTTCCAGCCATTGGATTAAACCAGATCATCATAATTGCCAAATGGCAATTTTGGCGCCAATTTTTCTTGAGCAGGTTTTTCTAATTAAGGATTCTTGGACAATAGTGGAGGTGGAAAGAGTTGTTAAACAGCTGTAGAAGTGAGGTGTAAAGGTTGGAATTTAAAACCATGGTGGTATTGGTGAGTGCTTGGTTTTGGCGTTCATGAGGGAGATGAACAGTGTCCACGGTGTTTGACTTTGGTTGACTGGTATTAATAAAGGCGGTCCAAAATAGGGGGTCACAGTGTTTGTGAGGTTCTTTTGGTTGGTAGGGTTCTAAATACACAAAAGGGTCTAATTGGCTTCAAAGGAACTTCCTTTTCGTCGAGCAAGTTTTCAACACCCTAGGCGTAATTTTGTGAACCTAATCGTTGTAGTGTAGTATTAGGGTAAGCCACGGAATTGATATCGTTCTCTAGGGAATAGGAATGCTAGTGAGAAGTTACTACGCTAAGGTTGGGGTTGAGGAAGATTATTTTTATCTTTTATGTTTTTAGGAAATGGAAAGGTACGAATCTCGGGGTTTGGATTTGGGGGTTTGGTATTTCTACCGATTACTCTACTTATCTAATTATCTAAGCTAGTGGTGTATGTAGTCTTTGTCTAATTATTGTGTGCTCGTATGATGATTTAAAGATGTGTTTACTTAGGTTTTATTACTCCTTAATTATCTCCTATTGATGGTTGAATTGTCACGTCCTTATTCTTAATCGCGTTGTGTGTCTAAGGTCGTAGGGTATGCGTTTATCCCTAACTCTTTGAACTACCAAAGGTTATCGCCTACAAAATCTCTAGGATTTATAAACTTTAACTCTAAGGTACTCTTTGGATGGTTTAGCCTACAACAACTCTAGGTATTATAAACTAAGGTTCACAAAGATTAATCAAGCATTAACTACACAACGGATGACCTATCGCATTACTAGATCATTAACAATTAAGATAAGAGACAACCAATCAATATTCAATAACTAAGTTTCATATTCCTAAGCAAACACACAAGTAAATTAGCGGACATGGGGAACATGCAAGCATACACACAAGTAATTGAAGACATAATTAAATTAATGAAGTAAAACACTTATCTTGATGTAAGATAGGGTTTGGAACCCTAAAATATTGTACAAGACAGCCTTGGTTCGGTTTAGGTTTTACTCCAAAAGACTACACACGAAAACTAAAAATTCGGATTCTATATATAAGATTACATATGCGACGGCGTCACCTTTGATTTGTGACGCCGGTCGCCGTCATTAGGGTTTCGTCTTGGCCACGTTAGTCTTGCGACGGCGTCACCTTATGCTTGTGACGCCGTCCCTTTAGTCTCGACGTCGTCGGATCAAATCTAGGCCGTCCGAGTTGCGACGACCTACTCTTTTAAAGCCCGACACCGTCACTTGTAAATAAGCAATTTGGCTCTTGAGCCGTCACAAAAGTGATGCGACGGCGTCGCAGATAACACCGACGCCGTCCCCTTCGGGCCCAAAGACTGAGTGTCTCGATTCTTGACTTTGGCCATTTTCTTCAGATATTCGCGCCTTTTCGTCCGAATAAGTGTCATTCCAACATTTTGCCTTCAAGATACCTAAAAGTGAAAAGGAACGATATTAAGTAATAACGGATACAAAAGTGATCAAATAAGGGCTTAAATGACCCTCAAAAGGTACATTTTAAAACCTTATCAAATATCCCTACACTTGGTATTTGCTTGTCCTCAAGCAAATGTGCTTTTAGCCAATTAATTTATAAGTTAGGGGTCATGAAGCATTGGTTTAGAACAATCCACAACACATATAAGCCCGAAAAGTCATAACAAGCACGGAAATTACATACTAGCACCTCACATGGGGTGTTTGGATACTCACATCTCTCGGTGTATATGAAATATAACAAGTTGGAAATGGAAGATAAACACTCATTAACCGGTCCTAGTACATAGATTACCATAGGCTTGAGACTAGATCAAACCTCCATCGCTTTGGCGTAAGCACCTAGGAAAGACTATCAAAGAGGTCTTTTAAAGGGTTGTAATGTTAGGCTTACGGTAGGAAACAAAGAGTTTGGTGGGATATGCTATTTAGTGGTGGCAAGTCAAAAATCTTTATGTTACAAGCATGCGAAGAATGGCATTGCTAAGCCAAGACTCGACATTCTAGACTCTAGATAACTGAAACAAACAAACATAAATTAAAGTTAGATGTAGGATGGTATCCCGTATTTTTTTTTTCTTTTTTCAAAACTCTATTTTTTTTCTTTTTCTCTATTTCTATTTTTTTCGATTTTTTTTTTTTTTTTATACACTTTTACTCTATCATCCTCTACGATAACATCAAAATGATAGGGATTTATAGGCACATCCCTACACTTGAGTTTTTATTACTTTAACACTAATTTGACCCGAATTGAAAAGATCAAAACACTTGGAGTACATTATTACGCAAACAAAGGGAATTTGAATTTAACGTTCCCTTCCCGTCATTTCATAAACTTTAACTTTTCCCATGAGTCCCAATCGTCCCAAAGCGTGTACAAAGGATATGACTCGACTTAGCAACTTATGCAAGCAACTAGATAATTGAACTAAGGGTTTTAGGGTGATAACAATAATGCACTAAAAGTGAGTGCATACAAGGTAGGCTAAGGCGATTTGGGTGTACATTTGGGGTGGGGTGTAAACAATGCTCTTCATTGATATTCCGAAAACCGAAACATCACGAGAACCGCGAAAAGGATAGGCTCGAGGGGTTAACTAGGGTATCGTGTACTAAAGATGAGTACAACGCAAAGGTGTGGGGAATTACTCAACCGATGTGGAAGAAGTAATTATATTACGGTATCAAACAAGGGTTATCCTAATGCCTCTTATCATTTAGTTATTCCTAACTACACAAGTGTAGTCTTACTAGCGATCTCGGGATGCATCACAAAACAAGTTCTAGAATCTATTATACTACCGGTTCACACACTAAGCATTAAAGATGAATGCTTTAATTCCTACTAATCTAAAGGCGATCCTCACATTTTGGGTGGAATTTAAGTGGTAAAGGGTTTTGTGCTAGTCATATAACTTCCTATCCATGAGACGCTTTATTAAGACTAATGGCCCACTCCTATATGTCATGAAAATTTTAAATTTGGTGCCAAAATTACCCTAACCGACATTTTCTCATGGTTTATTACACAAATGCAATTGGACAAAGCAAATAATCAAGGATAAGCATAGTTTCAAAGTTCCGTTTTATTTTCCTCCCTACACTTAAACCGAACATTGTCCCCAATGTTCCCGAAAGTATCAAAGTTATGATAATGGAAGGTAATAAAGATGAAAGAAACTAGTACTCCCTTGATTAGCTCGGTAGGATCCGTGTAAAGTGGTGGTTACATCTTTCTTCAAGAAGAACGTTTGCGTGAAAAGCTCCTTCTCATCTTATGTATCTTCTTCTTGATAAATTAAACCTGCACACTTGAAGAAAACAAACGAAACCTTCGCGTAAAATCGGCGGTAATAATATATATAGGACTCTACTAAACTAGGATATAATGCTTGTGGAATGGATGTTTACATAATTTCTGGAAAATTAAGACCTGGAAAATTCCAAAAATTTATAAGTAGCTCAGAAAACGAGAAAAGTAATCGTTGTTTTGCTCCTTCCGACGCCGTCGAGTTGCGATCTCGACGCCGTCAGTTATCCCGACAAAAAGCGGTGCGCGATTTTCGGAAAAATTCGGAAAATTTACATCTTTAGAATCGGAAAATTTTCCGCAAAACATCCATTATGACTCGATACAAGCATTTGACTCGAACAAACACACATGCATATCTTTTAATTAATTGAAATTCTCATGTTTACGTTTCTTTTGAAAACGTGTGTAATCCTCCCTACACTTATCCTTTATGTAAAATACCTTTATATGTAATTAAGACGAGGTTAAAAACAAAATAAAGCATTTTTACAAATTTAAACATGAGAATAAGCAATCAATAAAAGATATATGACACAAACAAGCAAACAATTAAGCATGGGTTGCCTCCCACGAAGCGCTTTTCTTTATTTATGAGTCTTGTAGCTAGACTCGTAGTCGTGCCCTACGTTGGTCTCGTGCACGCCACGTGCCCATACCTAAGCCATTCCAATGTTCTCTCATTCTTTTGTAATCATCTCCTAACTCTAGGCATTTTTGTAATACCTCTTAGTTTTCTCATATGGGTACCTAAGTCCACTTTGCTTATCCCTTTCACTAAGCAATGGAATAGGGTCATTCTATTACACGCCTCAATATCCTTGTGTTTAAACCTAGGATGAGCACGTGGCATTTGGTAGATAAAGTCTTCAACTTCATCGAGAATGTAATTAGACCATCAATCATCCGTTCATTCAACCTAGTCATTCTCTTGAAAGGTTTTCCAAAATTACTTGAGTGAGGTCCTTATCAATAAATTCTCCTAAGTTTTCTAAGACCATGAACTCTACCAAATAAGCAAAACTTCCAACAAACACATGCAAATGAGTGATCGCTTCAACAACATTGTTCCTTGATAAGTTAACTCATTGACCTTGATTTTATTGTATAGGTCCCTTGAGATTAAGTTTAAAGGCAAGAACGAATTCAAGTAAGCATCGAACCCTTCTAATCCTATTTTGCAAGGAATTGCATGTTAAAGGGACCATCTTTCTCAATTCTACACCTAGGGTCAAAACATTGGGAGGGGTCTTCTTCCATTTCAAAACTAACTTCATCAATGACCTCCCCGTTGTCAAGTGCTTCACCATAATCAAATTCCTCATCGGAATCTGAGTCATAGAAAGGACTTTGTTGTTGCCAATTTATCTCATTATGCCCTAGGTGATTTCCAAAGTGGTGAACGGGTGAAGGGTTTTGTGGGATTGCGTTCTCAATTTCGGGATTGGGAACGGGTAGTGTGAAGAATCTTCGGCGGAAGACACGTATCATGGTGAGTGATAGGTTTTACGAACAAAGGTCACGAAGAAGGGGGATAGACTACGAGGAAGCTAAAAATGAGAAAAATTTACTTGATAGGAATCAAGCAAAGAAACCTAAACGAGGTGGACTCCTAACTAGCTATTCTATTCCCCGCCGTGCGCGCCAAAACTTGATAACGCTACACGCGTCGTTCGGGGTCAAAGGAACTTCCTTTTCGTCGAGCAAGTTTTTCAACACCCTAGGCGATGAACCTAATCGTTGTAGTGTAGTATTAGGGTAAGCCACGGAATTGATATCGTTCTCTAGGGAATAGGAATGCTAGTGAGAAGTTACTACGCTAAGGTTGGGGTTGAGGAAGATTATTTTTATCTTTTATGTTTTTAGGAAATGGAAAGGTACGAATCTCGGGGTTTGGATTTGGGGTTGGTATTTCTACCGATTACTCTACTTATCTAATTATCTAATCTAGTGGTGTATGTAGTCTATGTCTAATTATTGTGTGCTCGTATGATGATTTAAAGATGTGTTTACTTAGGTTTTATTACTCCTTAATTATCTCCTATTGATGGTTGAATTGTCACGTCCTTATTCTTAATCGCGTTGTGTGTCTAAGGTCGTAGGGTATGCGTTTATCCCTAACTCTTTGAAACTACCAAAGGTTATCGCCTACAAAATCTCTAGGATTTATAAACTTTAACTCTAAGGTACTCTTCGGATGGTTTAGCCTACAACAACTCTAGGTATTATAAACTAAGGTTCACAAAGATTAATCAAGCATTAACTACACAACGGATGACCTATCGCATTACTAGATCATTAACAATTAAGATAAGAGACAACCAATCAATATTCAATAATTAAGTTTCATATTCCTAAGCAAACACACAAGTAAATTAGCGGGACATGGGGAACATGCAAGCATACACACAAGTAATTGAAGACATAATTAAATTAATGAAGTAAAACACTTATCTTGATGTAAGATAGGGTTTGGAACCCTAAAATATTGTACAAGACAACCTTGGTTCGGTTTAGGTTTTACTCCAAAAGACTACACACGAAAACTAAAAATTCGGATTCTATATATAAGATTACATATGCGACGGCGCCACCTTTGATTTGTGATGCCGCCGGGTCGCCGTCATTAGGGTTTCGTCTTGGCCACGTTAGTCTTGCGACGGCGTCACCTTATGCTTGTGACGCCGTCCCTTTAGTCTCGACGTCGTCGGATCAAATCTAGGCCGTGCGAGTTGCGACGACCTACTCTTTTAAAACCCGACACCGTCACTTGTAAATAAGCAATTTGGCTCTTGAGCCGTCACAAAAGTGATGCGACGGCGTCGCAGATAACACCGACGCCGTCCCCTTCGGCCCAAAGACTGACTCGAGTGTCTCGATTCTTGACTTTGGCCATTTTCTTCAGATATTCGCGCCTTTTCGTCCGAATAAGTGTCATTCCAACATTTTGCCTTCAAGATACCTAAAAGTGAAAAGGAACGATATTAAGTAATAACGGATACAAAAGTGATCAAATAAGGGCTTAAATGACCCTCAAAAGGTACATTTTAAAATCTTATCACACTTTGTAGGTAGTGACGCCGTCAGCCTTGGCTCGTCACAAAAGTTTGAACCGTCACGTGTAACAGTTTACTCTATAATTTCATCTTGATTTGCAAGTGACGGCGTCACGTTGTAGATTGTGACGCCGTCAGGCCTCATTTCCTGACTTCTTTCGTGATTTGGTTGTTTTCTTTATTTTCTTGTCCAAAGTAGCCCAAAACATGGAGTTGTGGACTGTTTAAAAGGATAGTACAAACATTAAGTCACAAAGTTGGGATGTTTACTTGTTTTTCAAGTTGGTTTTATCGGGTTGTCTCCATATGTGGTCATTACTATTACCCGGTGAATAAAAAGGAGGTTCGATTATAGGTTGGTTTGGGAGAAGTATTGAGAGTATTTTTGAGATATATTCTCACGGATTTATGCTTAAACAAGCTATGGTTTCAAATTGCATCAAGAAAAAGGTATTTATGCGGCATGTACGCAATATTATGATGATTCCGATAGCTCGCAACCATCATGAGGGAGAAGTACATGAAGAAAAAGTAGTGTTTCGTCTTCCGTGATTGGATTGATTGAGGGAACTGTGCTTAATACTAAAGAAGGAGAAGTAGTGTGTGTACATTGGGGCTTTTTACCAACTTGGATGCAATACTAAGTGAGTTATGTTGTTACAATGTTCCCCGAACGACAACCGTTGTGCTACACTCTACAGTCTATGTTCTCCGTTGCGTGTTGGAAGACTAAAGAGATTATATGAAAGAGAGTTGTCGATTCAGGAGGGAGCATGTTAAAGAAAAAGGCTCACTTGTTAGGAAGGAGTAATAACCTAACTAGACCATTACAGTTGAAGTTCAGAGCTACAAAGATCAAATGTCGAGATCGCCGGAAGAGAAAACTTCAAGTCATCCTCAGTATCTAGACTACAGAGACTCTGAGCTTCAACAACGTCAACATTGTTTATTCTTATTATAATTTAGTTTGTTTATAGGTCTCATTGTAACCATTCACGTGTGACGATATCTTGGAGGGAGATTGTTAGCCTCACTTTTTTATAAAGATAACGTCTTACATGCGAATTGGACTAGATACGTAGGTAGTTGTGCCCGCAGGGACTACTATTGTACAAGTATGATACTTATATTGTAATGAGCCTATAAATACCCCTCATGACTCTCCATGAGGGGTGTGGGAAATCCATGTGTATTCTTCATTGTTTTAATCTAATAAACACATAGTCTTTCTTCACCCTCTCTCTATTTTCTCTCAATAGAACCATGTATTGTTTCATCATGTTTGATCAACCTAGACCTCCCGAACCATATAAATTATACATATTTTCGGTCCTACATAAATTAAGCTAAAATCAACAAACCATTACAAGATGTTTATGGAATGATAAAACCCTCTAAGTTGCTGGAAAAACACAGACTCAAACCCTAGATTCGGGCTTAGGGTTTAGGGCTTGCAAAAAGTGAAGTTATAATGTTATATTTATAGTTGATTTTCTGTCTGCATCGTTGTGACGGCGTCAGGTGTAACATGTGACGTGGTCAAAACACCTTTTTTTTTTTACCAAATTGTAGATCTTTTCTTCCCAATCGTTTGCTTTTTGAATGACTCAAATCCTAGGTCGTATACAAAAGATATGGCCAAAACAAGACGCCTACTTACAAGCATGTTGTGATAGTCTTGATCGACTTGCGATGCGTCACTTGTAAGTTGTGATGCCTTGAGTCTTCAATCTTTTGGACTTGACGCTGTCATCTTCTAAAGTTAAAATTTTATCATATTATCAATATGTTGTATAAAAATGATTGTGTGTTTATAAATATGTGTTGATATGTTGTTTACAGTTGATTATGTGTTGAAATGTGCTTATTAGGTTTTAGGGCATTGTATTGTGTATAATGGATGAATGATGGAACTGTAATAGTTGAATTAGTAAGAAATTATATGCTAAGTTGTGTAGATATTGACGCTGAGTTGAAGTGAATTCAGGTTGATGCTTGAAATTTAACGTAAATGTAGTGAAAAATATTAACAAGAATTTGAGCATAGAATTTAGGTTCTATTTACCGGACTAAACTCGATTGTTGATTAGTCAAAAAAATGAAAAATCGACTAGTTGAAGTGAATTTTGATTATAATATGTGATTAAGTTGATGTGTATTTTAGGATTTTGTGCATTGTGGATAGATAATGAGCTAATGTAATGAACCAAATTAAGCGTTTGTGTTAAGAGGTGTTTGGATACTGTGTAGATATATTTACCCTCAATTATCATATCAATATTTGTGTTTTAAAAAAAATTAGTTTTATTTGATGATAATGTTGTATACATAAACACAAAGATTTTTTCAGTAGCTAATAGAGTTATATGGCTGTTTTTAGGCACGTAAAAGTTTAATATCACTTCACTTTTCTTACTTTTGACATCATATATATGGTTATGGACAAATCATGGATGTATATTGTACCAAGAGCTAGTTTACAATATGTAAATGGTGTGGAATATTTTCTGAGCTTTGCTTTTGAGAAATTGAGTCATCGTGGAGAGATATTGTATCCATACGAGAATTGTCACATTAGATCTCACCTTAAAAGAAAAGAAGTGTATGATCACCTTATATCTGTTAGCTTCAATAGAAGGTACCTGAATTGGACAAATCACGGGGAAATTCATGAGGTATCATCTTCGAGTATGATGGAAACTAAAGTATGTGTGAAAGAGAACTTGAAACTGATTTGAACCATGAAAAGCAAAATGATAAAAAGAAGTTTGATGATTTGGTTAAAGATGTTGAGCAAAACGTGTATCCTAATGCTAAGCATAAAAATTTGTCTTGCTTGGTTCGTTTATACCATATAAAATCTCTTAGTGATTGGAGCAACAATTCATTTTCTATGTTATTGGAGTTTCTTCAAGAAGAGTTGTCACCTAACGGGAATATATTGCCTAAGAAACATCATGAGGTGAACAACATCATGAAGAAGTTGAGGTTATGGTATGAAAAAATCCATGCATGTTGTTTTGGAATGGAAATGAGAACAAAGAAATATGCTATATTTGTAATGCTTCCAGATGGAGGCCCACCCAAAATAACTCTGGAGATGAGGCGAGTATACATGATGAGGAGGGCTTACAAAATGAGGCAGGTGTACAAGATGAGTTGGGTATACAAATGAGGCGGGTCTACAAAAGAAGAAAGCAATGAACATTTTGCGTTGGTTTCCCCTAAAACCAAGGCCTCAAAGATTGTTTATATCTTTGAAAATGGCTCATCTGATGAAATGACATCATTTGGAACGAGTAAAAGATGGTAAACTACGACACCCAATTGATGCATTGTCATGGAAACACTTTGATGTGAAGCATTCTGAATTTGCAAGCGATCCTCGAAATGTTCGTTTGGCTCTAACAAGTGATGGTTTCAATCAATACAGGTCAATGAATCTTGCCTACAGTATTTGGCATGTCTTCGTTATTCCATATAATTTACTTCCATGGTATGTCATGAAACACCCCAATTCTTTCTTTAATCATTCCAGGTCTCAATAGCTCTGATGATAAAGTAGATGTTAACATGCAACCTTTGATAAAGGAGTTAAAATAGTTAGGGGTTGGTACTCTTACATTTGAGGCCTCAACGAATCAAAATTTTAAAATGAAAGCCGCAGTTATTTATACAATATCTAATTTTACAATATCTAATTTTTCTGTATATGCCAACCTTTATGGGTTGAGCACTAAAGGGGAATATGCATGTCCTGTATGTGCGTTTGACAAAACTTCAAAATGGCTAGATCATAGTAGAAAATGGTGTTACATGTGCCATCGAAGATGGCTTGAACCAAATCATAGCTCACACAAAGATACTCGATCCTTCGATGAACATCAAGGATTAAGACAAGCTCCTATCCCATCGTTTGGATATGATATTCTAAATTAATTGAAAGGTGTCAATTTTCTTGTAGAAAATGTTGAAAAGGGTTCTTGGTAAAATAAAAACACTTTCTTTAAGTTAGCTTACTGGAAAAACTTCTTGTTACGTCAAAATCTTGATGTGATGCCCATAGAGAAGAATTTGTATGTGATAATATTATCGGGACTTTGCTTGGTCAAGTGGGGAGGTCAAAAGATAACTTGAAAGCTCGTCTTGACTTGGAAAAATGGGATATACGAGAAGAACTTCATCCAAAAAATAATTTAACAAAAGAATAATCTATCTTTGTCGAAAGCAGGTTATGAAATGACTCGAGAGGAGAAAGATAAGTTCTTGGAAACCCTTAAATCTATCAAGCCTCATGATGAAAATTCGCCTAATATCTCCCGTGTGCAATTAAAATAAAGGAAGCTTATGGGGATGAAAAGTTATCATAACACAAATCACGTGTTATCATTGCAAATGTAAATGAAATTTCAGTGACATGGAATTGATTTTTCTAGGATACTAGTAAGCTTTTGCTTACTAAAAAGTTCAATCATTATAGTGACTTTGTGAAAACCTGTATGACCATTGGTGACTATAAGGTATAGTTATTAGAGTATGGATCAAATGAGAAATAAAAGTAAAATGAGAAAATAAGAAGTAACCACAGCCGCACATTTCAGATGCACCTACAATATAATATGCATCTTCCATGAATTTCTCCTTCTTCATTTAAAATATGTGGCTACAAATATTTCTCATATTTCTTATTTTATTTGTCTTTTCACCGGATCCTTTCCCATAGTTATTATAGTGATCTTGTAGAAAACATGTATGGCCTTTAGTGACAAAAATATTTAGTCACTAAATCTTTTGAACTTTGTTCACTAAGGGTGCGTTTGGTATGCAGGTATCGGTATGAATCTATGGGTTTGAAAGTCTTATAAAATGTTTGGTATGTACATATGGGTTTGCTAAAACCCTTAGTTCAAGGGTATCCGCAAAACTACCCATGTGACTGGGTATGTCGAAACCAACATATTTCTTTCAGAAAGTAATAATATAAAATTTGGTTCTAGTCATTATCATGACAGTCAACATTATATGAACCACATATATTAATTTTATGGTGGGCCACGGTAAATTGTTTATATATTTTTTATAATGGATAGTGGGCCACTATAATTGATTGATATGTGTCTAAATACACATATATTTGTATTATATAAACCCACAAAACAACCAAAACACACAAATGACTCTCAAAATGATACAAATTCATAAAAATGTGTTTTATGTGATTCGTACAAAAGATTGAAAACAAGTGAAAATGATCAATTTCACAACAATTGTCGTTTCGGTCCACGGAGTTACACAAATTGTCAAAACTAGTCTCTAAATGTTTTAAATGAATGAAAAGTCAACTTAAGTCCTTGGGAAATCAAAATGTTCACAAAACATCCACGGATAAAAGTTTACACAAAATGGCAATTTTACCCTCGAGTTACAAAATTGGCAAAATGGTCCTGGTATTCTAAACTTGGAATTTTACAAATAATACCCTTGTACTATGCATGATTGAAAATTTGGAACATTTTGATAAACTTTTGGGAAATTACACTTTTAGTCCTCAAAATCCAAAATGACAATTAAGGTCCTTTTAACTTTTAAAATTAAATTTTATGCAAAAGGGTCCTTGTTTTATCAAAGTATGGCAAGTTTGGTCCTTGTTAGAGCATTGGAAAAGTTCACTTTCATCCTTGAAGTTTGGTCGAATTACAATTTTGGTCCTTGCATTCTACTAAAACCAAACGGATCCTTTTTCAACATATCAAACCCAAATCCAATCCACTAACCAGCTGGCCCAACATTAGCCCAAATCCCATGAACCTTGGACCTTGGTCTTGACCCTTGAGCCAAGCCACAATTCCTTTTGACCCCAGCCACAACCAATTTGGACCCCCGTGTTATTAATACTTCAGTCAACAGAAGGTCAAACCCATCCATACGCGCCCAAATACCAGAAGCACTGTAGACTCTCCTCTTCACCTCTGTATACCCAAAACCAGAGTGGTTTTCACCACATTTTCAACCCCCCTCCCATTCCTTGTCCCCTCCACACCTTCTAAACAACAAAAACTCTTAATTGCTCAAACCAAACTCAATTAAAGCTAAAACACCTTGAAGAAAATTTTGGCGCCAAAATGCAAGGTGGACGGTTCGGATGAATTTGAGTGATCCAAGGGCTCAAATGTGGTGGGAAACAATCAGAGAAGTGAGAGAAGTTGATTGGGTATAAAAGAAAGAAGAAAAGCAGAGGAACAAGTACTTTGGCCTCAAGCCTTAGTCACGTAGTTATAGTTTTTATTGCTTTCCTAGTTAAAAATGTCTTTTAAGCTTTCAAATGTTGTAATTTACTTTAAATTAGTGTAATGAAATGTTCTTTCCAGTTTAATGTCAAGTTAATTTCAGTTTCATGATTTTGCTCAATTTCCTTTAATTTTCCATGTTCTTTAAATTCTAGTTTACTAGTTGTTTATTGGATTCTTTAAGCTCAATAAGCTCTTGACAACAGCTTTTAAGGTTTTAGATCCATTAAATAGACTTTTGTTTTTTAAAATAGAAAATCACTAAAAATAGATAAAATCAATGAAAATCAAAATCGTTATGAAGAAGGTGATGAAGCGAGGTTGGATTTGGAATGCTATGGGTATTAGGAGCTTAATAGGAAGCTATTGGGTGTAACCTTGTCCTTGGTTTCTATGTCTCACCACTTTCTCATTTGTAAGCATGTTTCTAAATTTTGCAATTTCATTGTTTCTATGTCTTAGTTACCTTAATTTCCATGTTTCGTGTTTATTTGTTGTTAGTTAATATAATTATAGCTTAATATTAGCTTGTTATGTTTTGATATCTGTTTGTACTTAAGATCTTCATTTTGATCATCATAAGCTAAATTTTGGATAATCATGGTTTAACCTTGTGTGACTACTTGATTAAACTTAAAAGGTGCTAATTTAACAGATGAAAACCTTTGGATTTGATAAAATTGGTTTTTACAAACTTTTGGAATGAGAATCTTAATTTAGATTAATTTTAAGGGTGTTTGGATTTGCTAGTTTTAACTGTGTTAAAGTTTGTTTGAGTTGATGTTTGAACTTGTTTTATGTTACATATGTGTCTATAAACTCATTTCAGTCAAGAAATTCAGTCCTCATTCAAGCAAAAGTCAAAATTCCATATGATCTAATCTCTGTTGCTTACTGTTGGGTTTTCATGATCTATGATCATCATTTTGTGTTTATAAGTTGAAAAGAGTACTCAAATAAGTCTTAGTTCACTTTATAACATCATAATTAGTGTTTTAAATCAGATTAAAGTTCATTTTGGTCAACTTAGTTAGTTTTCTTAAAAAGTCAAATTTCACTTGGGTCGTTTTTGAATAAAAAATATAATTTCATTGTGGGTTTAATAATAAGTTTTAGCCTAAAAGCTCTTAGGGTCTTAAAGTCTAGTTGGTAAACAAAAATACAAAAATGCTAGTTCTCTGTGCATTAGCTTTTTGAGTGCTTATTTTGCTAGCTTCTTTTGGGTACCTTGTCATTAAGATGCTCCCTGTACGATTTGGTACCTTAGTTCATAAGCTCTTAGAGAGCTTATTAGTGATTATTAGCCTTTGCAAGTTAGCTTTTTGGATAGCCCACCTAGCTGTCTCTATAGTCCATAGCTTATTTTACCATTTGTAGCTTATTTACTAGGACTGCTCAGTGCTTTTTATTTGTCCATTTCCTGTGTACATCTAGTAATCATGGTTTCTTCAGTTTCTTAATAAGCTTCTCATAAGCTTATTAGAGTAAGCCAATCCTTGTATATGAGATTTTTGTAAAGCTCAATTGGTTAGTTAGTTAGTCTCAGTTTTTATTTTCATTTCCAAGTCTGTTTTAGTGCTTAAAAATAAGCTTAAAGCTGCCTAGTTAACCAACAGTACCCTGTGTAACTAGATAAGCTTGTGCTTATTTTGACTTATTTTGTGCTTATTCTTTGGTAATTATGCTTTCTCAGTTATCATTTTAGCTTTTTATAAGTTCTTTTGCTTATTTCCAGTCCCATTTTGCTTATTGAGTAGCTTATTAGCTTTTTAGCTTAAGCCTTTTGCTTATTTCTTTTGTTAAAAAGCTCGTTGGTTAAAATAAGCTCAAACCGAGCTTATCGTTGTTTTTGTTAAAAGTCATAGTTGTATAAAATGCTTATCTTTGTGTTTGATTAGTTTGTAAAAGAAAATTTCAAAAATAAAAGTTTTGCAAAAGGGGTAGTGTGCTCGAACACGAGACCTCCCCTTTTGTGCTTGCGTTAGAAGGGTACCGGATACCGGTTGCCCTTGGGACTTGTCTCGTTAGAATCTTGCACAATCTATGTTTTAAATACGTTTTGTCTCTTAAGCTTATACGACTTATTTAGCTTATTTGTAGCTTATTCATAGTAGCTTTTTCCAGTTTTGTATTTTTAATAAATCTGTATTAGTATAAAGTATTTTCTATAAAAGTTTCAGATTTTTATAGTTAGTTTTAGTATTTTTAAACATTTAATTAGTGTTTTATAGTAATTAATTCATAATAAAAAATATAAAAGTCAAAAAAATATAAATCTTTTTTCTAAAATTTTCTTTTGTCAAATATTACGTAAGAAAATTAGTTTTATACTCGTAGGTCTTTTATTTCAATAATTTTACTTTTTATCTTGCGCTCCAGCGCCATTTTCGTAAATAACGCTCGTTTCCGTTTTAAATAACGTTTTAAGTAATTTGAGTTTACGCTTTAGTTAATATAGTTTATTTAAGTTATTCATTTTATAAAATAAACGTTCATCGATCCGTAAAAATAGTGATAGCGTTTATTTAATATCTTTTATCTTTTAATTTTCTTAATTTGCATTTAAGTCGGCCGCTATTTATTAACCTTTTCAAGAGTGTAATTATCCTTTCAATCCTAATCCTTTCTCGATCGCTATCATTAGTGGTCATTCTATCGTCTCGATCATGTGTTTAACACACCATTGAGTCTCAGTGGGACTTAACGACCCGGAATCCACCGTATTCTCTCGATCTTCATTGTATTTGTGTTTAAGCGTTTTAAGTCTGTTTAGACTTGATGTGTTTCTGCAGATCAAAATTTTGGCGCCGCGCCGGGAGGCTTTAGCGTGTGTTGAACCTTTTCGCACCCATTCTTGCACATATTCCACCATTTTGTAATAAGTTTTTGTAAAGATAAAAATATATCAAAAACAATATAAAATACAAAAACATTTTTTCCTTTGCACACAACTTGCCCAGTTTGATAAGTCCTCGGTTACAACATTTGGTTGTTGGTCATTTCTGATTCTTGAGCTCTGTCGGACCAGATTCCCTTTCGAGGCGGTTGTTAGGAATTTCTTTGTACATATATATAAACCTTAAAAATACAAAAATATTTTCCACTTCTTTTATAAAATCAAAATCAAAAGATTCTTCTCGCTTTTTCGAGTTTCTTTCTAAGATTCTTAGACTCATCTTAGTGATGATTATTCATAATTCGCGAGTGGCAATCCCACTCCAATTTCTCACCCATTCTTTGAGTGGCAATCCCACCGGTTTCCCCATGAACCATTTAATTCGGGGTCAAGTCAAGCTAGTGACTTGGTTATCAAAACAAACCATACAATATGGGTTTTCACCCATATTCATCTTTTTCCCTTTCTACCATCTAAGTGTGGGGTAATAACCCACCGTTGTATATATAAAACTTTGAAAATTGTAAATATTAAAAATAAAATAATTGTTGTGTTTCCATACTTTGAATATTGAGGACAATATTCATTTCTAAGTGGGGAAATTCGCGAATTTGATCATAAATGTGCCCTTTAGTCCCTTTTCCCCAAAATGGCCAAATTTTAAAAAATTTTTTTAGTAGAAGTACTATGTACTAAACACAACAAATGGTAATCAGTCCACCATGTTTGATAAACAAAGGATTGGCTAATCCAGGAGCAAACGGCTCTTGGTAAAGATTTCAAATCCGTTTATATGGCTTGCAATTTGCCCAAAATTGTATGGTTCTCAACTCACCATATCCTAACAAGTGAAGAGTTGGCTAGCCCGCAAGATTATGGCTTGTGGTAAAGGCGTGGAAAATCCATAATTGGTATTCACCACCAAAGATAATTCGATAAGTTATCTAAGAGTTGGCTAGTCCGGAATGGTGCAACACGGTAAAGACTAATCAAATCGGTTTATGGACTTATGATTTGCTCAAAATCATATGGTTATCGATGTACCATGGTTCTTACTTGAATCGAAACATTTGGCTACTCCGTAAGTAATGGCTTTTGGTAAAGAGTTTTCAAATCCATTAAAATCTCAAATCATTGCTAGGGACTAGCAATATCTCGATGTGGGGATTTGATATGTGTCTAAATACACATATATTTGTATTATATAAACCCACAAAAACAACCAAAAACACACAAATGACTCTCAAATGATACAAATTCATAAAATGTGTTTTATGTGATTCAGTACAAAAGATTGAAAACAAGTGAAAATGATCAATTTCACAACAATTGTCGTTTCAGGTCCACGAGTTACACAAATTGTCAAAACTAGTCCCTAAATGTTTTAAATGAATGAAAAGTCAACTTAAGTCCTTGGGAAATCAAAAATGTTCACAAAACATCCACGGATAAAGTTTACACAAATGGCAATTTTACCCTCAAGTTACAAAATTGGCAAAATGGTCCCTGGTATTCTAAACTTGGAATTTTACAAATAATACCCTTGTACTATGCATGATTGAAAATTTGGAACATTTTGATAAACTTTGGGAAATTACACTTTAGTCCTCAAAATCCAAAATGACAATTAAGGTCCTTTTAACTTTTAAAATTAAATTTTATGCAAAAAGGGTCCTTGTTTTATCAAAGTATGGCAAGTTTGGTCCTTGTTAGAGCATTGGAAAAAGTTCACTTTCAGTCCTTGAAGTTTGGTCGAATTACAATTTTGGTCCTTGCATTCTACTAAAACCAAACGGATCCTTTTTCAACATATCAAACCCAAATCCAATCCACTAACCAGCTGGCCCAACATTAGCCCAAATCCCATGAACCTTGGACCTTGGTCTTGACCCTTGAGCCAAGCCACAATTCCTTTTGACCCCACCACAACCAATTTGGACCCCTGTTATTAATACTTCACCAATGAAGGTCAAACCCATCCATACGCGCCCAAATACCGGAAAGCATCAGACTCTCTCTTCACCTCAGATACCCAAAACCGAGTGGTTTTCACCACATTTTCAACCCCCCTCCCATTCCTTGTCCCCTCCACACCTTCTAAACAACAAAAACTCTTAATTGCTCAAACCAAACTCAATTAAAGCTAAAACCTGCTTGAAGAAAAATTGGCGCCAAAATGCAAGGTGGACGGTTCGGATGAATTTGAGTGATCCAAGGGCTCAAATGTGGTGGGAAACAATCAGAGAAGTGAGAGAAGTTGATTGGGTATAAAAGAAAGAAGAAAAGCAGAGGAACAAGTACTTTGGCCTCAAGCCTTAGTCACGTAGTTATAGTTTTATTGCTTTCCTAGTTAAAATGTCTTTAAGCTTTCAAATGTTGTAATTTACTTTAAATTAGTGTAATGAAATGTTCTTTCCAGTTTAATGTCAAGTTAATTTCAGTTTCATGATTTTGCTCAATTTCCTTTAATTTTCCATGTTCTTTAAATTCTAGTTTACTAGTTGTTTATTGGATTCTTTAAGCTCAATAAGCTCTTGACAACAGTTTTAAGGTTTTTAGATCCATTAAATAGACTTTTGTTTTTTTTAAAATAGAAAATCACTAAAAAATAGATAAAATCAATGAAAAATCAAAAATCAGATTTATGAAGAAGGTGATGAAGCAGGGTTGGATTTGGAATGCTATGGGTATTAGGAGCTTAATAGGAAGCTATTGGGTGTAACCTTGTCCTTGGTTTCTATGTCTCATCCACTTTCTCATTTGTAAGCATGTTTCTAATTTTGCAATTCTTGTTTCTATGTCTTAGTTACCTTAATTTCCATGTTTCGTGTTTATTTGTTGTTAGTTAATATAATTATAGCTTAATATTAGCTTGTTATGTTTTGATATCTGTTTGTACTTAAGATCTTCATTTTGATTTGTCATAAGCTAAATTTTGGATAATCATGGTTTAACCTTGTGTGACTACTTGATTAAACTTAAAAGGTGCTAATTTAATGATGAAAACCTTTGGATTTGATAAAATTGGTTTTACAAACTTTGGAATGAGAATCTTAATTTAGATTAATTTTAAGGGTGTTTGGATTTGCTAGTTTTAATCGTGTTAAAGTTTGTTTGAGTTGATGTTTGAACTTGTTTTATGTTACATATGTGTCTATAAACTCATTTCGGTCAAGAAATTCATCCTCATTCAAGCAAAAGTCAAAATTCCATATGATCTAATCTCTGTTGCTTACTGTTGGGTTTTCATGATCTATGATCATCATTTTGTGTTTATAAGTTGAAAAGAGTACTCAAATAAGTCTTAGTTCACTTTATAACATCATAATTAGTGTTTTAAATCAGATTAAAGTTCATTTTGGTCAACTTAGTTAGTTTTCTTAAAAGTCAAATTTCACTGGGTCGTTTTGAATAAAAAGATAATTTCATTGTGGGTTTAATAATAAGTTTTAGCCTAAAAGCTCTTAGGGTCTTAAAGTCTAGTTGGTAAACAAAAATACAAAATGCTAGTTCGGTTTGCATTAGCTTTTGAGTGCTTATTTTGCTACTTGTTTTGGGTACCTTGCTCATTAAGATGCCTGTACGCTTTTGGTACCTTAGTTCATAAGCTCTTAGAGAGCTTATTAGTGATTATTAGCCTTTGCAAGTTAGCTTTTGGATAGCCCACCTAGCTGTCTCTATAGTCCATAGCTTATTTTACCATTTGTAGCTTATTTACTAGGACCTTTCGTGCTTTTTATTTGTCCATTTTGTGTACATCTAGTAATCATGGTTTCTTCGGTTTCTTAATAAGCTTCTCAAGAGCTTATTAGAGTAAGCCAATCCTTGTATATGAGATTTTGTAAAGCTCAATTGGTTAGTTAGTTAGTCTCGCTTTTATTTTCATTTCCAAGTCTATTTTAGTGCTTAAAATAAGCTATAAGTTGTCTAGTTAACCAACAAGACTGTGTAACTAGATAAGCTTGTGCTTATTTTGACTTATTTTGTGCTTATTCTTTGGTAATTATGCTTTCTCAGTTATCATTTTAGCTTTTTATAAGTTCTTTTGCTTATTTCCAGTCCCATTTTGCTTATTGAGTAGCTTATTAGCTTTTTAGCTTAAGCCTTTTGCTTATTTCTTTTGTTTCTTGCTTACTGTTGGTTAAAATAAGCTCAAACTGAGCTTATCAGTTGTTTTTGTTAAAAGTCATAGTTGTATAAAATGCTTATCTTTGTGTGTTTGATTAGTTTGTAAAAGAAAATTTCAAAAATAAAAAGTTTTGCAAAAAGGGGGTAGGCAGGCTCGAACCTGAGACCTCCCCCTTTTGTGCGCGTTAGAAGGGTACCTGGATACCAGTTGCCCTTGGGACTTGTCTCGTTAGAATCTTGCACAATCTATGTTTTAAATACGTTTTGTCTCTTAAGCTTATACGACTTATTTAGCTTATTTGTAGCTTATTCATAGTAGCTTTTTCCAGTTTTGTATTTTTAATAAATCTGTATTAGTATAAAGTATTTTCTATAAAAGTTTCAGATTTTTATAGTTAGTTTTAGTATTTTTAAACATTTAATTAGTGTTTTATAGTAATTAATTCATAATAAAAAATATAAAAGTCAAAAAAATATAAATCTTTTTTCTAAAATTTTCTTTTGTCAAATATTACGTAAGAAAATTAGTTTTATACTCGTAGGTCTTTTATTTCAATAATTTTACTTTTTATCTTGCGCCCAAACGCCATTTTCGTAAATAACGCCGTTTCCGCTTTTAAATAACGTTTTTAAGTAATTTGAGTTTACGCTTTAGTTAATATAGTTTATTTAAGTTATTCATTTTATAAAATAAACGCTCATCGATCCGTAAAAATAGTGATAGCGTTTATTTAATATCTTTTATCTTTTTAATTTTCTTAATTTGCATTTAAGTCGCTGCTATTTATTAACCTTTTCAGTAGTGTAATTATCCTTTTCAATCCTAATCCTTTCTGATCGCTATCATTAGTGGTCATTCTATCGTCTGATCATGTGTTTAACACACCATTGAGTCTCCGTGGGACTTAACGACCCGGGAATCCACTGTATTCTCTGATCTTCATTGTATTTGTGTTTAAGCTGTTTTAAGTCTGTTTAGACTTGACAGGTTTTGCGCAGATCATTGATACCAACACACTTTTATGCAAATAATATCTTTGGTTAATCTCATACCATTCCTCATTCCCCCTATAACCAAACCTATACCCATTGTGATTCATGTATGCAAACCAAACGCTTCCTAAATCTTTTAGTAACAAAAGAACTTTTAGTTATTCTTTTGTTACTTACTTTTTTTTAGCGGGGGAATTGAAAAATTGTTGTTAATGACTGTTTTTTATCTTTTGCTCACACTTGACTTTAGTGAGCAAATGTCATTAGTTTTGTACCAATTGACCGATCCATAGAGAATGAGTTGAACTTGCAAGTTATTTTCAGTAAGTAGTTGATAAGAAAGAACATATTAAAGTAGATATGTTGACTTTAATAGGCAAGTCAAAATGGGTTGAAGTGTACATGAGAGGTGTTTGGTTATAAATTCAATCTTACTGGAATACTTAGCGACCTAAGTAACGAAAGAAAACACAAAAACTAGCGAGATAAGTAAATACTTATATCACTTTGAGAGAATATTACAAGAAACATTAGAAGATAACTTTAAGGTGCGTTGTGTCAAATGAGACAACACCAATATATACTAGTGGTTATACACATTTACAAGAAAGTTTTAGACTATAAATATATAGTCTTCTAAGGCCTTTCTGAGATCCTTTCATAATTTTTCATGAGAGAAACAACGAAGGACTTTTAAAAGCTTGTAGATATCTTTCACATCCTTCCCAAACTCTTGATTATTGAAGACTTCGGGGACATCCGATAAAAGTTTAGAATCTTCTAAAATCATCAGATTGATGGTATCAAAACGTGCAGGTCGTGATATAATATTGTAGTCAGCTTGTGGGTGTGATGTAAAATTGAAAATCTTCATAGGCTTGATTTTTGGTTTATTAGCTTATCAAATCACACTTATAACTTTGAATAAGCTATATACTCAACTTAATAAGTTCATAAACACACAAAGATGGACTTATGAGCTTGTTATATAAGCCCACAAGTCACAAACCCACTGATAGGGTAAACAAACACCCATATATAGTTAATTTCTTTAAACTGAATAAGAGGTCAATCACAATAACATTCAGATTCATTCTAGTTAACTTACATTTGAGTTACCCTACTATTTCTTGCGCACTTAATCAGTTAAACATAAAGAATTATTCAAATTAACTTCCATATGGCTTATGTACACTACCATTTTCTGGTTAAGTTATTTAAGCATTTGAATTACACTACTAGTTTTGGACTTAAGAGCTTTTGTATATCTTCATAGTTTTATACCTTTTTCACTAGTGACTATGGATTCATAACAAAAACTAGGTATTATGGATATAGGGTAAACCTATGGATTTGTAAAATCAATCATGATAACAAAGATTACTATGTGTATTTTAAGGTATGACTAAAATGACTAAAAACGTGAATTTTATGATTTTATCCATAGTAACACAACATCAGCCTGATGGTCCTTTAAATTATCAAGTTGCACTTAATAACATTCTTTTCCAGTTTCAAGTCTTTTCTTTATTAGTGAAGCGTCAATGTGATGGCAGCTTAAGAGCATACAGGATGTCGGACTTGCTGTGTAAGACGGACGTTTTGGAAGATGACATAGTGTTGTATCAATATTAAGATTGAGAACATAAGATGAAAGTAAATGAAAGAGAGTAGGCAAAAAATCAAAAGAAAAGTGTGGGTATGGATAGAAGGAAGTATAAAGAAGTTTGGGATGTGCAAGTTTGGAATTTTTGGTCTTCTTTTATCTTTTCTTTTTGTTATTTTCTTGCTTTAAATCTCTCTTTAACTTTTAAAATAGGTTTTGAAAGAAAAATAACGGTCGTCTTTTGTATTGAAATGTTTTCTTTGTACACGACTTTATGCACTTTTCATTTCTATAACTTAATATGACAATAAAGCGAGCATGTTAAGTGAGGAGCTAGAACAATGTCCGGTTAAGTGAGTAATCGTTTATCGTTACTAACTTACTACGGTCAGATTGGGTTAAGTTGATATTGGATGAGTTGTAAGGGTGATCCAGCGGTAAGAATATCAGCATTTGAAAGAGGAGGTTAAGCTTTCGAATCTAATGAGAAGAAAATTAATTCCTCTGTCTACTGGAGCTCAATTGCTACCGACTACTGGACCATCTCAAAAGGTAGTCATTCTAGGATTAATTGGCTCGCAATGTCGAGTAAAAAACGAAGTAAATAAAAAAAATTGACATTGGGTCGAGACAAACATTTGCTTTTCATGTGTTTGTGTTTTTAAATTACTGAAAGTTATATTTCAGTTTATAATACTCCCTCCGTCTCATAATTATTGTCATATTTATTTTAGGATGCCTCAAAATAATTGTCTAGTTATCATTTAAAAAAAAAAAAAAAAGAGATAATGATCTTACTTTATTAAATGTGTAATTTTTGTCTTCCGACAATAATTTTAAAACAGAAAGAGTATAATCTTTTAACCAAGGCAACTTAAGATGTTGTAAACATTTAAAACATTTTCGAATACATTCGACTTCGTACCCGCTTAGCCCGTCACTTGTAAAGTGTAAGCCACATCAACATTACATTTTTTTTTAAATAACTAATATTGTGACAGAGTTATAACCGTAACAACCAAACGAAGTCAAATGACAGTATTTGGGATACAAGAAACCACAGTTGCCGTGTTTGCCGCACTATAATAAGACCTAATGACTTTAACTGCCTTTAACTTACAGGATCATCTGCTACCCATTAATCTATTCATATTTTGTTATTTGGTGCATATATTATTGTTAGTTTTTAACGGAGGAAATTAGATGTAAGGTTTAGCAAGTGACATTTTTTCTTATTTTTTTTTTACATCTATTAGTGTTCCTAAAGTTATTACCCACTTCTTCAAACCTTTGAGACGGACTTGTGAATTTTAGATGCATGTTGCATAATTTTTCTTATTATCATTATTAGTACTAATAATGCAGCATAAAATTTTTGTTTTGAACAAATTGAATTTACGTCATAAAGAATCAAATAGCAAACAAATATTAATAAGGGTTGCATATACAAATGAGAGACCTTTTTCGGAGAAAACAATCTATACTTTGTCACCTAACATCAAGTGTAGCTCGTGCCACACCAA
Organism: Chrysanthemum lavandulifolium; assembly: GCA_022545495.1. NCBI lineage: Eukaryota > Viridiplantae > Streptophyta > Magnoliopsida > Asterales > Asteraceae > Chrysanthemum > Chrysanthemum lavandulifolium. Next base: position 229,641,348 of record CM040241.1, on the reverse strand, counting down.
CAATGAGTTAATTAGGTCCGTTCATGAATTTAAATCCCCATATTCATAAACAAATCGCTGCATCCTCATATTTAAAATGTTGTGATAGTAAGTAATCGTTAGCATGATGCAGTAACTCCAATTTCAATTATCTATATATACATTACTCACCGTCAACGACAACATTTTGTTAGAAAGAAAATCCGTCTAAAATGCACCCCTAAACTATTTATTAAGTTACAAAAATTAGCCATTTTGTTATATTTAAATTATATTTATCAAATAGTCAAAATAAATTTAGCGGCTTTATTACAAAAAAACATATATATAAAAAAGAAGTATTTAATTACGATTATAAAAAGAACCCAATATGACAATACTTTTGCATGATATCTAAAATGTATTATTCTTCTCAAAATCAACTACAAAATACAAGAAATAGAGTATACTGTTACAATACTTTATTACTCCGTATTACAAATTGCAAGGTTTTTAAGAGAAAAAGTTACTTGCTAATTTACCTGAGATTCATTTTACTATGTTAAAAAACAACAATGATATAACATGTGATAGTCATGTGACTCAGTTAAATTAGAGTTAGGGGGTACTGTATGCATCTAATAGTCAAATATGAGGTACTAAAAAGTACCATTAATACTTTGGGTTACCAAGAGATCCACTTAGAGCATTAGGTGTTGTGAAAAATCATACGTAAAAAAAAAACGATACGAGAAAATAAAATACAACACATACTAATAATAAAAAACTTAAACATTTTACTAGTTATCTCTTTCAGCATATTTCTTCATTATTCTTTCTTGCCTCTTTCGGATGATCTCTTCTTTTGTCGGGTCAGTAGTCAAATTGTGATCTATCATGAGAAACTTCATCTCCTTCATCTCTAACGCAACAATTTCCTTCTCTCGCCTCGCCTCGTAACAAGCCATTTGAACGTCGGCTTTTTGCGCATACTTTTCGGATAATTGTCCCGAAAAAGTACTCGATTGACTCCCACCGGAGCTCGCAGCGCTTGACGTTGAAGTCGACTTTTGTTTCTTTGCAGCTCGACTCTTTATGCCGCCATCTCTTTCGGGACGAGGTCGTTTGTCCGGGCCGAATATATCCTCGAGACATGTATTGTCAATCGGATCCTCGGCATCCTACTTCGGGTAATTTTTCAAAATCTCTCAAGCGTGAACATACCCGAACTCCTTCCCACCAAAGCGTTGCTCAAAGTTCAGTTTCGCATTCTCGAGATGATCGTGGTCATTTTCACCATTTCTACGCTGCAAATGTTTGTAAATAACGTTGAATTTTTGGCAATCACCGTCAATCCTCGACCATTTACTCGTGATCATATTTTTGGTACGAGGGTCATCGGTAGTCTGATCATTGAACATCTCCATAATGTCATTCCAAAAGAAATCTTAGGAACGGTCATTTCTCATATCTCGATCTTGCAAAATTTCTATCCAAATTTGCGCAAGCAATGTAGGCTCCCGGAAAATTTCAATGTACTTAAAGCTTTAATCAGAAATCAAGCACGATTTATATTATCATGAAATTTTATAAACATCACATTTGCATATCATTTGGCATATGCATGATCAACGCAGCTTGAGCGTTCATAAAAATACCGTTGTGATCAGAATGAAATTCCCCACGATCTCGATAATCTTAAAATACATAATATATATGTCAAATTTTATAAAAATACGAAATAAAATATAATAAAAATATATTAAAATTCGTATTGGGCCTCGGAACTTATTGGACTTTCTACCACCTCACGACTCAACCCGACATGTTATTGGGCCTCATAACCGAACCAAGCCCACCCCATTACTGTCATTGGGCCTCGTCCCAACTTGAGCCCACCCTCACTAATAATAAACATTGGGCCTAGCGTGTACATGATCCACTAATCCATTAGCCCAACTCGTTAATGCATCTCTTGGGCCTAACCGTTTTACGCGACCCAACATAATAGCCGAAACGCACCCTTATCTCCTTGGGCCAAGCCAACGAGCCCAACTCCTTATTATTTTCTTCCTTGGGCCTCGTCAAATATCCAGCCCAACACACACATGAATTTAGCCAAATACAACCTTGAAATAATATTGCTCTTATGAGATTGTAACCGGTCGAGAGAAATGGGAACAAAACCAAACCAAACTAAGAACTCCTAACTTATAAACAAACTATGTCGTGTAAACATGGACAAGAGGAGACAAAGGAGAAGTTTAGCAACCCTAACACAATATTATAATGTCCTAAACCTTTTGACCACCACTTGACTTTTTAAACCCTTGGATAATACAATTGTTTAGGCAAAGAATGATAAGACATGACCTTACCATGCCCTTAAACTCGGCTACCCATCCCACGCTCAAGACCAAGATTGCCACACATGTCTAATAGTTACTAAGGACTAGGTAACCTAATATTAAAGAAATGATAAGTGACATGCTTGTTACCTCTTTTAAAAACACACGACACACACACACTACTAACCATATCACTCATACTCAACTCCCACACAAGTCTTACACTCTCACATACACTTAAAACATTCACATAAGCATCAAGGAGGAGCAAGATTATCAAAAAGGGTTAACACTAAGGAAGCTTGGGTAAATAATAGCTCGGGTAACATTAAAAGGAGAACAAGGAGTTCTCGTTGGTCATTTCTTCTCGCTCACACCTCACACGTATCATCACCACTCTTTTTGAGTGTAGTAAGTCCCTTCCAACTCATTTCCATTCCAATTTTCTCGTTTACACTTAGATATCACACGTATTATATGTTGTGTGCACCATTTCGTAAACCAACTCGTAAGATATACATGTTTTAGCTCAACAAGACACATAAACACATGTTAACACTAGCCTAAAATGTTTATAACACATCACAAAACTACTATGAGCTATCGTACAATATGAAAAACCCACGCAAGGCCAAATGGGCCTAAAGCCCAACAGCCGAGCCCAATAAGCCTAAACGAAGTCCAAGTAAAGCCCAATCCGGCCCAATAAGTCAATAATAAGCCAATAAGCTATAAAAATGAGTTAGAATTAAGTTGTAACCATTTTACAAAGTTTTCGTTTTATAGAAATGATTTTCGGACTAAAAATGCAAATTGTGTTGCCTTGGGGTTAAAACCGTAACTTTTTAGAAGACAAAGGAATGATTTTAGACGTACATAAACGTGCATGTGTAGTTGAGGGACTAACATGCACTATTTTCGAAAGTATAAGGGTATATTTACACGTGCATGTACACAGATAAAACCACAAGGACCAATTATGTAATTAACTCAAACTAGTGATAATAAAGGTTTTGGGTGAAAAGTGTCAAATTGGAAAAATGAAGGTTTAAAGCGTATAAACTAAACTTGGAAGACTGTTTTTGTAAAATCAGTTTTACCAAGGGGTAAAACTGTCAAAAACTGAAAGTTTTGGCATAAAATATAATCGGGTACAAAGTGTCATTTTCTCAAACTTGGAGGACTAAACTCGTACTTTTCGTAACTTGAGGGTAAAAAGTGTAAATTCGGGAAAAGTTTAGAAAAACTTATAATTTTATCATAAATTCGTAAAAACGAGTATTTTGATCATATGAATGTATTATTTTCGGATATCGATGAACATATTTCATATATGAATATGTATATATACATATTATTAGAAAATAATTATATATATATATATATATATATATATATATATATATATATATATATATATAAATCCGATAAAACGCACGAGGAATCTAAACAAGTTAAAATACTCAACAAATCTATTAAGATCACAACGAGGGGAAAAACTTTTCACTTATGCGTAAGTGAGGATCATTAAATAAGACAATGTAGCAAGTAAATTAACTTAAAACGCTAAGCACGCACGCACACTATTGGATTGGACAATCCAATGATCTATTGAATAAGAATATTCAATGCTCTATTATTTTGGTCGCGAATCAAAATGCTCATTTTACTGAGACTCGCCATCTCATCATTTTTAGGTTTCGGATGGGAACCTCCGCTACATTGTGCTTGATCTGTTTGTGCTTGTTCATTATCATCAAGGTGAGTTCATAGCCTCGCTTTTACTTTTATTTTACAAACCCCGCGAGGGAGATACATGCTCTAAACTATAACACAAGGTTTTTCATAAATGTTCTCCTCTTGATTATTGGTATTGCCTAAGTATTTAGCCATAAGTCCCCTGATCATGAACCATTAGTCACCACGAGTGAACGCAGATATCGTGAATAGTACTATGCGGATTAACGACCCGCTTTGGTTATAGAGAAATAACCGGCACACCATATTTGAATTTCTTTAGGTAATTGGCTATTACCTCCTTTGGGGCACACTTACGCACACCGGTAATTCGGTGTATGCAATGAGTCTTGGTTGCATGAGCTTAGCGATAATAATCTGTGATTTTCTTATGATATTGTTAGTTTACAATGATCATGCTCTTATACTTGTGTTCAACTATTTTAAACCTATGGATTTCAATCAACATTTTTGTTGACCTTTTTAAGCATGTTATCTCAGGTAATCGATGAAGATTATAACCAAGGCGCGAAATGGGGCATGGCAAGGCTTATCTGGTGGTGTAAAACATAAAAGTTGTCATTTCTTTCAAACTCATGATCTTTCTTTTGGGAAAAATACTTGATCTATTTACAACATTTTGTAACAACTATGAGTTTTCGATGAATATTAACTATTTTTAATAAAACGCCTCTTTCGAGTCGTTTTCATAATAATCGACTATGATCTCCATTCAAGTAACAGAATTAGTCTTCATTGTCATTAAGATTTTCGGGTGTTACAAGCAACCTTTCTTCAACCTTGTTCCATTTCCTCATGTCTGCCTGGCCTAGGACTTCCGTATCATCGTCATCGTCTGCGTCCAAATCCACAACTTGTTTTGATTTTTTTGCCTTCGTCTTTTTCCCTTTACCTTTGACCGGTTCACGTGCTTTTGGTACTTTAAATTGTGAATCGGACGATTGTGATTCAATTTGGGGAAACGTTGGAGATTGATGAAACTGTGGAGATTGATAAAACGTTGGAGGTTGTGACGGGTTAAAAAACTGTGGTGTCGGAAATCGTCCGCGGAAATTTGCGAATCCTTGTTGAAACGCATATTGTTGGTTAAGAAAAATTTCTTGGGAGACAGGCTGGAATTTTGTGAGGAGGGGGTAGACGGGTTTGAAGAACCCCCGTATTGTGGTGGGTTTGAATTGAGGAGGTTCGTGAAATACCCTCCGTCATTCGGGTTTTGAGACATTTTTTTTGAACTAGAGATATAGAGAGTATATAAAAGTTGGTTGAATTGTTGTGAGAAAAATGGTGGTTTATGGTTTGGTATTTATAGGAGTGTTAAGTTTTTTTTATTTATATTTTTATTAATTTTTTTTAGAGAAAAACAAACTTATCCGTGGATATATTTTTTAAAATAGAATTTGTAACGTTTGGTTTGTCAGGAGGTGTATCTTCGTTGTGCAGATGGCGAGGCTCTTAACGGCGAGCCATGGCGAAGGTGCACGGTGTCGCGGCGAAGGGCGGCGAAAGTGCCACCGTGGCACGACGAGAGTCAGCGAGTGCCACACCTAATGCTCTTAGTCAAATTGAAAGTAGCAAAAAGCATTTTGACTTTTATTTTGCTGTTTGTTTACTATAATTTATTATTATTCTAATATATTTTATTAATATAAGAGGATTTACAAAAGATTGACTATGCTTGATTGACCGACACCCCATTCCTATTAACATACGTCATAAATGAGCCGAGTCGAGGTCAATTTATAATTTTTAGTTATTCGCGAGATTCGGGCTTAGATCTTTTATAATAAAAAAATAAAAATAATTTTTTTGTAAATATAAGCTGAAACAATTTTTAGGTGCGAAGCAGACTCGAGTTGTTATAAATTAGTTATTTTGAGCTTTTACCGAAACCGATTTGAAGCAATTTCAAGATTTTCATTATATAAATGTAATATTATGAAATCCTAAGGTGAATAGCTGATAATTTAAAAAAGTTTGCAAGTTGAACGTCAATTGAGACCTACACATGAGAGAATAGTATGTTTAAAAAAAATAATAATAATGTATCTGTCTCATAATAAATGTTTATCATGTAAAATTCACGAAGTTTCAGGATTATTACTACCCTCTTAATCAATAAAATATGGTTAAAGTAAAAAATGAACATGATAAAATGGAAACGTCTACTCTTATCGTGTCGGACGGGTGGGATCATCTATTTTTGTTGTTTCTATTTGTCATGGGTATATAAAGGCATAAAGATGGCTAACATAAATTAGTAATTCTCTCACGATTACACTCCTAAATTGACCTTTACATTCAAACAGCCGTGATTACAACTTTTTACGAGATTATTAACTGACGTTGACCTTGACATTGACACCATTAAAAAAAAATAATACTCCGGCCAAACACCCCCCTTAGCCGCCGTCCTGACCTGAAATATACCAATAAACAAAGTAGTATTTGTCATTTTGTATTTGTATCTTCTTCTTCTTCTTCTTTTAATCCCTCCGTTCACGTCACTCACCTGGAACTTTCTTTTTCATTCTTCTTTTTATAATAATTAAAAAAAAAAAGTTTGAAAATGAAACCCAAAGACCAAGTCAACTTCCACTCATTTTCTGCTATAACTACCTCATTATTTCATTTTTTCAAATCCTACTTTGTTTTTCACGTTTGGAAAAACCAACCAATTTAGCACTCCTTTTTGTTGAATTGCCCACCAAGTGTTCGACGAATTGTCTCTAAGAAAATTCAACTGTTTTTTTTGGTGTAATTAAGTGAGATTGACTAAATTTTATAAAGGGTATCTGTTTTTTTTTTATACCTTTTTTATTGGTTTTAAGTTTTGGGTAGTGGATAAGGTTGCTTAAATTTGATTATTTATGCATGATCTTGGGTTGTGATGCAACTTTTGTAAATTAGCTATATATATGTTATTGGTAAACATTAGTGCTCCCTAGCGAATTGTCTTAAAAAATTTGAAACATTTTTCTTTACTGTAGTTTTAATATTGGTTTATCTAGAGTGATTTATGCATGATCTTGAGCATAGTTCCAAATTTCAATTTCCGGGTGTTATGTTTTGTGTGTATTAGCCTTTACTTGTTGGATTATAAGTTGGTGAAATTTTTTAAAGATTTGGTTTTTGCGGTCTGGGGTTATAAAATGGAGGGTAAAAGCCTTCATGATGATGTATGTGATGGTGATGAGGCAAGTAGTAGTGTAACTAAAGATTCGGTAACTTTTTCGGAGTTATCTCACTCTACGCGTAAATTAAGTTTAGTTCTTAAGGAATTTAAGGAAAATAAGATCATGGAGAGTTCGCCTATTAGAAGTGCGGTTGACTCGCTTGAAACGGAGTTGCAAAGGGCTAAGGCTTTGGTTGCAAGTCCTAGGTATTTGTCATCGCCAAATAAACGGATTGAAGAAATTACGGAAAATCTTGGAAGGTCTATTGGGCTTGTGTTGTTTGCTAGTCATGACGTGTCGATGACGGGTAAAGATAAACTTGAGGCTTTAAGGAGAGAAATGATGAGTGTTGCTCAGTTTAGTGCTGCGAGTTCGGATAGTAGATCGGATTTTTTAGATGACGTTGAAACTAAGGAGACAGAGTCGGATTATGAAGAGGAGAATTTTGTTGGGGAGATAGTTGAAGTGGAAAAAGATGTATCGTGTTCTAGTGCTGGGGAGATAGTTGAAGTGGAAAAAGATGTATCGTGTTCTAGTGCTGAGGAAGTTGCTTTGCAGCTCAAGTGTGGAGACGATGACCAGCTAAAAGTTGCACTTTTGGCATTAAACACGTTGATAAGGGATAATGAGGCTGCTAGTGAATGGATAGATTCTGAGGGTGTTATCCGGATTTTGTTCAGTCGGTTGAGTTCTACGACGTCAGTTAACCGGTTGAGTATCATTCAAAATCTGAGAAGGCTCGTTGCACAAAATGATGAAATTAAGGTACCTGCAGTTTCTTCTCTTTTTCAATTTCAGTTTTATTTTAGTTAGCCAAATAATATGCAGAACAAGTATATGTGCAGAACCAGATGACAGAGGTAGAGTATTTGTCAGCTCGTCAAATCATTGACCCGGGATGAGGACGAACAGAGGGAGGCTGTAGGCCTGTTATCAACTTTGTCTGATGTTTCTGCTGTGAGGAGAAGGATTGGAAGAATTCAAGGATGTATAGTTATGCTGGTTGCCATTTTTAATGGTGAAGATCAAACAGCTTCCCATGATGCAGGGAAGTTGTTGGCCGCATTGTCGAGCAATAATCAGAATGCACTTCATATGGCAGAAGCAGGTTATTTCAAGCCACTTATAAAGTATTTAACCGAAGGTATTTAAAATAAGCCTTTAGCTCCTTTATGTAATGAATCAACTTTCTAAATCCATCTTCACTTAAATGCATCTTCATTTGATTCTGTTATTGGGTACCTACTTAGTTTAGGCTTGCAGATTTCTTGATTTCCGACAAATATCTAAGATAATTACATAGAAACCTAGTCAACTATCTTCTGAAATCTGTATTAAGTAGCCATCTTATATTAGGCTTTAAATTCTTTGATTTAAGGCATATATGTAAGATAATTGGTTCTAATATGACAGGTTAGAAAAAGCAAGCATGGTCAAAAGTGATTGACATAGCATCATTTTGATACCTCCAACTGAGTTTTATTTTTCAGTGGTTACCTTTACCCAAAAGAAAAATATAACTTACGAAAAGTTGGTTACTTTGTAGCATTTAGCCCTATAAAATATAGCCAGTTTTACCTTTCAATACATAACATTGGTCTGAAATGAAGAACAAACATTTATTTCCGGATGGTATCTGATTTAACATTTGCAATAATTGATTAATTACATCCTTACAGGATCCGACATGAGTAAAATTCTAATGGCAACAGCGATTTCAAGAATGGAACTTAGAGATCAAACCAGAGCTTCCATTGGAGAAGATGGTGCAATCCCACCCTTAGTCAAAATGTTCAAAGAAGGAAAACTCGAAGCTAAATTATCATCTTTAAGTGCACTACAAAACTTATCTACCCTAAAAGAAAACACCAAACGGTTAATCAATTCAGGAATTGTTCCGTCACTCCTTCAACTCCTATTTTCTGTAACATCTGTTCTCATGACTCTTCGTGAACCCGCATCCGCCATTTTAGCACGGATCGCTAAATCCGATACTATGCTTGTCAACCATGACATTGCCCTTCAAATGTTCTCACTTCTTAGTCTTTCGAGTCCGTCATTCAACAACATCTCTTAGAAGCATTAAATAGCATTGCTTCTCATTCTAGTGCTTCAAAAGTTAGAAGGAAAATGAAGGAAAATGGATCAATTCAACTCCTTTTACCCTTCCTTACGGAAACAAATCATAAAATTAGGATCGGGGCATTTAATTTGATTCACACGTTGTCTAGAGAGTTATCAGATGAACTCACGGAACAGTTGGGGGAAACTAATCTTCTTAATATTGTAAACATCCTTTCATCTTCAACATCCGAGAGTGAAAAAACTACTGCTGCTGGGATTCTGTGTAATCTTCCCATTAATGATAAGAAAGCTACAGAGATACTCAAGAAGGCAAACTTATTACCCATTCTTGTGTCCATAATGACTTCAAAACCAGCAACTTCAACAGCCCTTTTATCACATCATTTGATTGAGAATATTGCAGGTATAATAATGAGATTTACCGTCACATCCAATCTAAAACTGCAGCTTTACTCAGCTGAAAATAGGGTAATACCGGTTCTTGTAAAGATGCTGTCAGATGGGCCGATAATTGCTAAGTGTAGCGCTGCAACCTCACTAGCACAGTTATCAAAGAACTCCTTAAACCTCAGAAAGTCAAAAAAGTCGACGTGGTTATGTGTTCCTCCTTCTGCAGAAGCGTTTTGTGAAGTTCATAATGGCTACTGTTTTGTCAAAAGCACTTTTTGCTTGGTGAAGGCAAATGCCGTTTTTCCATTGATCAAAATCTTGCAAGGTAACCAAAGGGAAGCCGATGAAGCTGCCCTTGAGGCTTTAACGACTCTTTTGCAAGATGAGATATGGGAAAACGGGTGCAGTTGTATTGAGAAATTATCAGGAATTGAAGCTATTATAAAAGTGATTGAATTGGGGAGTATAAAGACTCGAGAAAAAGCAGTTTGGATATTGGAGAGGGTTTTCAGAGTTGATGATTATAGAGTCAAGTATGGTGCATCTGCACAAGTGGTGCTGATCGATCTTGCACAGAATGGTGATACACAATTGAAACCAATAGTAGCCAAGTTATTAGCGCAACTTGAACTTCTGCAGGTTCAGTCTAGTTACTTTTAATTTTTTCTGAATTATACAAAGTTGGTGATATGCTGAATTTTTTTTCTGACATATTGCCTTCTCACAATCATTTTTTGGGTTCTTGATTACCTATTAAAGTGTGGATTTCTAGATTGTAATATACAATACATGAAAGTGTAAATTGATTGATTCAAGAGTTTGTATAAAGAAAAACATCGCATTTTTTGGAGGTTATTTATTAGTCCAACTTTGTCTGGTTTAAACTAAGAAATCATAACTCAGAATACAACTCTATTGAGCTGTTTATAACTAAAAAGGTCGAAATTACCACCTTTATTGACTACATTGCATAAAACATATATTCTTATAACATAGGATTAACTACTAGGATTTGAAACGCATGTCATCAAACTGAAACTACGTTCATGCTGCATTAATAGATCACTGGCTTCCAACTCAACTGTATAATCTTGAGTATTATTTAAGCCACAATCTTGTTGGTCATGCAAAATCACAATTGCAACCGAAAAAGCAGACAGGTTCAACTTCATTGGCCGTTGCAGGCCATTGGTAAAAACAATATATATGTTTTATATGCATAGCAGGCCTTTGGAAAGAACAGGACTATACATTAATCTCTATGCATAACAGGGCAATATTGATAAGAGGTCTTGTTCTTTTCACCACTATGTTTGAGCAAAGATTCTGTGTTTGTGACAACTAAGAATCCAAATATTAAGTATATAAATTACAGAGGGTTCAACTAGTAATCGACTGATCGGCATGTAATGAAAGATCAGCAAGGCATACTCTTTAAAAATGCTTAACATCATAACAATCGCTGTGCTAACAGTTGTCGACATGTTAGCACAAATACCACAAGCCACATAAATAAACATATGATTGAGAAAAAAATAAAACTGAGGTACAAATGGGATCTAAATGCGCATGTTTGATGCCACACTTATATATGTTTTAATTTTACATTTTTTAGCACAAAACAATCCGTCTTATGGGTATTATACCATATTATTCTTCATCATAGTCTTCATCTTCCTCATCCAACCGTGAGTTTATTTGCGCCAAATTATGAGTATCAATCGCCATCCTATCCATTTCTGATAGTGACAAACCAAGATAGTCTTCGTTTTTTAGATCAGCATCCTTCGCCACTAATGAACCACCACTACTTGTACCTGGGACCGGTTGTGGCAGTGGTGATGGAGTAGGCGGTTGTATGGCAGCTACACCATCCATAGCATCAGCCACTTTGTTAGTGTTTTCACCAATCCCAGCATTCAGATCAAAGTCCCGACCACCATCACTGCCAGCCACTTCAACTTTCAAGGTCTTGGGTGAGTCTAGAATGGGGTCAACTGACCCCTGTGGGTTCAGAACCTGGTTGATTATAGGCTGAACCGATGGTGTGCACGATTCTAGTTCTACTTCCATTTGGGGAGGCTCGCGTTCCGCTGATGCTCTGCCACGACCTCTGCCTCTTCCTCTACCACGGCCTCGGCCCCTACCGTTGCTGCTTGTTTGCCTTGCTTCATGCTGCATAAAAGAGTGGGGTTTAAGTTACTAGATAATAATAGTAGAAATGTAAGATTTTTTTTTTATCAGGACTAAAATGGGTAAAAATAGACGAAATTCAATGTGTGGCTAGAGACATCTAATAACTGACGAATCCTGTATAAGGCAAGTCTAAATCACTTGCTACTGATACATCACATATTTTAGATTAAGAGGTGAACCATAGCTGAAAGATAGAGGTAGTAATTCCGACTTGTTTACTTAACATTAAGTCGATTTGGTTTTTTATTTCAGATCTCTAACAGGTCAGAAGATAACAGTTTAACATACATAGCTAAAAAGGATATGGGTCGACCTAGTCTAACGGGTCGTAAGTTGCTCCAATGTTCAGAACTTTCTGAAATGTGTTCTTTTGAGAATGCTATTTCAAATATAGATTTTATAACTTCTTTTTATGACAGTATTTATTAACAAACTGAAAAATGGACAAATAAAGTGTCAATGGGTAGGCCAGGCCAGACTGGTTTTGACCTAAAAGTCCAAAACCAATCTGCCCACTTATATAAACAAAAATGCATGGTTTTTAGTATAAACTGTTAATAGGGGGAAATTTGACACAAGACGAACTTTTACCAGCCTGTTTCTCTTCAACTCTTCATCACTTTCATTCATTTCTTCCGCAGCAACTTTCCTGGAAGAAGATATTTGAAGTGCATTTATATATGTTGGTTTATTAGTTCAAAAGAATTTAAAAAAAAAAAAAAAAGAAAAAAAAAAGAAAAAAAAAAGGAGAATCATACTTACTTCCTCTTTATCATGGCGCGATCATCAACACCGGCATCAGAATGACCATAATCAGGGACCTTGTTGACAACTTCCCTCAGAAAATCAAACACATTGTAACTTTGCACACAATGCTTTCTGAATCAAAACAAACAATTAAATTAATGTTTGACACAAACAAATTGATGTTTTTCTTGAAAGACATACAAGGTCATGAAAGTCATATAAATTGATTTATTTGAAAAAATTGAACGAATTGATGTTTTCCACAGAAGTCGTATAAATTGATGCTTCTCACATAAGTCTTATAAATTAATGTTTTTCCACAAAAGTCATAAATTGATGTTTTTAATAAAATCAAACAAATTGATGTTTTATACAAAAGTCATATAAATTGACGCTTTTAACAAGATCAAATAAGTTAATGTTTTCTCACAAAATCATATAACTTTTAGTTGCAATACGAACAAATTATGAAAAGTTGCATTGTTATGTCAGAAACAAGAAACTGTAATGATTTAAATTACCAAAAGAATGCTTTTACTGGCCCGTTAATCCTTAAGAGCCAGTTTAGTATATTTGTCTTGAAAAATGGTTAAAGGAGGACTTACAAATGCAGCGAATTAACAGTTTTTGCACCTCTGCGTGAGTTATATCATATGTACGATCACAAAGATCTTGCAAAAACAATTCCAAAGCTTTGGCTGCAAAATATTCCAAACAGTAAGAACATTGCACGTCTTATATTGATCATAGACTGCTACACGCCTACAATAATGGGGTGTCTGTTTCAGCTTATTTGATGGGCTTATGAACTTATTGAAATTATGAAAAGCTAATAAGCTATCTTTAAATACTTACAAACTAAAACCGGGACTGCCAAGGCAATTTTTCCTACATCCTCGTCAGCTTGCATTATCTTTTTGATCCGTGCCTGCCAACAACAGCTCTATATTATTAGGAAAAAACAAAAGTTTCTTTATACGGAGTAATTATTACTTATCATTGTTTCTCAAGGAGCCCCTTTTAGAATAACATATTAATGAGTTCAGGGGTGTTTGTTTAAGCTTAATTGGTTTTCAGCTTATATTTTACAAACCCAAACTGTTTGGCTTATTTTGGGACATACGGTGTTATATAAGCTTATCATGTCATAATAAGCTTGTATAAGCAGAAAAGTCTTAAAATAAGCCACAAAAAGTGAACTTACGAAACATAAGCCGAAAACCAAATAAGCTATAAGGCCGCTATATAAGGTTAAACAAACACCCCCACCAACATTCACTAACGCGTAAAACATCTTAATCGATTAAGAAACCTAGTTTAAGCACACATTATCTTCTACGATTAAAAATTTGTCCCCTAAAGCTCTAAAAGGATTGATAACTACAATTTCACTCTAGACCTCAAATCAGCAGTAATAAATCCCCAAAAGAATGCTATGTAAAACTTGTTATTAAAAAATCATAAATTATGAAATTGAAAAGATGTCAAAACATACAGCAGGGAAACGGGTATCGAGCTTCTTCTTCATGGCAGCCTTTCTTAATAAATCAGATCAAAACTTTGAAATAAAAGTAAATGGTAAATGAGATATCTTAACAGTTATACAGTCACAGATCAAAATATGAAATTCGGATCATGAAATGATAAGAGTAATAATTTTATAAAATGAGGGCATTGCAATTCATGAGTGTATGTGGTTAGCTAGAACCTATTTCAAAGGATTTTATAGCACAAGTTAAAGACACTAAAAGACACCGGTCCCACATAAAAGCGACATGCGAATCCACAGAAAAGACATTTTTTGGATCCGCATGTTTTTCTCATGGATCCGTGTCTTTTAGTGCTTTAACTTATGACAAATGTTAGACAATCCTTTATTTCTAAACGCCACTCATACATTTTCACGTTTCGAGGCTATGAGTGACGTAAATAGTCTCTATTTTATTTATTTTAGAGTAAATTACACCGTTCGTCTTGTGGTTTTGCGCTGACCGCAGGCTAATCCTTCACCAAAAAATCAGACCAGACGTCCTTAAGTGTGAAACGTTATGCACCGCTCGTCCTCGACCAAACGACGTTAAGTTTGACTGCTAAACCTCGGGTAAAAATACTAAAATACCCTCCCTATCTTTTTATTTTTGTCTTTTGTTTCCTTTATAGCAGATTTGTGCTATCTTCTCAAAACCTTATCACATTCTTTTTTTTTGTGCTCTTGTCTCCCATCCTCAAACAAACATAAAACTCGAATCCTTCCTCCCTTTCGAAATGCAAAGATTATCACCTTCCATTCCACAAATAGATCCCTATTAGCCTAGACATCACATGAAGCATGCTATGGAGGATTTAAGAGAGCCAAGAAAGGGTAACACCCTATACGCGAGGTCAAAAGAGCTAGAGCTATCAATTCCTTAACCCCAACTATAATTAGAGCGAATTGATCATAGTCTTCATCATCATCCTCAAAAGATCCGAAAATTAGGGTTGAGTAAATCAAAGGGCTTTTGAAATTGATTGAGGGTTTTATTCTTGGGTGAAAGAGAAGCTATCCCGTGGTTAATTGGTCTAAATCGAACCGGGTCACCTCCAATTGGAGTTTTGTGTTCGGTGTTCATAAAATAGTGTAAGAATATATTCTTGTTTCTTCCTCAATCCATTTCATTGTAATCACATTTTATTAATTTCGAATATATTCTTGTTGCTTTTGTTGTCGAGGCATTAAGAAAGAAAAAAATAATAATAATTTTTTTTAACTTGGCATGATTAATTTTTCATTAAAAGTTGTTTCCACGTTTTCGTCTTCATGAGAGGTGCGATTTAGTTAGAAGACCGAGCTCGTAAATGCTATGGGAAGAAATTCAAATGAAGACCGATGATTTTGTGGAAATGATGTTGATTGATGGTTGTTTCATTATCGAGCTTTTTACAAGTCTTGTTGTAAAGGAATTAGACGAAGAGGGATCCGCTTCTCACGACATACCAAGTGTTTTTCGGTTGAGGCATGACTTGATTTTGCTCGAGAATCGATCCCTTTCTTCATCCTTCAACATTTGTTCAACCTTGTGCCTATTCCTAAACAATAAACTAGATCCGACGTGGTGGTATTGGGTACTTGTTGATAAGAATGGATAGATGGCTTGATGAAATTCTATCTTTGTGTTTGTAATTTTTTTTTAAAAAGGAGCAATTTGTTGTTTGATTTTGTTGTGTTTGATGAAATTCTATCTTCTTTATATGTTTTTAATGAATAATGGAACGGGTTTGTGATTTTTAGTTCATAGTTGCTCGGGAATTATTTGTTTGTATGTTAAATTGGTTGGAATTTTAATGTGTTCTATGTTTGTGTTGATTGATGTGGATTTTTGGAAAGGTGCCGGAAAATTGAGAAGTATTGTTGATGTAAAAGATGAAGGATGTAGAAGATGAATCGAGAAAGAAAAAGAGTATTGAAAAGTAGTGTTTATGATAAAGAATGGGAAATGACGGGTATACCCTCAAAGGAAAACAACTTAACGAGAGTTAACAAGAGTTAGTGGGCCCAGTTAGACGGAGGGACGAACGGTGCATAACGTTTCACACTTAAGGACGTACGGTGCAATTTTTTTGGTCAAAGGACTAAACTCTGCGGTCAACGCAAACCACAAGGACGAACGGTGTAATTTACTCTTTATTTTAATAAACAAAGACTATTCAACACATGTTTTTTAGAGTAAATTACATAAATGGTCACTGTGGTTTGTCAAAATTTTCACCCATAGTCCCTCAAACTTAAAAGTTGCATATATCGTCCCTTTTGCCTCCAAAGAATAACATGAATGGTCCTTCAGTTGGACGTCCGTCTATTGCAACGTTAAACCACATCCACGTGATACACACGTGAGGGTAAAATGGTATTTTTCTCCTAGTAGCTGACTACTTAAGTTTTTTCCTTCTCAATAAACTCACATCACCCTCTCAAACCATCAGTTGCATCTTTTTTTTTCTTTCTCTTAATTTTCTTGAATAACAACAACAATGGTTAACTGTTCTTGTGGTAGAAGGGCAATCATTCGCACTTCTTAGACGGATATAAACCCTGGAAGACGATTTTACAGTTGTCCTGTAAATGTAAGTGTTCCAATCTTAAATTAGGGTTCCAATTGCTTTTGCTTTTAGCCCTAATCAATGGTACTTTTGATTGATTGTTTTTTAGGGATCCACTTGCCCATTCATTGATTGGTATGATCCCCCAATGTGTGCTCGTGCTGTCAACATCATACCCGGACTTTTGAGGGCAAGAAACATGCTTGAAGCTAGATTGTTGGAAGCTGAAGCTAATCGTCAAAGAATGAAAAAAGTGGTGGTTATTACATAGTTATATGTTCTACTGTTTGGTTGGTTCAAACTGTTAACATAAGTTTTTAGGGTTTTGGTATCATGTAATGGATATATTGACTTTTGTAGTCAATATTGTGTTTTGTAATTGAAAAACTATGTTATGGATTTCAGTATGGAATGGAACACTATGTTATGGATATATGTACTTTGCTATATATTTTAGTGTGTGATTTTGGTTTTACCCATTGAAAGTGAAACATTCAAAGTCAATCAAAAAGGTCAAAAGTGACCCATTTTGGAATCAAAAGCAACCAAAAAATGTTATGCATTGGTTAAGTTTGGTTTTACTTGTGCTTGTATTGTTATGGTCAAAAACTAACCCATTTAAATGTCAAAAGCACAACCAAAAAACTGACCCATTCTTAGCAGTCAAAACCAATAAAAAAAATGTCAAAATGGACCCAAAACTAACCCATTCTTAGCAGTCTAACCAACATAACATATTACATAACAATTGTAGTACCAACATAACAAGTACTGGCCACTGGCCATACATAACATATTACATAACAATTCTAACCAACATACCAAAATGAAATTAAGTGTTTGTAGCACCAACATACTAGATAACACATTGACAAGTGTTTTTGGACCAAAACAAGAGTTTTTGACTTATGACTTTATTCAAACAGATTTCCTTTTAAAGACTTCTTCACCCTTAACAAGATGTTTACTTGCGATCTTTTTACCCTTCCCGAAGCTTGAGTTGCGCAGACCTTGAGTTTGACTTGGAGCTTGAGTTGCGAAAGATTTTGAAATTGTCCAAAGCAGAGTAAAAATCTTTTGCAAACTCACTTTGACCCATTTCCTTAGCAGCACTACTTTCACCCACATTATTAACCCCACTTTGACCTATTTCACTCCCTATCCATTCTAAACATAACTGCTTAGCACAAGATTTCTTACCAACAACTTCCTCATTTTCAATTTCAGTAATGGTACACATCTTAAATGGTGCAGGATTATAAGTGTCTACTGTTGATTCATCATGCTCAATGTACACATTCAACAACCTATGACCTGACAATACATACCTACAAAGTTCATGTACATCTTGGTCACTACCTAAAGCTCTAATCCCATGGTCTAAATCAAGATCAGGAATCAAATATTGGTAGTACATTATCCTATCCCCTTCATAACCTAACAACATAACCATCTCATTCAACTCAATCACAGAAAACATATCCACATCTAGGTTATCCACAAAGCTAAACCTACCATTAACATATTTCCTTCCTGGTGACTCTGAGAACATCCCTCCATGATGAATCTTCAGACTAAAAAAGTTAGGGTCCTTGGTGGAAAAACACAATAATAACACATTATTAATTATGGTTTTCATAGGAAAATCTCATTAAACATTCTTAACAACAATTTTCATGATCATAATTGATATAAAACAAAAAGACAAAAGCAGTTTACCATAAATACGATCATAATCCAATACTGCGTCATTTTTATTAGCGTCACGTATATTCCACACAGATAACACCATTGTTCATAAGCTCAATCTTGATTAAATCAGGGTTTGAGATTTAAGATGATTAGTTTTGGTGAGAGAAGAGGGAAAATTAAATGAGAGGGTGATGTGAACGAAAAAACTTAAGTAGTCAGCTACTAGGAGAAAAATACCATTTTACCCTCACGTGTGTATCACGTGGATGTGGTTTAATGTTGCAATAGACGGACGTCCAACAGAAGGACCATTCATGTTATTTTTTGGAGGCAAAAGGGACGATATATGCAACTTTTAAGTTTGAGGGACTATGGGTGAAATTTTTGACAAACCACAGGGACCATTTATGTAATTTACTCTGTTTTTTAATATAATTTAATTTATTTTTTATTTTTTACAAGTTCGTGTGATGGCACAATTTTTCTCTTGAACAAAATTGTTTTTCTATTTATGTATTTTGTAGTTAATATACAAGATCATCTAAATATATGTAAAAGTTTAATGGCATTTATGTGAACATTACAAAATCACATTTATAATGCACATAAAACAAGTTGATATATGCATGCGAATTTTAAATATATTTAAATTTAAACAAAATGATTAACATGTTTAAATTTCAAAATTGTACCTAAATCGACATGTGAATCATTTCTCACAAAACAACTCACAGTTAGGCATGTATAGACATATAACTAATCACACATTAGAGCATGAGGTATCGTAACGAGGGCACCTCGCCACTCCTGTGTGGCACCTCGCGCTTTCGCCGCCTCCGCCACCATACCAGCAACCCTCGCATGTTGCCTCCTCGCCACTCCAACGACACGGATAAAGACAAACAACTTTTCTGTTAATTTGTTTCGTTTGTGTTTGTGTTTGTGTTTTTAAGTGGGTGGGTGGGGCCCAAATGAAAAGGTTTGAGTTAGTTGTGATTGGGGGGTATTTTTAAGTGAGTGTGTTAGAGTGATGTGGATGTGATGTGGCACAAGTGGGGCCCAAATGAAAAGGTTTGAGTGTGCCACCACACCCCATGCTCTTAGATATGTCAATCATTTCGCTTATTAATATGGTGTGCATCTATTTACTAAAAACACACAATGCATTGACGAGGTGACGTTGTGACGTTATAAACCTATCACCTATGCCGCCATTCCACCACACCGCTAACATTATAAACGCCATAGGTCGGCGCCAACTTGCTATTAAATTAATTAATGAAAACTTGTTTAAGTTAGAAGTCGTTATATGCACTAGGGATAAATAACAAGTTAGTTGATTAGTGCAAATTTTCTTTCTATAAATCTCTAAACACATAACGCATTCATTAATTAGCTCCAGCTCTCATGCATTATAAAGATTAAGCTGTTTTTTTAAATGTTTTATGTCTAATATGTAAAACTATATCTGCGAAAGAAGAGATGAATCTGAAGTTTTTAAAATACAAGTAGTGATAATCAGACACACTTCTTGAAAGGTTTATGGATATTTTTAATATGCGTATGACCGGACTCGAACTCGAGACTTCGGGATTGCACACATTACATATGAGAATTGATGTTAAAATAATTAATATATAAATGTTATTATTATTAATTATTTGTCACGAAATAAATACTTAACGCTAGTTAATATTTAACGAGTTTAGACTAACGGTCGTTAAATGTAAACTACAAGGACTAGAGTTGGAAATAATAGACGAGAAGGATCTAGAACCCTTGTGGGTTTAGATGGCCGGTCATGGGGTTCTAAAAGCCCAAGGAGGAGCTTTTCTTGGTCACCAAGTTAATTAGATGTGTATAAATACAAACCCCTTGTATTCATAAATCTAATCTTGGATCACCAAAGAAACCTAATTTCTTCTCCTCTCCTCTCCTCTTGGTTGTGGCCGATCGTAAACCTCCCTCTCCATAGGGATTCGATTTTCCAACTCCAAGATACAAGTGTTTGGTTTATTTGTGATTCAAGAACCTAGCTTTTCTCATTGATTCGCTACTAATACGTGTGTACAAGAACGAAGAGCAAATACACTTGTGTTTGTATATCTTGGGTATTCGACTTTTGGTTTAGTCGAATTTGTTAAATCCTAATTTATTAAGGTTTAAGGTTTCTTGGTTCTTGATCTTAATTTGGGGTTTTCATAAACCCTAATTGCATTGATTCGCAAAAGGTACGCATATACTTTTAATTCGGTTAATTAAATTTACAAGTATTATTCCTATTATTTTCACGCATGCTTTGATGATATTTACGTGTTTACTATAATTGTTATGATTAGTAAAACCCAACACTTCTTTCATTTCTTCTTCATGCTTGTACCATAATAGAAAAAATTAAACGCACTTTTTCATTTACTTGACGCTAAAAGGAAAAACAAATGCACTTATTTGATTTCCTCACCGCGTGCAAACATAAGTAAAAAATAAAATAAAATGTGTTTCTTTTAAAAACAAACACGGCCTAAATCTTTGAGAATGCTAATGTATGATCTTTATTTATTGATTCTTCGTCCGCACTCCGCGAATCTGGTCAAAAAGAAAACTTGTGCCGTTGGGAATTATGTGAAGTAGGATTTAGCGTCACATCGCCAAGGATTCTCATTGAGTAGAAGTAAGTAATCAAGAAGAGATTCTCATTAAGTATAAAGCCGCAGTGTTTCGCCAAGAGTGGAAGTCGACTAGGATCTGCACACGCTTTATTAATTAAATGCTAACCCATCATTATTCTTGAACTGCCCGAGGTTAGCATGGGCATTATTGTACTGCTCAATATTGTTTAGTGTTTTAGTCATTAAATGCATGCTTGCATGTTTAGTCGATTGAGTAGTAATAGATTAGGGTTCCTTGTCTATAAAAGGAACCTCATAGTTTGTAATAGGAAAGAAGTTGAAACATAGAGTTTCAGTTAATAAAAAGATCCATAGAGGATCTAAGTGTTCTTAGTTATAACAACTCAGATTTACATTCCGCTATAGAATACGAGTTGTAGAGATTTTCTATTAGTTTGCTTATGATTACATAGGTAACACTAACGATCCACGAAAGTGCTCAAGATCCGCAAGGTCTGCTTTGTGTTCAACAAGTGGTATCGAGCCTCTGAAAGTCTCTACGATATCGAGAACCATATTTTACCTCACCCCACACAACCAAATACATATTCACCATGCCCGAACTCGATGATGAATCAAGTCACCAACAACAACATAAAAACACCACCTCTATGCAAAGAACTTAGTCTCTCCAACAAGAATGGCAAGTTTCCTTATCCGAAAAGGAAGAGTATGATTTGTGGACCATGAAGATGCGTAATCGATCTCCAATATTGATTGGAATCTCGGGAGATTGTGAAGAATGGAAACAATCAAGAAGACTATCCCTGATCTTGATGGTAAGTTTACCATTGCTCCTCCCAAAACCGTCAAGAGATTCTAGCGGTGCAAAGAGAGCACAAAGTAAGAACCATCCTTCTTCAATCTATTCTCGAAGATCACTGGGTGATTTTCACCACATGGTTGATGCAAAGGACATCCGGATGGCTCTTAAAGCAAGGTTCGGTGGTAATGAAGAATCCACATGCTGAAGAAGAGGTTTGAGCACCGAGATCGTTCTGAACGAGGGTTGAATGGAATTTCCAACTCACGTCGCGATTATCGGGATTTGAATGAGAAAAAGGGATAATATGATGTTTTCTAAACTACGGGAATAAGGAAAGTAAATGGGACTAAATTCTATGGGGAAAACCTAAGAATTATGGCAAACTACGCAAATCTATACTAAAATGCAAATACGGGATTAAAACGAAACGCGAATAAAATGCAACTACGTCTAATCTAACTCCTAAAAATAATCTAAAATTACTTTTATACTAAAAATGATATTAGAAAACTATTTATGAATTAAAACTATTTTTTAGGATTTTTCTGGATTTTATTAGAATTAAAAACTAAATTTTAACTTTAAAAATAAAACTAATTATCTAAAAATTATGAAAAAGAGAGGGAAAATTATGGAATTACTTTTCAAAAATATAAAATAACACAAAAGAATTTTTAAAACTATTTTTGTGTTTTCCTGATTATTTTTCTATTTTCTAGGAATTTAAAACTATTTAAATCTAATTAAATGGCTAAAAATTACAAAATAAGCTAGGAAAAATCTAGAAAAATTATTTTTTGCTTTTGTATTTATCTTAATCTATGAAAATTGAAAATTATTTTTGGAACTTTTTCCAATTAATTGCAATAAAAGCTATTTAAAATGCCTAAAACCGATTTTAATTAAGAAAAATAGTAAAAATGAGCTAAAAATTATGAAAAACTCAAGAAAATTCTAAAATATTAATCTAAATCTATGAAAATTATAAAACTATGGCTTATGAATAAGAAATGAGATCGAGTTCAAACTGTTACAAATAAGTTTAATGAAAATAAGCAAATAAGCTCTAGAATGCACCAACCGATTATGTAAGCTAAATTATACTATAACTACTCTAAATCAACTAATTAAAGCTACTCCTAACACCTAATGATCCTCTAATCAAGAAATGAGCATATGAGACTTTTACTAAAACACTCAGCCTAAGGGGCAAGTTTAAGCTAATGCATAAGCTACACTAATAAGCTGGTGAAAACCAAAACTGTGGTCCTCAAGACCACCAATCAAAGAGTAAGTACACCAAATTTCAGATCAAGACAAGCTAAAATGAAGCTTGTGGAATGCCTACAAAGTTTTATGAAAACTGGAATTAACAACTTTGACTATTTTTAAGACAGTGGTGCAGTTTGACTTTTATGAAATTTACACTCCTAAATCTAACTGAAAATGATGTTTTATGATGGAATTTAGATGAGATTAAACTAACCTATGTAATTCTATACCTATTAGGTAAATCTTAGCAAGCTAATGCTACTGATGCACACAAATGAGCAGATTCAAATTGAACTTGACTTTTAGTCATTGTAACTTCCACTAAATGACCAAAATAACTATTACTAACCTAAATGAAGCTAAAGAAATAAGACTTAACAGTTAAACTAACCTCCAACTTAAATAATACCCTAGATCCAAACACAGGTTTTGAGATTTAAATGAAAATTTTCAACTAACACTCTATTGATCCAAACCTAGACTACTCTAAGACAGAATCAAATCTTAATAAAATTCCTAAACTAAGCAATATAACCAACTTTAACTAACAAATGAACAAATTAGTCTAATAGTGCGGACGAGAAACAAATTATGCAAAGAATATGATGTAAATGAATTCGATGCAAATTACACTAAAACCATCGAAAATAAAGCTAAATTAAACTAAAATCAACACAAATGAACAAGTACTAAAAGTCAGAACATATTAAGAAAGAAATTAGGTACTCACAATAGTCCAACCACAATGGCTTGCTATTGAATTCATCGAACCACTATCCTAAACCGATATCAACCCAATATCTATCACAAGCAGCCCAATCCATCCATGTATCGCTAATTCGTAACCATGTCACCAATGAAAACTGTACTTTGACTTAATTTGACCATTTTGAGTTTTGAGTATAGAATCTGAGCAAGTAATAGTTTAGCACTAAATAACCAATATGAGATCTTAGAAAAGCTTAACACAACAAAAATTACTTCTGACAAGGATTTTAAAGCAGCAATGAATTTTTTTATTTTTTAAGAGATTTTATTTATTTTTATGATTTTTTGTTTAAATGAAATTAATAAGCTGAAACTGAATTTGAACAAGCTAGAAAGATGATTATAAGAGTTAATAAACCAAAACTAACAACAGAAATTTAGACAGAATTCAGAAATCAACCAAAAATTACTTTATTACTCTAAAACAGACATGTAAATGATTTTGTACTACAAATACCGAATGTAAACTTTAAAAAGAAATTGACTATACTACTACTACTCAGATACTAATTCTACACTACTCCTACTCTACATCTACTCTCTAAAAACTACTTGTCCCAATCTGTGAAATGAAGAGGGCTATATATAGCCTGCATGAGCCATGAGAAGGATCTCGAAATGAGCTTGGTGTGCTTTCTCTCGAGCATTTCTGTCCCTTGGATCATCTCTACATGTCATCCAATCATTCTTGACCTTTGGATCATCATGCCCACGCTCTTCGACCAATCGGAGGCCGTGGATTGGTGATGTGACACACGGATTGCTGACATGGCACCCGTGTGTCAGTAGGTGTCAGAGGAAAGTACAAATTTGCCCTTAATGATGGTAAATTTGGTGAATTGGGTGAAAGGTTGTTTTGTGGTTCTTACAACCGGGTAAAAGGGGAATTTTGGGCGTGGTTTTTTTTTTTTTTTTAATATTAGTTTGATATTCGACCGGCAGAGTGGTTTGACTCTGCAAAAGGGTATACCGGGTTGGATAATGGAAACCGGGTAAAGGTTAAGGCTTGGACCGGGTATTGTTTATTGGGCCATGGGTTTTTGGATTGGATTTAGGATTATTTGTGTAACCATTTAAGCTTTTCAAGGACCAAACTTGTATAATCTGAAAATCCAGGGACCACACATGTAAATCTGAAAATCTCTTTCAAGGGCTAAATATGTCACTCACAAATAATCCAAGGGCTGAACTTGTAAATTCTGAAACTTGAGGGGTCATTCTTGCCAAAAGCTCAAAGATGAGGGACTGAACTTGACAATTCTTCAAACTTGATTATAACTTCTAAAAATCATCCTCAGAGAATAAAATCTTCATAAATGCACAATCTCGTCCTTCCTACCACCAAACTCTCTTAATCTCTCGTGCTCGGATTTACGTCCCGATTTGGTTCCTTTTTGTGTTTTAACATATCCATACCGCACAAGCACAAACTCAAGAAAACCACAAATATTAGCAATAAACGGCTCTTTCTTGGTTATTTTGGGTCTATTTTGATATAGAAAAGGTATGTGTTTTAGCACATACCAAAATACCCCAGACGAGACCATTGTCGTGTCCTCACGCAATGCAATCAACTCACGCTTCTAAAACTAAGGATTTCAATCTCTTTCTACTAAACCTATGAAGAAGTAGCAAAGATTCCTCAAAAGAGATTAAGAAAGCCTTAATTCTAAAAACGCCCCGTTTACCTTTTAATTCACATGTATAGATATTACGATAAAGCACATTCCGGTTATGAATGACGGTTTGTTAAAATTTCATGTCGATCAATAACTCCAACATTTTTCAAAAGACATGTTAGGATCACGGAGTAGAAAACACAACACAGCGTGAAGTGACCATACGGATAGAATACATCGTCCCTGATTTTTCACAAGTCCCAAACTAAGCGTAAAATCGAAATCATTGTTAAGTATGATTCTAGATGCTAACACTACCCATGGAAGTTACTTATGTAATTACCTTTTGCTCTCATTTTCCTATTTTCCTCTAGATTTTTTTATTTTTGTGAGAATTGAATTTCTTCAAATTTCTCATTTCGATAACTTTTATTCCGATAAAGATACAAAGCTAAGTCGATATTTAGTTATCCGCCTTCTCTCAAGAACCATTGTCCCAAAAATGAGGTCCACATCAAGGAATTTTATTCACTTATATTTTTGACTTTTTTTTTTCATCACTTTCATCAATAATAATATATATATATATATATATATATATATATATTTTTTTTTTTTTTTTACACTTACACTTTTATTTATATGAGCTATGAACTACGGAGCTTCACGGGTAATTCCAAGACTATAGGCTTCATGAAATGAGGATCCCTACCGGCTAGGCTAAGACCTCACTCAATCCCGCTTAAAGATCCAAGGGTCCGATCTCGACAACATGACTCATAACTTTACTTATTACTTTTCACTTATTACTTGCTTATTTATTTATTACGGATCCTTGATGTGTACCCAATTTTAAAACAAAGATTCTTTTAAGAAGATAAAGAACTAACTATCGCCAAAACTCAACATCTCTAATTATTTATTAGACAGATATGTGGTGAAACAATTTTGTGGGAACAAAAAGCCATAAGTACCTTCGATGGGCTCTAAAGAGAACCAACTACTCCACGCTTAGCATCTAAACTCATAAGTAACTCTATCATTTCGATCTCCGCAAATTTAAAATCCCAAATAATGAGATCCGCGGATGCTTAGCCGATAATTTTAGATTGCCTATGGTTAAGGGAACAAGCTAGGCTCAACACGCCCGGTCAAGTCGTAATTCCATTCCTACTCTCACCAATGAAAGTCAACAAGGTGTCAAAGCATATATTAACTTAGCAAATGCTTCGCCTAATGAAATAAAGTTATGCATATTTAAAGTCACTCAGTGGAAACTTGCAAAATCTTGGCCCGTGAGCTAGAATTGTGATTTTATAGCTTCTTGTCTAAGAGACTAGCAAAACTTTTCAATCAAAAGACTTAATAAAAGCTTACAAAAATTTTAATTTTTCTCATTTTGCACAATTTTTCATTTTCTAAGGAAAACGGGTTGCGAGAGTATACTGACGAAAAACAAGCAAGTGCGGTCAAATCAAATCAAGATTACCCTATCCCAGATTAGAACGAAACATTGTCCTCAATGTTTAAAGCAAGGGTATCACGAAAATCTAAAAGCCGCTTATTAAGTATGCTAGAAGATAAACGTTAGTCGATAAGATTAGGATATTGATTTCCATCAAGATCGATCATGAAACTCGAGTGGAGAAAAGACAAACTTCGAGCACGAGAGTCTTCATATCGGGAACATCCTAAACACAACATCACAAACAACCAAACACGAGAAATCGAAAAGGCTAACCCTTCACGCCACTTATTAGAAAATAGAAAGAAGATAGAGATAAGCATGGGTGCCTCCCACTAAGCGCCATCGTTTTTCTTCACCGAGTCGCTAGCCCGACTCGTCCCCAATTCATTTGTCCTGGGAAGAAAGTGGTAGAGATACCTGTGGTCAGACGGTATACTCATTCCCAAGGAATGAGATCCGCGGGGGTGGGAAAGAAAATGTCGGCATCGCACATAAAGGATAATATGAAAGAATGATCCATCATCCGGTGGTTTAGCAGGTGGACGAAGGAATGACGGATCATAATGAGAAAACTCCAAGAAAGATGGGAGCTCATGGTAAGGAAGTGAAAGTTTAACAATGAAGGCATCCAAGAGAGGATCCTTTTCTCTAACAACGGTTTTAGCAAGAAGCGTATCAATGAATATCCCAGGTTTAAAAATCTTGTCTTCACATGCGGGCTCAACGGGATAAGTGATGGTGGACTCATTAGAAGAAGGGGAGTCAAGAAATCCATCATATAACAACACATCCCCCTCAGGGTTATCATCATCAGCATCCTCAATACCCGGTGGTATCAAGTCATCAATGGGTAAGTCGATTTCTTCCATATCAGAATCACTTGGTGGCTTATCAAGAATATCGTCTTCAACCATTTCAAAATCAATCTCCATAATAACCTCAAAGGTCTGATTCAATACTTTCTTCAACATCACATGACGGAGAGAAAAGTCGGAATACGTAGATGGGACAAGTGGTGTGCTCGAGAGCTAGCAATATCCACCACTCCGCTGTGGTCTCTCGAATCGACTCAAAATCTTTGTCAAAAGAGGATTAACTTCACAAAGGTGTAGTCATCATCGAACTTGAAAACCGGATTTGAGAAAATCCCTAAGTAACCCTGAGATGTCAAGAGAATCACAATCACCGCCGATACATCCTCGAATCGGAGAACATCTTATCATGATCATTCGAAATATCAATAGAAGGCTCATCACAATATCAACAACCCGCACTCTTGGGATTGGGATAAGGATCTCAACATTAGACGCCTGCTTCCTAATAATACTAAGATGCTCATCCCCATTACGAGAGAGTCAATGGGTTCAACAATGTTCGAGAAATAGAATCATCGACCTCTTCCAAAACGACGCCACTTCTCTCAACCCGCGGAGTGAAGGGAAGAGTCGGAAATGAAAGGCTCGTAAACAGTGAGTGGATTGCCACCGAGGAGTATAATCGCCATCGTAATCGTAATCGTAATAATAGGTAGTTGGACGATATTGGATCACTTTCACGGCCTCTTCAGCTAATAATTCACGATAGGTTTTCTGATTAGGATCTTTTTCTTGAGCAGGTTCATGAAGCAATTCTTTTAATTCATTTAACTCTTGTAATATATTGAGGAAACCTTGGTGAAATTCTTGATCATCTGACGGAGTTTGCGGTTGAATTTCTTGGTATTGTGGAGGTGGGTTATAAGCATAGTCGTAATTATCACAAGGAACTTGCTCGTAAACAATCGGGTTCGCATCCGACAATCGGAATTAACGCGGACCTCACAATACTCACAACAAGATGATTGTTGTGACGAATACGGTAAGGTTCATAACCAAAGGTTGAGTTTTAACTTGAACTTGACATTGAAAACCTTGGTAGGACCACCACAATACTCACAAGAGTATGATTTCGGCTCATGGTACAGAGGTTGGTTAGGAAAATTGTGGTGAAACTCGGTTCCTGATTTTCCATTGCTACAAGCGGGATAATTTCCACCATATTCGGGTCCTCCACCATATACACAAGAGTCGATAAATCAAGAATTATCCGGATAAGAGTTAGCGATTTCCACCATTTCGTGATAGGCTCGGAGTTACTGGCTCGTAAACATATTCCATTTCCTCACCGGAGAACCAGTAGAATCGAGGGTTCTCCAATTATGTCATTATAAAGAGCACTCTTTTGTTCTAGCCGCATAAAGACGAGCGAGATCCGGATTTCGATTAATAAAATTATCAGATACATCACAAAATCCATTCCGACAATTATTTCCGCACCAATCACATATACATTTCAAACACCGAAATTGTTTCTCTTCCATATTGCTTTGGCAATGAAGGCAACGACGATAAGAACATATCTCGGTTGCAAGGATGGTCGAAAAACTTTTAGAGTCATCGAGAGATTGTTTGTCGGCTAAGTCGCACCAAAAGCAAGATTTTTAGAACCGTGTTGTCCACATCGCTACATACACATTCTCGATTAAGACAACAATATTGTTTCTCTTCCATACGGCCTTTGCAATGAAAACAATGACGATAATTGATCGTATCCATGAGAATTTAACATATGAGGTTAAGAAGAAAGAATTATCAAGTTAAGAGGATAAAAGAAGAATATTTTTGGGTTTTTTAAAACTAATTTTGAAAAGGAAAATCTTTTTGGGTTTTTATAAAAGTAATATATACAAAAACAAAATGGTAACTTCACGAGGAAGGATCTTCAAAAACCGCGAATCGAGACGGAATACGAAAACTCACTACAAACCCTCCCCGGCAGCGGCGCCAAAAATTGATTTGCTCGGGAAACCAATAATAGAAGTTTGTAGTATGTTGGGTAACTCAAACGTGTTAGGTTTGAGCACCGAGATCGCTCCGAACGAGGTTGAATGGAATTTCAACTCACGCGATTATCGGATTTGAATGAGAAAAGGATAATATGATGTTTTCTAAACCACGGAATAAGGAAAGTAAATGGGACTAAATTCTATGGGGAAAACCTAAGAATTATGGCAAACTACGCAAATCTATACTAAAATGCAAATACGGATTAAAACGAACGCTTAATAAAATGCAACTACGCCTAATCTAACTCCTAAAATAATCTAAAATTACTTTTATACTAAAAATGATATTAGAAAACTATTTATGAATTAAAACTATTTTTAGGATTTTTCGGATTTTATTAGAATTAAAACTAAATTTTAACTTTAAAAATAAAACTAATTATCTAAAAATTATGAAAAGAGAGGAAAATTATGGAATTACTTTTCAAAATATAAAATAACACAAAAGAATTTTTAAAACTATTTTTGTGTTTTCCCGATTATTTTCTATTTTCTAGAATTTAAAACTATTTAAATCTAATTAAATGGCTAAAAATTACAAAATAAGCTAGGAAAAATCTAGAAAAATTATTTTTTTGCTTTTTGTATTTATCTTAATCTATGAAAATTGAAAAATTATTTTTTTGGAACTTTTTCTGAATTAATTGCAATAAAAGCTATTTAAAAATGCCTAAAAACTGATTTTAATTAAGAAAAATAGTAAACAGTAGCTAAAAATTATGAAAAACTCAGTAAAATTCTAAAATATTAATCTAAATCTATGAAAATTATAAAAACTATGGCTTATGAATAAGAAATGAGATCTGTAGTTCAAACTGTTACAAATAAGCTAATGAAAAATAAGCAAATAAGCTCTAGAATGCACCAACTGATTACAGAAGCTAAATTATACTATAACTACTCTAAATCAACTAATTAAAGCTACTCCTAACACCTAATGATCCTCTAATCAAGAAATGAGCATATGAGACTTTTACTAAAACACTCAGCCTAAGGGGCAAGTTTAAGCTAATGCATAAGCTACACTAATAAGCTACAGTGAAAACCAAAACTGTGGTCCTCAAGACCACCAATCAAAGAGTAAGTACACCAAATTTCAGATCAAGACAAGCTAAAATGAAGCTTGTGGAATGCCTACAAAGTTTTATGAAAACTGGAATTAACAACTTTGACTTTTTAAGACAGTGGTGCAGTTTGACTTTTATGAAATTTGCACTCCTAAATCTAACTGAAAATGATGTTTTATGATGGAATTTAGATGAGATTAAACTAACCTATGTAATTCTATTCCTATTAGGTAAATCTTAGCAAGCTAATGCTACTGATGCACACAAATGAGCAGATTCAAATTGAACTTGACTTTCAGTCATTGTAACTTCCACTAAATGACCAAAATAACTATTACTAACCTAAATGAAGCTAAAGCAATAAGACTTAACAGTTAAACTAACCTCCAACTTAAATAATACCCTAGATCCAAACACAGGTTTTGAGATTTAAATGAAAATTTTCAACTAACACTCTATTGATCCAAACCTAGACTACTCTAAGACAGAATCAAATCTTAATAAAATTCCTAAACTAAGCAATATAACCAACTTTAACTAACAAATGAACAGCTAGTCTAATAGTGCGGACGAGAAACAAATTATGCAGCAATATGACAGAAATGAATTCAGATGCAAATTACACTAAAACTACTGAAAATAAAGCTAAATTAAACTAAAATCAACACAAATGAACAAGTACTAAAAGCTGTAACATATTAAGAAAGAAATTAGGTACTCACAATAGTCCAACCACAATGGCTTGCTATTGAATTCACTGAACCACTATCCTAAACTGATATCAACCCAATATCTATCACAAGCAGCCCAAATCCATCCATGTATCAGCAATTCAGAACCATGTCACCAATGAAAACTGTACTTTGACTTAATTTGACCATTTTGAGTTTTGAGTATAGAATCTGAGCAAGTAATAGTTTAGCACTAAATAACCAATATGAGATCTTAGAAAAGCTTAACACAAAAAAAAATTACTTCTGACAAGGATTTTAAAGCAGCAATGAATTTTTTATTTTTTTAAGAGATTTTATTATTTTTATGATTTTTTTGTTTAAATGAAATTAATAAGCTGAAACTGAATTTGAACAAGCTAGAAAGATGATTATAAGAGTTAATAAACCAAAACTAACAACAGAAATTTAGACAGAATTCAGAAATCAACCAAAAATTACTTTATTACTCTAAAACAGATTACATAAATGATTTTGTACTACAAATACTGAATGTAAACTTTAAAAAGAAATTGACTATACTACTACTACTCAGATACTAATTCTACACTACTCCTACTCTACATCTACTCTCTAAAAACTACTTGTCCCAATCTGTGAAATGAAGAGGGCTATATATAGCCTGCATGAGCCATGAGAAGGATCTGGAAATGAGCTTGGTGTGCTTTCTCTGGAGCATTTATGTCCCTTGGATCATCTCTACATGTCATCCAATCATTCTTGACCTTTGGATCATCACAGCCACGTCTCTTGGACCAATCAGAGGCCAGGGATTGGTGTATGTGACACACGGATTGCTGACATGGCACCCGTGTGTCAGTAGGTGTCAGAGGAAAGTACAAATTTGCCCTTAATGATGGTAAATTTGGTGAATTGGGTGAAAGGTTGTTTTAGGGTTCTTACAACCTGGGTAAAAGGGGGAATTTTGGTTGGTTTTTTTTTTTAATATTAGTTTGATATTTGACCGGGTAGAGTGGTTTGACTCGGGTAAAAAGGGTATACCGGGTTGGATAATGGAAACCGGGTAAAGGTTAAGGCTTGGACCGGGTATTGTTTATTGGGCCATGGGTTTTTGGATTGGATTTAGGATTATTTGTGTAACCATTTAAGCTTTTCAAGGACCAAACTTGTATAATCTGAAAATCCAAGGACCACACATGTAAATCTGAAAATCTCTTTCAAGGGCTAAATATGTCACTCACAAATAATCCAAGGGCTGAACTTGTAAATTCAAACTTGAGGGGTCATTCTTGCCAAAAGCTCAAAGATGAGGGATCGAACTTGACAATTCTTCAAACTTGATTATAACTTCTAAAAATCATCCTCGAGAATAAAATCTTCATAAATGCACAATCTCGTCCTTCCGGCTCAAACTTAAACTCTCTTAATCTCTCGTGCTCTGATTTACGCCCCGATTTGGTTCCTTTTGTG
Source organism: Chrysanthemum lavandulifolium (assembly GCA_022545495.1). NCBI lineage: Eukaryota > Viridiplantae > Streptophyta > Magnoliopsida > Asterales > Asteraceae > Chrysanthemum > Chrysanthemum lavandulifolium. The sequence goes on along the minus strand of CM040241.1, from coordinate 229,608,246 downwards.
TGTTTTAACATATCCATACCGCACAAGCACAAACTCAAGAAAACCACAAATATTAGCAATAAACGGCTCTTTCTTGGTTATTTTGGGTCTATTTTGATATAGAAAGGTATGTGTTTTAGCACATACCAATGCCCACCGACATGTCTCACATTATCGACTTTGATGGATCACACCATCCGTATGGCAAAAGTCAAAAGACTTGCAGACAACGATGCTTCATCTTATGACTTTGTCTCTTTCTCCGACAAATGACAACTCATCGGATCAAGGATCTACTTACACTGTGATTCAAGTGATAAGTCCGACCTGCCAAGCCCCTCACCGAGCCTCCACCCAAGCCTCGCACCTAAATCTATCTACAAGCCTTCTAGGACAACACGAGGAATCTACTTCCAAGCCCTGCTTCCAAGACTTGTCCTTTAAATCTTTGCATAATTTGTCTGTTAAAAACAATTCCTTTAATGTTTCTGGTTTAAGTTCTTCTACATGTAATAGAACATCTGCTTTGTTGAATAAATCTTCCAAAAGGAAGACTTGTTTTGTTTGTGGAAGTAAACTTCATTTAATTAAGGATTGTGATTTCTATGAGCAAAGATTGGGTGTATGTGCTACTCAGCAGAAACCTAGACCTGTGTGGACCAATGTTAAGAATATTTCACCTTATGTCCCACAAGCTACATATACTAACTCTCCTTGGAGGAGATCAGCTGATAGACCTTATGTGCAACCCACTAGCCCATATTTTAAACATGGTACTTGGCCTGCATATGTTGACTCTATGAATAATGGGAAAGGGTGTTGGGGTACTGTTGTCAAGTCCTCAGCAGGTTGTTCTTGGAATAATAAGGGACCTAAATTTCAATGGAAACCCAAGAACAATGGTGGATCTTTCTCATCTACTAGACAAAAATCTTATGATCCACGAGGCAGGTTCAAGTCAGCAATAACTTGAGCCTCCTTTGTATACTAACTTTGTTCTGTATATATTTTTGTTTCTATAGGATCATCCTCTTAAGCATAAAGATATTGGAATTGTTGATAGTGGTTGTTCAAGAAGTATGTCCGCAATAGAGATATGATGCACAATTTTGTTCCTATCAAGAAGGAGGCAATGTGACTTTTGGTGGAAGTGATGGTAGAATTATCGGGAAAGGCACCATCAAGACACCCTACCGAACTTTGAGAATGTGTACTATGTTAGGGAACTTCAGAACTTCAACTTGTTCTCAGTCTCACAAATTTGTGACACCAAGAACAAGGTACTCTTCTCTGAAGATGAATGTCTTGTGCTTTCTAAAGAGTTCAAGCTTCCAAAAGATACTTCAATTCTGCTGAGAGTTCCTCGAACTCACAATCTATACACATTCAACCTCAATGAAGTTCATCCTGAAGGTGACCTCACTTGTTTGCTGGCTAAAGCATCATTGGATGAGTCTAACAAATGGCATAGGAGAATGGCTCATGTGAATTTCAAGACCATAAACACTCTCTCAAAAAGGGGTCTTGTTGAAGGTCTTCCCTCCAAGGTTTTCTCCAATGATCATAATTGTATTGCATGCAACAAAGGGAAGCAACACAGAGCAGCCTACAAAGCGATCACTGCTATGAGCATAATTTCTGAGCCTCTTCAACTGTTACATATGGATCTATTTGGTCCAACTCAAGTCAGAAGCATTGATCATAAGTATTTTTGTTTGGTTATCACTGATGGCTTCAGCAGATTTTGTTGGGTGTTCTTTCTAAGGACTAAAGATGAAACAACTCAAGGTTAAAAGACTTCATCACCCTCGTTGAAAATCGCTTGAACAAGAAGGTTATGGAATTTGTAATAATGGGACTGAGTTCAAGAATGCTATTATTATAGAACTCTGTAGGTCTAAAGGGATAAAGAGGGACTATAGCAATCCAAGAACCCCGCAACAAAATGGGGTAGCTGAAAGAAAGAATAGGACCTTGATAGAGGCTGCGAGATCAATGCTTGCAGACTCTAAATTGCCCACTATGTTCTGGACTGAAGCTGTTGGCACAGCTTGCTATGTGCTTAACAGAGTCTCCATTACTAGACCTCACCTCAAAACACCATATGAGCTTCTCTTTGGGAAGGTTCCAGTCATTCATTACCTCAAACCTTTTGGTTGTCAAGTGACCATTCTAAACACCAGTGATCCTTTGGGGAAGTTTGATGAGAAGGCTGATGATGGTTATATTGTGGGTTATTCAGCTAATAGCAAGGCTTATAGAGTGTACAACTTATCTGCCAAGAAGATAGAGGAGACCTTGAACCCGAGATACCGGAAGATAAGCCCAATGTTCAAGGATGTGGTCATGTGTGGTCTTTTGACCTTGACTACTGACCGATTATCCGGGTTACACTAGACATATGGCTAACCAATGCGTGCTCTCAAGAATCTCCCACTAACAATGCAGTACCTTGATGTCGACTGAAGTGAATTTGAAGATGATGAACAACCCATACTTGTGCCTTCTTTATCCCTAACAATGTTGTGTAACTCTTCTAGAGATACTCACGAGAGTGAAGATGAATCACACTATGCCGAGGACCTTGCTAGGCTTCGACTCAAGAGTTTGCGACTAAGCTTGAAGTCGAGAGGTGAATGGGGAGCTTGTGAATGAGGTCGCTGGAAACCATGTTTCTCCCGACACCGATGCGCCTCCCATCGTCATCAACTCACGAAAGCTCGAATCGCTTTACCCTGCTCCTACTAGAGTGTCCATGCACTTTGGTGAATCAGATACTCGCTTCCCAAGACCTTCGATCTTGGAAATCATCAACCCAACCGCATTTTCACCTCACCTTCCTATGACACAACTTTTGTACCAACCGTGACTAATCTTGAACCTACCATTAAAGTCAACCCCATCGCTACTAAAAGAATCAACATCACTCACCCTCAATCCAATATTATTGGTGACATTCTAGCTCTGTTAGAACTCAAGGGCTATCTCTAGTCCTAAATTTGGACAAAGTTGCTTTTTCTCTTATGTCTCAAATCGAAAGAGACAATCACACGTACTTCAAGCATTGTCTGCTTCGTGTTTTCTTTCTCAAGTAGAGCCAACCAAGTGTCACTCAAGCTCTTGAAGACTCAAGTTGGATTGAGGCAATGCAAGACTAAATGCAACAGCTTCAAAACCAACAAGTTTGGATCTTGGTACCGCTACTGATGGCAAATATGCTATTGAACTAAATAGATTCAAGAACAAAAGAGATGCAAGGGTGTGGTTATTAAAAACAAAGCAAGATTAGTAGCTCAAGGTTACGAGCAAGAGGAAGGGATTGATTATGATGAAGTGTTTGCACTGCTGCTGAGTAGAGGCTATTCGTATTTTCTTGGCCTATGCATCCTACATGGGTTTCATGTTGTATCGATGGATGTTAAAGGTGCTTTTCAGATGGTGAGATTGAAGAGAGGTTTATGTCACTCAACCCAAAGGATTTGAAACCCGATCATCCTAATCATGTTTACAAGGTAGTTAAATCTCTATGGGCTTCATCAGCACCAAGAGCATGGTATGCTAGGCTTTCATCATTTCGCTGAAGCATGGCTACGTAAGAGGTGCCATTGATAAGACTCTCTTCTCAAGAAGAACTCGACAGACATCATACTTGTACAAGTGTATGTGGATGACATCATCTTGGATCCACTAAAGAAGCTTGGTGCGGTGGAATTTGAGGATCCGATGAAAGGAGAATTTCGGATGAGTGCTATGGGGAACTTACTTTCTTTTGGGTCTCCAAGTTCGCCAGAACAAGATGGGATATTTATCACCAAGATAAATATGTGAGGGACATGTTGAAGAAATTTGGTATGGAAGGTGTCGAATCGCCACAACACCTTATGAAGCTCCAAAACAAAGCCAACAATGAACCGATCTTCCGTGAATGTTCATTTATACGATCAATGATTGGTTCATTAATGTATCTAACCGCTTCAAGACCGATATTACTTTTGTCATGAGTGTTTGCTCGACATCAAGTCACCCACTTACTTCCCATCTCAATGCAATCAAGAAGATCTTTAAGTACCTCAAAGGCCAACCTCATTTAGGCCTTTGGTACCCAAAAGAGTCTCCGCTCAAGTTGGAAGCATATAGTGATAGTGATTATGCCGGTGCAACCGATAGAGATCCACAACCGAGGTCACAATTCCTTGAAAGAGATTGATTTCGGCAGCGGCAAGAAACAAACCATTGTTGCTACCTCAACCATCAAGGTAGTATGTTGTCGCCGCAAATTGTCATGATGTGTCCTTTGATTCAAAATCAATTGTCGGATTATGGGTATAACTTCATGAACACAACTCTTTTATCGATAATCGAGTACCATATGCATTGTCAAAATCCAGCTTTTTCACAAGAGAACCAAACATATTGAAATCGTGCACCACTTTATAAGAGATGCATATGAAAACATTTGATAAATGTGGCTAAAATTCATACTGTATGATAATGTGGGCACTGCTAACAAAAGCTTTTGATGGACCAAGGTTTCAACACCTTGTGGTCAATATAGGAATGTTTAACCCTTAATCAGAAGTTTAAAGTGGAGGCATAGGCCTCTGGGAGGCATATGCCTCAAGGAAGGATTTTGTTTTGTTTTGTTTTCCGCTTGTTCGTTAGTGTTCTTAGTTTAAAAAAAAAAAAAAAAAAAAAAAAAAAAAAATTCTTTGCGGTGTTTGTTGTATTTTGTTGATGGTTTTAACTCACCGATATACCTTGTGTGTATCAAAGAGTTGGCTAGTCCAAAGTGGTACAGCTTTTGGTAAAGACACATCAAATCTGTTGATAGTCAGAATGATTTGCTCAAAATCATAGGGTCTATAACCACCCATGCTTAATTGCCGAGAGTTGTATGGTCATCAATTCACCATGGTCTATTCCTCGCTTGGAATCCAAGAATTGGCTAGCCCACAAGTATATGGCTTGTGGTAAAGGCAATCAATCCATATTTGGTTATCAATTCACCAATTCTAAGAATTGACTAGTCCCGAGCAAACGGCCATGTGTAAAGACACATCAAACCGCTTATATAGTTGCCGATTCGCTAATAAATCGATGGTTATCAATGTACCATAGTTTTCGGACTTAAACATCCGCTACCCAAAGAGTGATGGCTATTGGTAAAGAGACATCAAATCCATTATTTTCAATGATTCACCTCTCATGTGAGTTAACACACCCGGATGTGATGAGAATAGTATGCAACTAATGAGTTTTGATGTACATTCTGTCTGTTGTTGCCGCAAAGACCAAGCGTTTCAAAGTTTGGTCATCATAGAGATGAGATTATTATTGGTTCTTTACTATCGATGTTTGAGAACAATCCTCTAATACCGCAGCCTATACAGATCTATCATGTTAGGAACCGAACTTAACCAAGTCAAATTCCAGTTTAGGGAGGATTGTTGGGAATTATGTGAAGTAGGATTACCGTCAATCGCCAAGGATTCTATTGAAGTAGAAGCGTAATCAAGAAGAGATTCTCGTCAAGTATAAAGCCGTGCCGTGTTTCTCGTCAAGAGTGGAAGTCGACTAGATCCGCACACTTTATTAATTAAATGCTAACCCATCATTATTCTTGAACCGCCCGAGGTTAGCATGGGCATTATTGTACCGCTCAATATTGTTTAGTGTTTTAGTCATTAAATGCATGCTTGCATGTTTAGTCGATTGAGTAGTAATAGACAGGGTTCTTTGTCTATAAAAGGAACCTCATAGTTTGTAATAGGAAAGAAGTTGAAACATAGAGTTTCAGTTAATAAAAAGATCCATAGAGGATCTAAGTGTTCTTAGTTATAACAACTTGTATTTACATTCCGCTATAGAATACGAGTTGTAGAGATTTTCTATTAGTTTGCTTATGATTACATAGGTAACACTAACGATCCACGAGTGCTCAAGATCTGTCAAGGTCTGTTTGTGTTCAACATGTGCCTGTTATCACAAGCTTAAAAGAGATCCAGTGTTCAATTTTGGTTCATGGTCCAAGATCGAGCTGTTTAGATCACATGCTATACGTCATACGAGCTCGGTTTTCGATTCTCATATTCTCAAATGTCTGGCACCAATCTAGCACAGTTTCGACCGCAATACAAGCATAAATGTTACTAACAACAATATTGTAGAGGAATCAGTCGGGTTTGTCCGAAAAGTTTGAACTTTCTCATATAACCAGATAGTCTTGTTCAAAAATTCATTACTAGGTCATATGACAAAACCTTTTGAATGTGGTTTCACACTTTCTCAATACAAAGTTAATTTTGCTAAGACACTTTATCAAGAAATTTAAATGAGGAAACAATATGAACTCGTCATCTCAAGCATCTAACACTAGTGACCAGGTAGCATTTGACCCAATACTTTCGTATCGGTGGATCCTTATAATCCACATACTGTAAGTTTAAAGATTCTCTAGAGATATCAGGTATCGATTTGAAACTTGTTGACCCTTTAGAAGAATCAGCCAGTATTATCTGTCAATCATGAGTCATGAAAATGAAGAAACAATGGAACTTGACAATTAAGGCGCAAACAAGCTACCTTCTCAAAAGAGATAAGAACCCAAAGACCGACGAAACTACACACTAGTAATTACAAACAACAAATAGTTTATTAGACTACCGTATACACTATTTAGTATTTACAAGTAGATGATTATTACAACCTCTATATCTAGTGTTTATGTTATGTTTAAAGATGATAGAAACGTTATAATGTATCACATAATGAACAACATCAACTGAAGGTGTGGCATCAATATGTAGCCTTCTATGTAGTTCCCAACAGAGATTATCAACTCGATGATGCACGAGTTATGATGGCCTGTATATTAAGTTTCACTCTCTGATATCAGTCATGAGGTGAGATTTATAAAGAATACGTACATTTTTTATTTACCAAGGATCAGTGTTGTTGTATAAAGAACTTGCAATGGATGAAGGTCTAGTCCATTTGTCCTCCATCAAGATAAGGTTAAGTCGATTGATCAGCTTTTCTACAGCATCTTCCTCCAGTTTTGTGACTGAATCCAATACTTGCTTCACTATCGTAGATTTCTGCAATGAAATTTCTCAGAATTAAAATAAGCAATTAAAGATTGCTTTAGAGGTTTTTGGATGTGTGATTTAAAAGTGATAAATGCGAGTTTGAATAATCAAAATCAGGTAGTATTTGGATGTGTCTTTGTTCTTTGAAGTGGTTATAAATATTAGATCATTAGTTGCTTTAATGTCCAACAAATTCTGATTATTTTATAAAATTGAAATAAAAATTGAAAGGAAATTCTTGTGAAAAAAAGGGATATGCTTATAGTGAGACACGTGTAAAAGTTACTCAAATGAGATTAAAAAAAGGGGTAATTAGGTTATTTAGTTTACCTGATAATTCCAGTTTGTTATAGCTAGTAATTATTTAACATAAATGAAAATAACCCCTTTGTTGATCTAAAAAACTTATACAACTAATATTGTAGCTACAGGTTGCAATAATTAGATAGTCTATTTCATAAAGTAAATGCAAACAACCCCTCTGTTGTTAACTAGTAGTATTGTGTACCTCTGTATCCTGATATAACTTGAGATATTGCAATGATTCCTTGTAGAATCCGCAGTGATACAGGAGAACGCCATAATCTCTCAGTTCTGTAGAATCAGCTTCCAGAATAATGAGCCGCTCGCATGCTGTCCAAGAATAAAGAAACATCCAAATGAAGAAAAAATAAGTCAATCTTGTTATCCTTGCTTATTGGTTCAAGTGGAGCGTTGTGTTTAAGATGTATGTATATATAAACAAAAACAATATGCCGCGACATTAATAAGGTTAACTAGAATGTTCATGGATAAACTCAGCTAATTAAACACTTGGGAAAACTGGTCTGAAGGCAAATGAATCAAAAGGCTCGCAAACAACACCACCCCCAACCATGGCTGTACAAACACACGTCTAAGTAAATCTTAGAGAGGGCAACTTCGACGTAAGAATGGGTCGATGTGGGTTGTGTTTCATCCACGAGTCATATATTCATCTAAAGGGAACAGGAAAAACGGGTCGAAGGGCACCCATAGAATACTTTTGGAGCATACACTCCTGAATCATTTTATTCAAAGATTTTGTTTCTTACTGTAAATTTCACCAATAACAGCAAACATATTATTTATTTACAGAAACTGGATAGAAAAGTGTATGCAAACTAGCACAACCCGGCCCGTTGGATACCTTACCAGCAAGTGGCCTGTTTTGACCTATTGTCCAACCTGCCCAACTCACCCATCTCGCCACCACTCAAAAAAACGAATTACATATTTTTACATTCGGCATATTTCAATTTCATGGTAGGAGAAAGAAACAATGAACTACATACCAGAGAGTGCACGCCTTATATCCCCAAAGCGGACACTGGTCCAAACTCCACGTTCTAGCCTATGCCTAGCAGCCTTTGCAGACGCTAGCTCCATGCCACTGTGATAGACAAAAGATTGTGTTAAGATGTTTAGAAAATAGACGTGGCAAAACAGGATGGTTGGACAGTTCCATAACGGGTCAAAATGAATTCACAACAAAATGGGTAACTTTTATGTGCGTTCAGGTGGGATCAGGTTGGGTAAACTAATTACCACTTTTTGAACTGTGAATAGTTAATGTAATAAATATGATTACAGAACTAGATTATAAATAAATAGATCATGTTTACTTTATTTTAGTTAAATTAGGAAATAATAAACATTTAAAAACATGTTTAGTAACTTTTGACCAGTTTGACGTGTTAACTGTAATCAACCAGATGCAACCTGAATTGCCACATCTAGTAGACAAGGTCAAAAGAAGTTGCGGAAAGTCATGTCATGATGAATAAGAGTCCATATCTAAGAGAGAGTATAATCTGCATAGTGAACATATTGCGCACCTTTTGTCAACATCAGCTGATCTATCAGAACAGTGTGCAGCCTCTGCTGCTCTTAGAAATGGAGTTTTACTTTGGTCAAGTTGAAATGGCCAGAAAGCATCCTTCAAGTCCCTCAACATCTGCACACAAAAGACAATTAATTATTATTTGTGTACATGCATGCATTGATAGACTTATTCCTCCCCACACGTGTGGCAAGCTGGACAGAGCCATGGCCAATGCTAAAAGAAGTTGTAATCTTTTTCCGCGAGACATCATACAAATCTACATATACCTAGATGCATGTATATATGTTTGTGTGCATGTGAAAGTTTGCATCTGCTTAGATTTGTGTTTGTGCAGAATTTATTCCAAAATTAAGTGATTACACGTGTATACATATTACATGAGAATTTACTTCATCTCTCAGAAAACCTTCTTTTTATTATGTGTTTGTAGACACAAATTAGCTTCATATGTGTCACAAACTGCCTATTAACAACATGATGCTTTAAGCACTGAAAGATTGTGTAAAATCTGATATCATCCTCCACCAATTGTACAGAACTAGCTAAAAGAATTTAAAAATAGTATATGAACCTGCAGGTCAATATCTCAACATAAAAGACAGGAGCCACCTTCAGTAACAGGGATTCAGTTGTCACAATATGTTGTTGATCAAACTCTGTAGTTTTCTGCTTGATATAACCTCTAGGGGAACCGTGGGAATCATTAGGGGAAGAAATTTCAACGTCAAAATTGATGAGACCCCACATGCGTATCATTTTCAGGATCTCAGAATATATCAGAGAAAGCATAGACATTGAGCCCACACGATGAGTCAAAACCTGAGGAAAATATGATCATATAATAATGCCTTAGTGTTTCAAAGAGATGTATAAGAATATGTAGTAAAAATATGTAGATTAAAATGTATTCATACTGAATGAAGATATATTGCGCGTTGCTCCAACTGGCTGATTGAGTTGGTTCTTCGAAAGCCCTAAACGAAATAAAAAAACAGCGGAAACAAATCAAGTTGACATTATACAGATGGCGAGGTGGGTGGGTCGCACAGGTTGTGTAATGGATCAAAATGGGGCATTTTATTATACATCAAAACGGACCGGGTCAGACAGATTAACCTGCGGACACTAGACGAGTAACTTACGCGCTCTTAATAACCTTAACTATTAATAAAATTTATAATGATAGTATATATATACACTATTTGAATGTGACGATTTAAGATGTTTTAACTAACAAAAGAGACTTCAGAAAAGTTCAACACATTCTTATGTTCAGGCTAAAAGAAACAAGAAAATGTCTATTTACTTTCTATTAAGATATTAGACATGGATATACCTTGTCAACATACAAGTATCTCTCCAGGGACTCAAGAAAAGTATCAGGAGATGATCCAAACGATGAACTGTATCGAGAGCAGTAATCCATAGAAAGATCATCCAATCTGCTGATAAAAGCATCAACAGGAAGAGGTACAGAAGAGTGAGATATTAGTGAGTCATCCTCGGCTGCTATGTAAAGGGCTGTTTTCCCTAAATCAACGCCTCCATTGATGATTATGCTTGTTTCCCTCCTGATACTAGACAATTTTTTGATTTGTGAGCAGAATCCCTCCCTTGCTTCCTGTCGTATTAAGGTCACTTTATATTGGAATCACATCAAATAGAAATAAACATGGATTACAATTGATATCAAATTATCCTTCTAACATGCACACACATTTTTTTATCCCTGACTAAAACTAATGAATGTGAAATACCATTAGCACTCATAACTTTGATTTTAACTCTCGAGCTATCAACAACAGTCTTTGCTAATTTGTACTCCTATAATCCTATTACTTAGAGAAATGCTAAATCATCCTACCAAAAATCCTACCCGACACTAATTCTCTCTCTTTGCATCCTTTAATAAATTGTGACACTTAGAGAAAATTCACCACATTCAACCCACTAACAAAAAAGTTAATCTATGATTTCTTTTGGGAACATCTTTAACACCAGAATCCAGCAGTAGCAGTATTATACTGTTAGAGATCCTGATTTGATTTTATCTAGTTTCCTTTACACGGATATCATGTTTCGTTTTTTAGCTTCTATTAAAGTCTAATCTAGTTGAATATGCAACGTGTACAATAAATGATTTTTGTTCCTTGTGATCCCAACCCTTCTAGTTCAAAATAAGGTTTGGCTTAAAAATGGAAGTGATGTGATTTGGTCTAAAACTTTATCCGTAACAAGTTGGGCATTGCTAAAACCTTCGCCCCAACTTATAATGACGATTGTCCACAGGAGTAGTGATTTACACAATTTTCAGAATATACAAAGATATAAGTGTCCTCCGTCCCAAAATAAGTTTCCCCTTTAGGGGCACACAATTTTAAGAAAGTACAACGATTACAGTGTTAACCAATGGAAATGTCTTCCTTTTACATATTTGTACTACTTATAAAGAGTGAATGCCCATTCTTGAAATCTTGAATTTTGAAAACTTAAAATAATATAGTTTGCCTAAACTACCCCTAAGTATCCCTTAATACACCTTTAAGCTTGATCAATTCTAAACTTGACAACTACATTAATTTTAAGAAATACACGGTTTGTATTTCAAGAAACACACACTTTGCATCAAAAGTCGAACCAGAATCACGATTTCGCAAGTATATTTATTTGCTGCTATACACCGTCCCTTTACGAGGGTATACGTCTAGTTTTACATAGATAAACAAACATGTACTATTTTCACAACTTGCAACTAACATATCAAATTCAAGATAAAAGGATGTTTTATTATCATATAAAAGAGAAAAAAACAAACCCTTGCATAAGTAGTGTTGAACCCATTAGAATCAAGAGCATCATGTAATACAAACTTGAGGTCTTTTGGTGCCTTGAAATGAGACCGACAAACAACACTCGATGATGGTGAGAGTTCAGGTGATGGTGATGATTGAAGATGAAAGGATCCTAGTATCCATGGGGAAGATAATAACCCACCACTCATTTTTCTGGCTTTACTGATTGATTCAGTGGCTGTTAATTTGGTGAGAAGCTAGTTTTTGTTTGTTGGTTGTTTCGTTGACATATCGGATATACTTTGAGGGGCTTCTTTGTTTGTGGTCATGTCATGTGTAAAAGTAACCAACACACTTTTCTTTTCTTTTTTTTTTTAAGAATCTTTTATATAATAAAATAAAACTTTTAGTGAGATTTTTTCGTTTTAAAAAAATCAATTCATACCTTATTGTTGGGAATTATACGTTTGAGTTGATAAGCCAAAAAGAATGAAACAAGAATGACTTAATCTGACGCTACGAAACCTACAAAAGATATAAGGACTGCTGAAAAGAAGATTTATTATTTAGTCTTAGTAGAGATTTAGAACCCTAATCCTCTAGTATATAAAGAGGACATGGGGTGTAGGTTTTATTAATTAAGTCTTCCATAATGTAGTCGACTAAAGGTGTGTGTGTGTGTCTAAGCGTATAGTCCAGAACGCGTCTAGGTTATTAGTTTAGTTATTCAGACGTGTTCTATAAACGCCCAAGATTAGTTAGTGTCGGTGATTGAAAACCTTGTGTCAATATCAATTATGTTTTGATTTATCCGTCACAGTATTGTCATTGTTATTGTTAAACCCAAGGCTCATAAACGATCAAGAAACTATCTTCATCACGTTCTTAGTTTCTATCAATTGGTATCGAGCTTGGGAGCTCGTTACCTAGGGATTCACAAGGTTTTTGGTGAAAAGAATGAAGAAAATCGATTTTTCTCGCAACACGCTTTTCAAGAGGGTATAACTTTTTAATGAACCGTTGGATCGGGCTAAAATTGAACCGAGCTTTGGTATATCTATCTTTAATCTCACCGGCGGATTGTTGATCTGAGCTCAATCAAAAGTTATAAGTCGTCAAGTCTGTCTCTTTAAACCGAAAAAATTTGCGTAAGGTTACTACAAGACTGTTTTGAAACGATCATAACTTTTTCGTTAACTGTTGGATCGTGACGAAATTTTAGGTGGATGTTCTCTATATACTCATCTAACTTTCCACCGGGGATCTTCGATCCGAGCTATTATGTGAAAGTACCGCTAAAGTCTCGCTCTAAGTTCAAAGCATCGCTTGAGGTTTCAGCATCATATTCTTTCACAAAGTAATCGCCGCTTATTCGACAAAGATCGCTAAACGAAGATATTCGATTTGAGGAAGTCAAGCATGATATTTGTTATGGATTTTTGACGACACACACAGAGGTTATTGTTCACACACATGGAGTTTGATTTTTGTTCTTAAAAGATTTTAAAAAGCTCGAAGTTGATTTTATTGAAGAATTGATTACGAAGAGGATTATTTATCACTTATTTGAAGGTGAAGTGGAATTACTTGGATACGTGTTTTATCATACCTTTTAGCAGGAGGTAACTTATCCGTGCTTCAATGATTATGACAAAGAATTGACATAACACTTAAAGGAGTGACGTTATTGTGCTCAGTGATTATCGTCAAGAGATTGAGGTCTCCCTATACATAGGTATACGTTCAATGTCATCTATAGTGCAAGATATAAGATACAAGTTTGGGTTATTTTACTTCTTCATCAAGTTGGTTATACTTAGTTTTCTTCATTAGCGATCATTACATGGAGCCTCTGATTGAAGAATCAAGAAGATGGTTAACATATGGGTTTCGGGGAAGCTTATTGTTAAGTGTTTAACCATCTACATGGATCACTCGAGGGAAGTGTTTGATTTTTACCATCGTTGATCATTATTCCTATTGCTAGTTGGAGTTTCTACTTGCTTTGAATCCATTTTTCTTATGGTGCGAATGGTGGGCGATTTTAAACATTGGAAGTCTTAGATTGAAGTATATATTGGTTTGTGGTGGTCAAGATCATTATTTGCATACGCTCCATATTTGGATAATAACAAAAGGGAAGAGATGTTTGAGTGGCATGGCATGGATTAAGGGAAGACAAAGGAAGACATACTTGTTTCATTCATGGTGAGATCCCGATCACAATTTCTACTGCCTAGGAAGTTCGTTTCAAGAATGGTTTGTCATTATCAACTAGGGAAGATTGTTGGGAATTATATGTTTGAGTTGATAAGACAAAAGAATGAAACAAGAGGGACTTAATACGACAAGAAGGAAACCTACAAAAGATTGAAGGACTTGCTTGCAAAAGAAGATTTATTATTTAGTCCTTAGTAGAGATTTGTAAACCCTACGTTCTTATATCGCACTTTTCGTTTTAGGTTAAAAGTGAGTGAAAAATTATATGTGTTTCTATCCATTCTCAAATTTTTTAAAACTTTTCATTCAAAAGCCCCATCTTTGAATTCAACATGTAACTCATCTCCTAAGGATCTATGTTGCTTTACTATTCACTTTCACTATTCATCCCGTCAGAATAATTCGCATTTTCGTGATTTTATTTCACATTCTTGTAAGATAAATTATTTTAGTAATATCACCAGAGTTCGACAATCGTTAGATCATTTTCGAGAGTTTGAAAGTTATTAAGTTATTAAAACATCGTTTTAAAGTTTCGTTTTGGTTGAACACCATTTAAACATCCCGCATAACGAAAATCAACTCGACAATTTTCCTCACATCGATTAATTTTAGATCACTCATAATAAATTAGAAGAATTTTTAAGATTTCATTTTAAAATGTTACCAAATAAACCTTGAGTCGTGCGAGACTAAACTTACGTTTTAAACAAATCTCGTAGACCCGGACTTAACCATTTATGCCTTGTGTTTTCTAAGATATTTAGAAACTTTTACATTTTTGGAAAAGTCAAACATATTTCCTCCTCCTTTGACCATAAAGAAATTAACCTTGTCGTTATACATTTTGCTTAAATCGCGTAACTTTTAGACTTCACGTATAACTATTAAGTTATCCACGTATGTGAAAACCACATTTTGACATCTCATATCACTTTTAGACTAATTTTAGTCTACTTTAAATAAATTCACGGTCATTTCCACGAAATTTCGTTCTTTTCTCGATAAATTGCAATTACGCGTTTTTGACCCGTGTTTCGACTTTAAGCGGCGTTTTGCACCCAATGAGACTTATCACCCATTTTATATTTTTAGATGGAGTATAATGATGAGTTTCATCATTCCTACAAGTTTCGTATTTTTACGATACCGGTTTTCGTTTATGGCTTAACAACTTACGGTTGGCATTTAACGGAACCAAATCATGCTCTAAACTCAAGATAATACCAAAACTATCCACCTAAGCCATATTATCTTGTTATGGCCGACTTAGGGGAGTCATCATTTTGGTGGCATCATCCTAACCATGGTTCATTTAGATCATTACATGTGTCCTAACTTAACCATGGTTAATATTTAACCCAATATATGGTTAACCAAACTTAACCTCCTATAAATAGCAAGTGAAATACATCCTAAACACCCTCATAAACTGAATTGGGTCGTTCATAGCATAAAACCATCATATCTTCCATAATTTGTTCTTAAACTCCAAGTTTATGCAAAAAGTTTCAAGTAGTAAGTTACTACATCAAATCTCTAGCAAGTTTAAGTGATCTTCTTGAGTTTAAATCCACTCAAGTCACTTAGTACTTCATCACCAACTCTTCAAGATTGCAAGGGTGCCAAGGTGTAGAAAGCTAGCTCAATCCAAAGTCTTAAGTGATCAATCAAAGTCCTATCCTTACTAAGTTACTCCTTTCTTAATTGAAAGCCAAAAGTTGTAAGCAACTAATCACCACCATCATCTCATCTTTATTATTCATAATCTTAACAATTTCATGCTATATATATAGTTACTATGTTGATTCATGATGTACATATACTCAATCACATGTTTTAATTCACATATTGTCGTAAAAGTAACAAACTAGTAAACTAGTCATATTCTACACATTTGAAACCATTAAAACCAACCACATATGGACTTTCTAACTTACATAATATGGTAGACAAGATAAAAGGTAAACATAGCAACTTGAATCACCGAAGCGGACAAACGAGTCAAAAGTTATAGTTAAAAGAAGTTAGCGAAACCAAAGCGCCAAAGCGCCAAATAGAAATTGTTTAGCAGTTGTCCGTGTTTAAAAGTGGTACTACGGTCCGAATCATCAAAAGTTAAAACACGAAAGTTGTCCGAACGGCGTTTTCCTTCAATATTAAAAAGCTCGGACCTTGAAAACGCTTAAACAGGCCATATTCTTTCAAAAGCGAAGCGCCTTATATGTAGTTTCAAGACTATACTTTTGTCACAACTAAAAGCAAAACCAAGTTATTTTCATAGCTAGTTACATATTAACTTAACAAAACTTCATTTAATCTTTGAAATAGTGTTTTCACAAGTAACGGAAAAATGACCATTTTACCTTTTCCGACGATTTTACCAAAACTTCATTCTTGAACATGTTAATAAGTTGTAATCACTAGTAAACAATGAGAACTTGTAAAACTAGATATTTACTAAAAACATGATAAACTTTATGATATAACAATCTTCACTCAAAACATATGTTGTATCTACTAAGTGCTACAATACTAGGGAGCTTCATGTGAGGGTTTCAATTTGAGTAAAAGCGTGTCGACGAGTTCTTGGATTTATGATTTAAAGTGTCCTAGCTCCTCGAGCGTTTACTACATGACCTACGAATTGTGATGGCCCGAGCGGTAGTACGATATATAAACTAAACACGTTTTCACAACTAGACCATTTCTATAATCGACATACACAAATACCATGTACTACATCATGATCAACATAGAGGCGTATATAGGCTTGTTATTTCTTCGCATCATTATTTCAAACCTAAGTCGCAACATCCTATTCTAGGTTGCTCGTAGAAGTTCTCACGGCATATCCATCATTCTCATTATACATTTGATATCATTTACTCGAGGTGAGTTCATAGCCCCACTTTCTATTACTTAATTGTTTTACAAACCCTTGGGGAGATACATGCTTTATTTTAAATCGAACACATTGCTTTCAAAATGTATGCTTATGATTGTTTTATTTGCACTAAGTTACACTATTGCCAATCTTAAGTCCCTATTATCATGAACCATTAATCACGAGTGAAGGTGGCGCGAATATTGTGGATAGATCTATTGGGATTGACAAATCCCGTTTGTGTTGACCGGTAGGCAAACAAACGCACTATATTTGAAGATCCATAGGTTTAATGGCAAATTACCTATTAGGGCGTATCGGTTTCTATTAAATTTGGAACACGTTAACGTTTTGATATCATGAGCTTAGTCTAATAATAAGCTGTTTTGTTTTCAAACTATTGGTGTGAGTCTATAGCTCACACTACCAACATAATGTGTTCAACCATCAAACAAACTCTATGAATTTCACTCAACCTTTGTGTTGTGAGTTTTAAGCATGTATTTGGTCCATAATGTACAAGGCGGCGCGGAGGAGCAAGGATCTTGAAGAAGGCTATAAATTTTATTATCATTCGAAAACCTATTTAATGTATTTTGTAAACAATGGAACCTCTGGGACCTCATCTTTGTAAACTCGATATTTATATAAATCGAATGATAAATCTTTTAAAACGACTCCATTAGAGTTCGTTTTCTATTGTTATATTGTTGTGCCATGAAGTAACACCGGTTTGAATTCCGTTGCGTATCACGAAATTGGGGTGTTCAGATTGGTATCGAGCCACGATTATAGAAAGCGGGTCTAATTGAGACCTAAACTATAACTACTTTTACAAACAAAACATTTTATAGCCTTCCGTTCTTCGTGCCTTCCATCCTCCGGACGATTATGTGACTTTTAGGCATTTTAAGTTATACAAACATACTAGTATATTGATATATACACTTGACATAATTTCAATCATAAACAAAGTACTCAACATATCTGCGTATGCCTATTCTAAGGCATTACGGCACAATCATATTTTCCCAATCTCCCAATCATGCATCTACTCATGCATTTTAGGATTACAAAACTTCCTCCAAGACATTGTAATTGAATACAATGGTCTTTCCTACTTCCCAGAAATTATGAGATACAATGGTCTCATTCATTTTTCAAGAAACTGTGAGATACGGTGGTCTCTATTACATTCTCGGACACTTGTAAATCCTCGGTATAAATCTCTATTACATTCTCGGACATTGTAAATGAAGCAATGGTCTCATTAATTTCTCAAGACATTGTGGGTTACACAATGATCTCTCCATCATTTCTCAAGATATTGTGAGTTACACAATGATCTCTCTATCAATTTCTCAAGACATTGTGGGTTACACAATGACCTCTCCATCTTTTCTCAAGACATTGTGAGTTACACAATGGTCTAATTTACTTCACAAACATTGTAAGTTATACAAAGTCTCTAAAAATTATCTTATAAACATTATATGATATTTTTTTACATGAAAACCGTCACAGTCTATCAATTTCCCTAATGGAAATACAAAAATGGGATTTCTAAAGATAAACCGACTCATCATCTACAAAAGCGAAGTTCAACAACTTTCTCTACATTCATCAAAATTCTCTTACGAAACCTTCATTGTTAAAGGTCCGTGATGCTAGCCAAGTATGGACTATTTTAGAATTACTTAAGATTTCCTTTCCACACATATCTACCCATACTATCTTCTATGAAATGGAATGTGAAAACATAGGTTACAAGTCTTTTATGGCCAGAACTTGCAACTGAATGGTTTGATATCGCCTTTGCTTAGTGGACAATTTCTCAAAAGCTATGGACATATCACAAGTATACCTAATTTAGGTATTTGAAAATTTTATCGAACCTCGGCTAAATATAGTCTAGTCACCTATATTTAACCTAGGGATAGTGGAACATAGTCGACTAACTATGTTCGACTTAAATTTTCAAACACGAGAATAGTTATACAAGTGTTATATTCAGTTAATTTCCTACTTAAACTCGATAAACCACCGAATTCATTAAAAGATCTAGAGACACGATAGTGTCTTACCACTCAACAAAATCTTAACATCTTATTTATACTACCTAATTTCATTCTTGAAATTTTCATACATGAGATAATCCGAACTACTATCTTGGGATAGTCATCAAATCTTCTCGTCATTTCTTAGAAGTACTAGCACGATTAGGTTTCAAGGATATCATTCCGCCATGTTCCTTTAAAATTCACTTTTGATTTTAAAACAAACTTGACATCTCTACCTAAGAATAATGGTAAGCGTACGCTACACTCTTCTAATCATCAACATATCACATCATTATCTGAACCCCATTATAATTCAGTATGTAAAACTTCATAGTATCACGTTTCCTTCAAACACTAGTTGACATAAACACTATAAGATATGACCTTCATCCCGAAACCACCTAAGACATGATCAACTTTGGAAATGGTTTGGATAACCACTTGCCACTAGCAAGACTTTCCCTACAATGACAGTTATCACATCATTACAAACCATTTCAAATCAATAATATCTTACACCTTTGATTAACAACAGTTAACAACAAAACTATTCCATTTTGAGGCACTATATAGACGAATGTGTTAGTTAACCATTTGCTGGACTAAGGTGTTCGGAGATCACCCACGAAACAACTAAGGAAACCATACAAATACAAATTAGGCTCCATGCAGCACACTATCACCAAAAACTCCATGTTAGAAATTAAGGTTTTATTGATAGCCTCGATACAATAAGATATGATTCGTTTTGAGAATCGGGAAAAGCCAAACTTGAGGTATATTGGACTTTATAAGATTTTAACAAAACCCTTTAAGTGATCAACTTAAGCCACCACCAAAAACATAACATGGTACATAATACATTCTATGACCAGAAACTTGAGAACACAAAGATTAGAATTTGGCGTTTACACCCTCATATTCCTAGACACTTCAACATCGGATAATACACACTGAATTCCAGGACGGAATTCCCATTAAGGTGGTGAGACTGTAACAATTCGCATTTTCAGGATTTCTATCCATTCTCAAATTTTTACTTTTCATTTTCGAGAATTTACTATTCACTTTTACAATTCATTTTCACTATTCATCCCGTAAAATTTTTATTTCACATTCTTGTAAAATAAATTATTTTAGTAATATCCTGAAAGTTCGACAATCGTTAGATCATTTTCACAAAAGTTATTAACAAAAGATCGTTTTAAAGTTTCATTTTGGTCGGAACACCATTTAAACATCCTGCGCATAACGAAAATCAACTCCGACAATTTTACTCACATAAGATTAATTTTTAGATCACTCATAATAAATTAGAAGAATTTTTAAGATTTCATTTTAAAAATGTTACCAAATAAACCCTGAGCCGTACGATACTAAATTTACGTTTTAAACAAATCTACGTAGACCCAGACTTAACCATTTACGCCTTGTATTTTCTAAGATGTTTAGACACTTTTATATTTTTTGGAAAAGTCAAACATATTTCCTCCTTTTTGACCATAAAGAAATTAACCTTGTCGTTCTACATTTTTGCTTAAATCGCGTAACTTTTAGACTTCACGTATAACTATTAAGTTATCCACGTATGATGAAAACCACATTTTGACATCTCATATCACTTTTAGACTAATTTTAGTCTACTCTAAATAAATTCACGGTCATTTTCACGAAATCTCGTTCTTTTCTAATAAATTGCAATTCGCGTTTTTGACCCTTGTTTCCGACTTTAAGCGTTTTGCACCCAATGAGACTTATCACCCATTTTATATATTTAGATGGATTATAATGATGAGTTTCATCATTCCTATAAGTTTCATATTTTTACGATACCCGGTTTTACGTTTTATGGCTTAACAACTTACGGTTGCCATTTAACGGAACCAAATCTTGCTCTAAACTCAAGATAAGACCAAGACTTATCATCTAAGCCACCTATGCATGTTATGGCCGACTTAAGGGGGGGGGGGAGTCATCATCTTGGTGGCTTAATCCTAGCCATGGTTCATTTAGATCATTACATGTGTCCTAACTTAACCATGGTTAACATTTAACCTAATATATGGTTAACCAAATTACCCTCCTATAAATAGCAAGTGAAATACATACTAAAAACCCTAAAACACTGATTTGGGTCATTCATAGCATAAATCCATCATATCTTCCATAATTTGATCTTTAAACTCCAAGTTTATGCAAAAAAGTTTCAAGTAGTAAGTTACTACATCAAATCTCTAGCAAGTTTAAGTGATCTTCTTGAGATTAGATCCACTCAAGTCACTTAGTACTTCATCACCAACTCTTCAAGATCACAAGGGTGCCAAGGTGTAGAAATCTAGCTCAATTCAAGGTCCTAAATGTTCAATCAAAGTCCGATCCTTACTAGTTACTCCTTTCTTAATTGAAAGCCAAAACTTGTAAGCAACTAATCACCACCATCATCTCATGTTTATTATTCATAATCTTAACAATTTCATGCTATATATATAGTTACTATGTTGATTCATGATGTACATATACTCAATCACATGTTTTAATTCACATATTGTCGTAAAAGTAACAAACTAGTAAACTAGTCATATTATACACATTTGAAACCATTAAAACCAACCACATATAGACTTTCTAACTTACAGAATATAGTAGACAAGATAAAAAGGTAAACATAGCAACTTGAATCACCCGAAACGGACAAACGAGTCAAAAGTTATAGTCAAAAGAAGTTAGGGAAACCAAAACGCCAAAACTGCCAAATAGAAGCTGTTTAGGGTCTGTCCATTTTAAAAGTGGTACTTCTGGTCCGAATCATCAAAACGTTAAAACACGAAAGTTGTCCGGAACGACGTTTTCCTTTAGTATGAAAGAAGCTCGGACCTTGAAAACGCTTAAATAGGCCATATTCTTTCAAAAACTGAAACTGCCTTATATATATATAGTTTCACAACTATACTTTTGTCACAACTAAAAGCAAAACCAAGTTATTTTCATACCTAGTTACATATTAACTTAACAAAACTTCATTTAATCTTTGAAATAGTGTTTTCACAAGTAACGGAAAAATGACCATTTTACCTTTTCCGAAGATTTTTACCAAAGCTTCATTCTTGAACATGTTAAATAAGTTGTAGTCACTAGTAAGCAATGAGAACTTGTAAAACTAGATATTTACTAAAACATGACAAACTTTATGATATAACAATCTTCACTCTAAACATATATTGTATCTACTAAGTGCTAAAATACTAGAGAGCTTCATGTGAGGGTTTCATTTGAGTAAAGCGTGTCGACGAGTTCTTTGGATTTATGATTTAAAGTGTCCTAGCTCCTCGACGTTTACTACATGACCTCTGAATTGTGATGGACCGAACGGTAGTACGATATATATAAACTAAACACGTTTTCACAACTAGATCATTTCTATAAACGACATACAAAAATACCCTGTACTACATCATGATCAACATAGAGACGTATATAGGCTTGTTATTTCTTTCGCATCATTATTTCAAACCTAAGTCGCAACATCCTCTTCTAGGTTGCTCGTAGAAGTT
Organism: Chrysanthemum lavandulifolium; assembly: GCA_022545495.1. Taxonomy (NCBI): domain Eukaryota; kingdom Viridiplantae; phylum Streptophyta; class Magnoliopsida; order Asterales; family Asteraceae; genus Chrysanthemum; species Chrysanthemum lavandulifolium. The sequence continues at coordinate 229,585,805 of CM040241.1, read as the reverse complement.
CTCACGGCATATCCATCATTCTCATTATACATTTGATATCATTTACTTTGAGGTGAGTTCATAGCCCTACTTTCTATTACTTAATTGTTTTACAAACCCTTAGGGGAGATACATGCTTTATTTTAAACCGAACACATTGCTTTCAAAATGTATGCTTATCTGATTGTTTTATTAGCACAAAGTTACTGCATTAGCCAATCTTAAGTCCCTAAATCATGAATCATTAATCACTGAGTGAAGGTGGGCGCGAATATTGTGAATAGATCTATTGGGATTGACGAATCCCGTTTGTTTGACCAGGTCCGGTAAACAAACGCACTATATTTGAGTACATTAGGTAAAAACGGCAATTTTACCTATTAAGGGCACGTATCAACAGTTTCTCCAATTAAATTTGGAACACGTTAACGCCTTGATTACATGATGCTTAGTCTAATAATAACTGTTTTGTTTTCAAACCATTGGTGTGAGTCTATAGCTCACACTACAAACATAATGTGTTCAACCATCAAACAAACTCTATGAATTTCACTCAACCTTTGTGTTGACAGTTTTAAGCATGTATTTCGGGTCCATAATGTCGGGCGGCGCGGAAGAGCAAGGATCTTGAAGAAGGCTATAAATTTTATTATCGTTCGAAAACCTATTTAATGTATTTTGTAAACCGTGAAACAACTGGGACCTCATCTTTGTAAACTCGATATTTATATAAATCGAATGATAAATATTTTAAAAGCGACTCCATTATAGTTCGTTTTCTATTGTTATATTGTTGTGCCATGAAGTAACACCCAAAATTGGGGGTGTTTGAATTCAGCGGTTTTCCAAATGCGTATCACGAAATTGGTGTGTTATTTATATAGCACAAGAACCTTCTTTCGGATGTGAGAATCTTGCTTCGAGGCGCCAAAGGATCTTGGAGTATGGATGTGTTCTATTATCGTTAAAAGAAATGGTTCAGGGTAGTTATGTAGATTATATTGAGGGAACCATGCTAGAATCAAGAGGAGGCTACATACAAATGGCTCATTGTCTGATTTCTCTGTTGATATAAGGTGAGTTAATATGGAAATTGTGGCTTGATTTGATCTATATTACTCATTGTAAGCAATCTCAGTTTTAATACAAATTTTTCAATGACAAACTACAATACCATACAATAAAATATTCACCTTTTAAGCTTCTATATCAATATATGCACCTTATTATTATTTTTTTCCTTTTATCAATTGGGTCAATTGCATATATACCCACTAAAACTTGCATATTTGCATATATACCCAAATCCTGCTTAAATTGCATTGTACATCATGCATTAAAAACTTGCATTATGGGGAAATATGCAAGTTTTTAAGTTTTAATGGGTATATATGCAATTCCCCCTTATCAATTTATGCAACAAATTTTGCACTTTGGTAAGGATTCAAAATATGTTGCAATAAATAGTATATTGCATTTTCCTAAAAATGTATCAAAAAATCGTGTAGTTTAAACCGCCAAAATGTTCCCAGGAATGGATGATACACGTCACTTTCTATGATGAAGGAGCAAAAGAAAACCATCAAGGACAAATAGACTGTGTTTGATGATGATGAAAATTGTCACTGGGGCACAAGTTTCATTATGTTTTGGACCTCATAAAGGTGTTTGAAGCATTCGGGCTTCTAAGAACATAAACATATATATGTTGTTTAAGAACAACCCTTTGTTTGATTGTTGGCTAGGCCAATATATTAACTTGGCTTTACATGATTTATTATGAATGTTTTCTATTTGTAAGGATTTTAAAGATTAGTTTTATTTGTATAGCATCAATTGATGAGGGTTTTAGTAATTTCGAAAATTGTTTATGTATGCATGCTTTTCCTTTGTAGTTGAGCCATTACCCAACCAACTACTATAGCCACAAACAACACAAGGGTAACTTTTATTACAAACAACACAAGGGTAACTTTTATTATAGTGTAGTGTGCAACTGAGAATTAGATGGGGATTTGTTCTTTTCACAAACATTCAGAAGCGGCGTTTCGAAAAACTAAACTATGACTTTTTTAGTTTTTTAAATATATATTTTTAATGTTAGTAGTTATATAACAATCAAATTTGGATGCACTATAAAATGAATAAACATTGTTTACAACAACAATTATCAACATATTTTTCCAACCTTTACCCGTAAATCTAATTAATTTTGAATTATGTCAAACTCCCGTGCGTGCACGGGACTTATAACTAGTAATTATTAAAGGAAGAAGCCCTAGGGTTGTTTTAATTAACAAAATGTTTGTACAAAATTGGGTTCAATAGAGTGAATTTATGAAGATGTTCATTAATGATTGTAGGGGCAACTCGTTTGTGTACTGATTCTAAGACTAAATGCAATGGGCGTGACCCATTATCTTTGGTTGGTGATGGTCATGCGTCGCAAGACAAAAAGAGGGACGAAAGGTGATGGCAGTCATCATTTTGGGTACGTGCAAAGTGGGTGTTTTTATTATTGTTTCCATTTGTGAGTGTGTCGGGAGTTTTTGTTGGGTATGTTTGAACGGTACTAGAGTAGTGATCATTGCAGGTGAAAGGTAAGGGGAGCGGTGGTGTGATGAATGGTGATGTGGTGCTAAGGTGGAATGTGGAGAAGTATAAGTGAAGAGTGACCATTGCACCTAGTCTTATTGACAACTTGTATGACTGTGTATTTTTTAAGGTTCCTACTAAATGCACCGAGATTTTTACCAAGTCAAACTTATTGGAAATTGGTATGTGATGGATCAAACATTGATAAAACAAAAAGTACTTTTCAAATGTACAAATTCAGTAATTATTTTCTTCTTTCTCTTTCTTTATAAAATAAAAAAGTAATTAAATTTCAATCAAACCACATAACATCACAAGATTCACAACAACCATCATTTTTCTTCCGGCAACCACCCGTGAACATCGTAAATCACAACAGAAAAAACACCCGACAAACACCAGCCCATATCATAAAACATCAAAAACCTAATCCAAGGTACTTCAAACAACTCAAAATGAAGACAAACTGGTTGTACACTCGCCACGGTGACCCCACCTTTCGCAACCTACCACCGGACACATACACCACCAAACACGACCACATTATCTTATATCTAAGACACAATCATCGTTGTTTCCGACGAATCTTATGGCCTTGAAAGAATCCAAATACTTTCACTTTTATTCTCCATCCAAAATTACCAGCCAATATCATACACACAAACTTTTGCACTTTTCTAAATATTCAACAAACCTATCAGTTTTTTGAGTTTCATGCAGGTTAATCTTTGATTTTTTTTTTAAAATCTATATATTTGGCTTGTATAATCTTTGGTTGAAATGAGGTTTTTTCAATTTTTGAAATGCTAGTGACGTGGTGAACTGATGGGTGTAAATTTTTGAAGTGAGAGAAAGAGGAAGAGTTTGTAAAAAAATGTGAGCGAAAATGACAAGTTTTAATTACAAGTATTATTGATTTTAGTGAAACAATTATTGTTTAATAATCTTGGTGTATTTAGACTTACCCTTTTTTTAATTCGTCATAATTGTTCTTTCAACGGCATATTCAAACAACTTTAATGAGTAAGGATCAAATGAGAAGTAAAATTAAAATGAGAAGGGTGAGAAGAAACCACAACCACAACCACACATTTCAGATGCACCTAAAGAAATAGATGCATCTCCCTTGAATTTCTCCTTCTCATTTGAAATGTGTGACTCAAATTTCTTTTCATTCTTCTTATTTCAATTTCTTTTCTCACTAGATGTCTTCCCCAACTTTAATTACTTAGATGTTCAACCACTGAAAAGCATATTGTCAATTGCAATTAACAAAACACTCTAACTTAATTAGAAAATAAGATAAATGTGTTATAAGATTATTCGAAAATCAATGGTTTAATTAGGCGAAAGTTTTAAATCTATTTTATCCGTCACCGAATGAGTAATTTTCTTGCATTCTTAAGTACTTATAATTCTCAATGATCAATTAATATACACACAAGTTAAAAAGACATTTTTATGTCAAATGGTAATTCTCGATTATCATTATCTGTATATCGGAAAAAAGTAAACTATTCAAGAACTTCATTAGATTTAAAAATGTTTATTTTTATCGGTATTAATGATATGATCGTGTTATAACATTATTAGGTTGGTGGTATCATGCCTAACGACTTTCTTGCCTTGCGGTCTGCATATCATGGTAAAAGACTCGTGTCTTGCACTTGCTAAGTATATGTTTGAGCATTGCGCTCACGAGCATATATTTTTTCTCGTGCTCGCACTTGATCTTGATGAAGGCCTTATGATTCTCGCTCACTAACTAGTTTAAACCCCATTTAAAATAAGTGACACTAGAACATAAATTAGATCCACACGCATAGCTCTTGGGATGACTTCTACTTTACCGATTACTCCACTAAGTTGAGGACTATTAGGTTGACTCGCCAAGAATGTACAAATTACATCATCACTCAAGTTGTCAATGTTGGCAGCATTAACTTGAGTGCCAGCAGTAGAAACTCCATGGGCAACATTAACTGCTCCTTCAAAACTGCTAGAACTGTTATTTGAAGACACAAACGCCATATTTGTGCTTGAGCTTGACTTCCCTTTGACTTGTGGCTCATATACCTTGAAATTTTGTAAGGTCATCCATGCTCATTATTTCCAGATCAACCTTGTTTATCCACCCAACAACATGTGTGTCCCACTCTGATGATAACAGCTTCTGATTGACTTTGTCACATTTGTCATTCTTTATTTATTTTTATGTTTTTTCAAAATTCGTCACAATTATCAAAAAAGACCTAATTACAACAAAGTTGTAGAATATAAAAGTGGATCTAGTGTGTCTTTTTCAAAAAAAAATATCTATTTTGTTTAATTATTTGTAAATATATTAGTTTCCTTATTATAGATAAGTATATTATTCAAACTTTGCATCTATCTTATTTAAAAAATTAAATTAAGGAGATAATCACTTCCATAAATCCCATCTAAGAGGGTGTTTGGGATTGCGTTTCAATATGGATTATCGATTATTGAGTTTTGAAATCGTGAATAATCCGTTTTAGGTGTTTGGCAAAGAAAATGTAAGAATGGATTATCTGCGCTTTTCACGGCTCAAAACGCCGGTTTAGTACCCGCTAGTCACCCCTACTTTTGATAACGTGATTTTACTCTTTTCGTTACACTACCAAATCACCCTTGCAAATGGGTTTTGTTTGTGCGGTTGCTCAGTCTTTTTGTATCCATTCATTCTATACCTTTTTGTTTTAATTTTCTTTTTATATTTCTTTAATTTATTATTGTTGTAAAAATTACTAATACTAGCTTTACTGGGCATTTCAAATTCGACGATGGTAAGAATATTATCACTGAATCATGCATGTTACATCTATTGGTGATATTAAATAATTGTGACAATATCTCATTTTTATATGTCAAATTTAAATTGTTTAATTATACAATGAAAACCTATTTTGGTCATTTTACATTTCACCTCATTAGATAATACGATTTGCCAAACACTAAAAAAAGCGATTATCGATTTCGCGATATCAAAATACATAATCAATCCAAACACTATGTTTTAAAATCGCGTTTCGTAACGGTGATTATCGATTATCCATTTTCAAACGCATAATCCATCTAAATAGTTACCAAATATTAAAAATTAATAAATAAAAAAAAAGTAAAACCTAAATCGCAACTAGCCCCAAAAGTTACATATAAAGACCCCTTAACCTTTGATTAGATGCGATTTATCTTCCTCCCTCTTTTCTTCTCTCTCTCTTTTTTAGCCTTACCTGCAAATCTTCAAGGGTTATTCACAAACTATCTTTCATAACATAAAGGTACTACCACTATTTCCCTCCATCTTTTTAATTCAATTTTTATTCATTCAGTTAAATCAATCAAATTCCTTCATGGGTTTTATACCCTTTATCTTCATTAGTAGATTAAGCTAAAAATCAGCCTAATTAGTGATGAATTTGCAGATGGGTCTTGTTTCTTGATTCAAGATTTAACTGTTTATTTGATTTGGTTTTGTGTTTTGGTTAATGGGTATGGTTTAATTTGTATAAAGATTGTTTCTTGGTGTTTGGGATTGGTTGTTTAAGTATTTTTTTGTGTGATTAGCATTAGATGGAGTGATAAGGTTTAGTTAAATGGAATGCCAAACACTCCCATATTGTTTCTGGAATACATATTGTATAATTAGTAGTATTATAATTGTTTATTGGTGTTTTGGATTGGTTGTTAAAGATTTTTTTGAGTAATTAGCATAGGATGGAGTGATAAGGTGTAGTTAACTGCAATGCCAAAAGCACGCGTATTGTTCTTGGAGTAAAGATTGGTTTTTTAATCTATGTGAAACATTAGCGTATTGGTTTTGGATAAAAGATTGAATTTTTAGTGCAAATGCCAAACACCCCATGTTGTTCTTGGAAAAAAAAGACAGGGTTTTTTTTGGGGTGTTTAGATAGTGTTTTAATAAGCAATCCCAAACACCCACGTATTTTTTTGGAAAAAAGATTGAATATTTATAATTGGATCATGTTTTGTTAAGCAATTCTAAACACCCGCATACTGTCTTTGGACTAATGATGGTTTAGATAGTGTTTTTATAAGCAATCCCGAAAAGAAGACGGTTATTATTTATATTTAGATAGTGTTTTAATAAGCAATGCCAAACAGTTAAACACCCCCATATTGTTCTTGATAAAAAGGTTGAAAATTTTGTTATTTGACTTGTGAAATTATATTTTGTTACAGAGATGGCAATGGTGTCATTGAAAAAGATGATAGCTATATGCCAATATGGTGGAGAGTTTGATACAAGTGAGGACGGTTTAATGTCGATAGTGGTGGTGAGGCGTATGCTGTTGATCTTGTTGATAATATGCAATTAAGTGATTTTAAGCAAGAGATAGCGGAAACTATTGATTTGACTGTTGATGAGATGTTAGTCAAGTATTTTCTTCCAGGGAATAATAAGAATCTTATAACGGTTTCTAAGGAAAAGGATTTTGAGCGAATGGTGAATTATTATAAAAATTGTGAGCAGATGGAGGTTTTTATCATGAAAGAGACCCCACCCACTAAAACTCCAGCGAAGAAGCAGCCTCCTCGTAGGTAAGTTTTATGATCCGATTTCTTTTGAAACATATTTAGTATGAATGATATTATGTGTATTTGAGTTATACTTTTTAATGATTACTCTTAAGGGAAGTAAAGGAGTAAAGGGGGTGTTTGGATGTGTGTTTGAACCAATTATTGTGACTAGAAAATTTCATGAATTGGTTTTAAGTGTTAAGGTATAACTGATTATGGTTATGTGTTTAAAGATTATCTGAATTAAAACCAACTTTATGAAATCAAAGATACGCCGATTATTTTAACTCAGATAATCAAGTCTAATGAGATGGGTTCTAGAAGATATGTTGTTATTCGTTTTAGTTGTTCACTTGTTTGAAGTTGTTATTATTGAATAATCACAAGTTTGAATGTTTGACAAAATCTGGTAATTATGAAATTAGTAGATATAGTGATAAAAAGGCTATTACTCAATTAGGCTAAATAAAGACGATGCACGACACCATCTGCTAAACGTCTTTTTGCAGGTAGTTTAAAATAAATCCAAACAATAAATGCAGATTCTAACACCCGCGCTTTTTTCTGTTCCTGCCAACAGTTTATGCGACATATACTAAAAAAGGAAAAACAGATGCTTATTATTTTTTTTTTTTATTTTTTTTTTTATTTTATTTATTTTTTTTGTGTGTGGAAAGAATATAGTGTGTTATTGTCTGTTCATCTTATTATTTATTATTTTATAAATGTAGACCTCAGAAGAGACCAGCCGAGACACAATTGGCAGAAGTTCAAACTGAGACACAAGTGGCAGTAGTTCAACCGCCTATTGACCTTGGTCTATCCAGTGTACTCACTCTGAATGAATTCATCGACATCGAAACAACCAATGAGATCATGCCAAGTGTCCCTCAAGTCCCTGTCAACTCTTTCCCTATGTCAACAAACAATGACGAGCAACACTTAGCTGCAAAAAAATGGGAGAATCTTATAACAGGCGTAGGTCAAAGATTCCATTCGCTAGCTGAGTTCCGAGAAACCTTAAGAAAATATTCAATCGCCCACGGGTTCAATTACATGTACAAAAAGAATGAAAATCAACGAGTAACCGTAAAATGCAAGTCAGAAGGTTGTCCATGGCGGATCCATGCATCGAAATTATCGACTACACAATTGGTTTGCATCAAAACCATGACACCGACTCATACTTGTCAAGGTGGGCTAGTAAAACCTGCATTTCGAGCTACACGAAGTTGGGTTGGGAATTTAATCAAAGAAAAAGTGAAAGATTCTCCAAAGATAAAACCGAAAGATATTGCTTTTGACCTTAAACGTGATTATGGAATCGAGCTTAATTACTCACAAGCAAGACGTGCTAAAGAGTATGCACGTGAGCAGTTATTAGGATCTTATAAAGATGCGTACAGTGAATTGCCGTATTTTTGTGAAAAACTAATAGAAACGAATCCTGGGAGTCATGTTACATTTAGTACAAATGAGGATTCGAGTTTTCATCGGCTATTTGTTTCATTTCATGCATCGATATCTGGTTTCGTTCAAGGGTGTCCGCAGCTTCTTTTTCTCGATAGCACACCGTTGAATTCAAGATACCAAGGAACGTTGTTGACCGCTACGTCAGCAGACGGTAATGATGAGGTGTTCCCGGTGGCTTTCGGGGTAATCGATAACGAAACTGACGATAACTGGCGGTGGTTTTTAACTGAATTGAGAAACGCCTTGCCGGAACACCTGACTATTACTTTGGTGGCAGATTTTCAAAAGGGCTTAAGGGAATCAGTACCTGAAATATTTGGTGGCCAGTGTTTTCACGCGTATTGCTTAGGTTATTTAGCTGAAAAATTTGTTAAAGATCTAACGGAACATTTTCCCATGAAGCTAGACGACTCATGGTTGAAGATCTGTATGCTGCTGCTCAGGCAACGAAAGTTGAGGTTTATGAAAATATACTCAAGATATCAAAGCCATTTCCCCGAAGCTTATAATTGGATCATACGCAGTGAACCTGAGCATTGGGCTACTTGCTATTTTGGAGGTTTTAGATATAATCATATGACTGCAAATTTTGGTAACGGTTTTACTCGTGGGTATCGGAAGCAAATGAGTTACCAATAACTCAACTGATCGATGATTTAAGAGGTAAAATGATGCAAGTTATATACGACCGTAGGGTTAAATCAAGCCAATGGGTGGACCGATTGACGCCTTTCATGGAGAGAATGTTAGAAAATGAGACTATAAAAGCAGAGTCGGTTCGAGTTTTTGGGTCACATGGAAACAAACTTGAGGTTCAGTTTGGTGAAATAATTGATGTTATAGAATATGGAACTTGGGCTTGCAGTTGTAGAGGATGGTTGCTGAATGGACTGCCATGCTGTCACGCGATTGCGGTAATGCAAAGTTATGGTAGCAGCCCGTATGATTTTGTGCGAGACATTGTCTTGCTGAGACTTATCAGTTTGCTTATGCTAATTCGATTAACCCCGCACCTTATTTGGAAAGACTGACGGATGTTGAGGTGGGTGATGGTGCGATTGTTGTTACTCCTCCGGCTACTGTTAGGACACCTGGCCGGGCTAAGATAAGGAAAGTTGTAGCGGGTTTGATGGCCCAGTTGGTCCGGCGGACTTTCTCAAACGTGTACTTCAATGTGGAAAATGTAAAGGGCTCGGTCATAATAAGAGATCATGCAAGCACGTCTTTCTTCCTAAAGAAAGCTATCTTTAATTTTACACTGTGATTAATGTATTTTGGTCTATCATTCATTAGACTGGCAAAATGGTGTTGGGCTGGTTGGGAACGAGTCCAATTTTTGTTTAGGTTGACCAAAATCACTTTTTCCCACAAAACTGTTTTTTTTTTTTTTCCTTCTAAAATAAAATGATACAGGAGGCTCCAAGCAATTAAATACACCTGCGGTGACTTAAATCCTTTCGACCAATTTGTATCCATTTCCTCTAGCTAAGTTTTTCTGTTTTGACCCATGCAACCTTTTGGGAAAAACCGAACTAAAACTAATCCATTTATGAGTAACTACTAACTAGATCGTAACTGCAACCTATATCTATGATCTATTGTCTTTACCTGGCTGGATACTTAATAGGTCATGTCAATGCAGTGTTACATCAGAGTTAAGCACTCTATAACTGAAATCTAGGCTTGGGTTGTTAGATGTCAATGCAATTTTATTGTGATTCTTTAGTATTTTGCAATGATTATGGACCTCCAGCTTCCATGTAACTGTTTTATGATAACAGCTTGCTTTTGGAAAATCTTTTGCCCCGTCATGAATTGTCACAATTAATTTATAATTTTGTACTTAATGTGTCGGTTTTGTTTTCAGGGAGGATCTTCAATAGTAAGCCACAACTTCTGGTAGGTGATGCGGAGACAGGTGCATGGAAATGATGGTTTGGATTAAAATTACTCAAGAGTTTAGTCTCCTTTTGATTTTTCTGCCAATCAAATGTAAATGTTGATAGTGATGTCATTGGCTGCAAGTTTTTTGAGGTAAAGTTTTAGTATAGGCTACAGATGACCTTAGGGCTGGTTGTTTTTGGTAAGTGAGGGTAATCAATTAGTTTGTTCTGCTAAGGAAACAGTAGTTATGCGGTTTTGAAGGTATACTTTTCCACCTTTGAAGGATGTTATTTCTTCTTTCAATTCTTTTCAAATAATACAAAAATTCTATTGGTTTCTTACTTGAGGTGTTTTGGTGGTTTTTAGGCTCCAAGCCTTTTTTTTCTTTTCTTTTTTGTTCATTACTGTTATCGAGGTATGTATAACAGACTTTTTTACGAGAGAAGAAGAGGATATGTTGTGAGCAGTACGGCTATGTCCATCTCCATTTCTTGAGTCCTTTATTAGCTTCTTGATTGTACCATTTTCAAGCAACCATGGTTCTGATGTTTCCATTGAGCCCATCTTGTCTTTTTTATTTTGGGTAAAAATAAGGTTGTTGGTATGATATATCTAGCCTATAGAGCTATAGAAGTTTGCTAAGATATCATACTTTGTTAGGACCACGAGCTTATTGTTTTATTTCTTCTCTTTGATCATACGCATTAAGATTACTAATGAGCTGTTTTCTGATGTGCATTTTAGAATAACATACGTGATTATCACAATATTCCGTTTTGATGTTTGGATGGAAACAATTGTCCCTTTGATTATATGATTATCCATCCTTTTTAATAGATTTGTATGTTAGATGCGATAAAATTGCTTACATAATAATCCGTCTTCTGCAAACTGCATCCTTTACAGTTAGAAGACTTCTTAACCAACTTGAGTGATTATGCTTATTGAAGTTTAAGAAGTTGTATAGCAATAAACTTTTTACCTACTAATTACAATCGGCCTAGCCATGGCTGGTCTAAAAAATAAGTCGCCTTATAAGATTGCGTCTAATCTGGCAAATGGGTGGGCAGGGATGGGTCGGTTAACAGGTTTCGGCTCTAAATGAGTGCAAGTCTAGATGGGTCATTTGGAAGCCTTAGTCTAAACATGCCCACCCATTTGCCACCTTGTATAAGGTAAAGGTTTTAGGAAGGGTGTTCATATGTACACCTTGTATAAGGAAAAGTTTTTAGGAAGGGTATGTACACAAGAGGTGAGTTCAATGTAGAACAATTTTTATCTAAAGAACAAATCATGCAATCTCAGCCATTTATTTTTTTCATCAAACAAAAGAAATACATTTTCACATTTTTTTAAAACAACATATCTTCAGAAACAGTAGAACCTTCGCTATGAAAAATACATCATCACGACGTTAATTAAATTATCTTTTCTATGATATGCACTTCATATATACTTTCGATTTTTTTTTTTTTTTTTTTTTTTTTTTTTTTTTTACCAAGTAAAATCACATGTGATTTACGAAGTTACATGTGATTTTAAAGTAATAAATCACACGTAATTTTCTCGAATCACATGTGATTCCTCCCGCAAAATTTTGAAAAAATCGTCGAAAAGATATCGAAGTCATATCTATATAAAGATATATCTTAATTTCGTCGAGGCAGATAATTAGTTTCGGCGTTATAATTAACGGTTTGCGAGATATTTTAACTTTAAGAAAATAGATGAAAGTGGGTTTTTTATTTGATAAGAAAAATAGATGATCGAGATCGCATGGTATTGTTCTTTAGTAAAAAAATCGTTTCTGCATCGAACTTTTCTCATTAATGTGCATATGTATCACGAATACAACTTATTAGTGCACATAATACAAAATCATATATGCTTGTTTGTGATGTATTAATGCATACCCCGTAAGTAATAAATCTAATTATACCTCAACTAAAACCTGTTACCTAACAAAATTGTTATTAATCCATTATCCATGTATACAAATAAGTCACTCTATCAGCGGAATTTGATACTTCATGTTGTCTGAAACCAATCGAAGGAAACATTTGTAACTCTGAAAAAGTAATATAAATGTTGACCAACGCTTCCAGATGCGTAAACCCTTGCAAAATACTACTATTGTTATTTTACTATATTTTTTTTGCAGAATGACAGTTTTACTTTAACTAATTAATTAATTTGTGTTATAATAATTTCAAGCAGCGATAATATGATAAACTAACTTCCCTATTTATATTTAGTAGCAAACAATAACAACATGATATCCTCAAAAGTAAACGTGGACTATTAAAACCACAACCTAAATGACATAAAACAGCCACAAGCCCATAAACAAACACCCCTGATCTATCAAAATTCCGCATATGTATATAAATACTTAGACTCTTCGCTTTGGATCCATAAAACCCAAACGCTAGGCCTAATTAGCGATGTCGATAAAATGGACCCAAAAGAGCAGGCGCGTTAGTGAAAATGGATGAAGAAGAGGCAGCAGAAGAGATGTGGAGAGAAATTGTATCAAAAAGGATTGTCGTTGAACACACCTTACGTAATCAACAATGATTTTCAAAGCATGACATGGAGAGAATCCGTTTGTGATGGAATGTGGAGAGATTTATAGCAGGAAAGGCCTTTTACCAAACACAACATTTTTTCATCTTCATCTTCATCTTCAAATGATGATGATGATGATGTTGAAGAAAAGGAAACTGAAAAGACATCATACACAAATGACATTAAACGACGAAACAAATGACATTCCATGACACTTAAGACAATGTACCATTAGAATGTGCAGGTGATAGAACCAGTAAAAGGATTAGGTTTAGATACTTATAACGTCAAAAACCCAAAGGTAATGTCATAACCAACAAGAAAAACTGACTTAAGATATATATGAATATAAATACATTGACATGACGATGATGATAGAATGAGGCTAACTCCCAACAAAAGGAAACTGATGACAATCCTTCGATGCCTTTGGAAGGGACAAATTTGCACACAACCGCTCTTTCTCTTCGAAATATAACCTGATAGATCGTAGTGATGCATATGTGCTTATAAATCAACGTAACATACATTTTCCATGTACGCAAAAAGACAAAAGACCGACCGGCTCTATTGTACTCTCCGGTAGCAATACAAAGTGTCATTAGGTTAATATGTAGACACAAAGTTTGATTGAGAGTATCATAGCTCTTGTAACGACCTTTAGTATCTTTTTATTTGAACAAATACGTCACCCCATAACACTAGTTTTATAGCGTGCACGTACCTTCTGCACCAACAAATTTTACCCCACAATCACTCTACCTAATACTATATAGATTAAAAAAAAAAAAAAAAAGATACTTCATTCCAAGGTATGCATATATGAGTGTATTCTCTTAGATAAGAATTATACAGTCTACCGATCTGCAATATATACACTGTTTTATCTTGATCATCACATTTTAACCATGCAATCAGGTGTCCAAGTATAAACTTAACGGCAATAAGTAGTGAACCAGCCACAAGAATAAACGACATAAATAAAAGCGACGAGAAAAATCAAATTCCATGATACTTGGTAAAACCATTGAGATGTTTAGGTGATTGAACCAATCAAGTCTTGCTTCTAGATGCATATAACGTCATAAACCCCTAAGTAATGTTATAACTAGCAATGGAGATAAACTGACCAAGACTTATATAAATGCAACTGACAATCCCTGGAAGCCTTTGGAAGCCCTGACAATCTTGCACAAAACCGTTCGTTTCCTTTTAATGATTTCATAGCACGATTTGTGACTGTTAGCTTCTTCAAAACCTTTGAATTTCCCAACATGAACTTAAGGAAGTGTATATTACACTTGCTCGCCTTGATTAAGTCATATTCCATGGTCTTAAGGTTCATAAGCATACAAGCGGGAACAAACTCTGGTTCATTCCAGTGACGTCCATCCAGCTTTAGTTTTGACACCAAAAGAAAAAGATAATGCATAATTATATGGGAATAAAAGAATATAAGAATTGAAGCATCAAACGAAACACATCGAAACAACTCAAGTACCTTTTCAATGTATAAATGTTCCAACTCTGAAGAGCTTTCAAGAAACTTATGGATTAAATTCCATGCAGCACCAGCATCACCCTTCAACTCCAAGTACTTCAAATTTGGAAACTTGGGCAAATAAACCACTGGGTTGTCCCTCCAGTACTGGTACTATAGTTAAACAATTAAAGAGAAAATAAATTCAAACTTCAAAGTATACAAAAGTGTTAAGAAGTACTCACATAATGAAAGTTCTCAAAAGGGAAACTTACCTTGAAAGTTAAATAAAGGGATTTAACTCCACTTATTTCTTTTAGAAAGTCACCCAAAATATGAATATATCTTATTTCACAAGAAACTTTTGCCTCAACCAGGGATGACAAATTTTCCATCACAAAAACGAGCACAACTCGCCACCCAAAACAGATATTCAAGATTGGAGACATTTAAAACAACCATGTTAACTGAATATGATTGAAAGAATTTTAGTTTTAATCGCTTCAAAGAAGGAATTTTGAAATAGTATTCTTTAGGATTGCCCCATATAGTATCAGAGATAAAGTTTCAAGTGAAGGGCAGCCGTGAATGACTTTTAATGCATATTCGAAAGAAAAATTGGAATGGGCAACAATGTCAAGGGTTTTCAGACATGGAAGATTACACGAACTTGAACCGTCCCAATTTGCCGAATATGATTGATTAAGATGTAATCTAAACTTTGTGAGAGTCTTGCAAGAAAATATACTCAAAGGCAACTTAGGCGTTTTAACTTGTATGTCAAGCTCACAAACATTTAACCTGATTGCTTTACTAATCCAGTTCGACAGAGTTGGCCCTGAAATATAATACTTAGAAAAATTCAACCTGAAAGTATCAAGTTGGGTTGTTTTGCAGCTCTCCAACACTCGATGCACAAATAAACAAACTCCATTGATGGGTATACAATCATCAAAATCAAGGTTATGGATCAACGTCCAAGTGTATCTCCATCTTTTGGATAAAATGCTAGTTCGCACTGCGAATGTTGTAGGCATTAGAGAGAGTATTTGTGAAAGAATATCTTCAGGTAAGCTGGTAAGTCTATCTAAATTTTCACTTGTGAAACTCATCTTTTAGCCTTCTTAGTTCCTGATGATTTAAACACACAAAGATCAGAATATCAGAACCATATTTCAAGACTTTTCATATATGCTTTTCAACATATATTCATATCTCACATGTATCATTTTACAAATAAGAATCCAAGGCATGCTTCTTTAGACCAAAACTTATTCGAGCATCAGTTAGATACAGATGAAACTCTGCTTGAATACCTTTATTCAACTGATAAAATAATTTAGACTTTGATGACTAGAATGTATATCTTGTCCAAGTTCCAAGATAAATATGCATTTAATTGACTTGTAAATAGAACAATAATCGAGTTAAAGTTCAAGAGTAAAAAAGCAGACTAAATCGATAAACTTTGGTAAATGAGCAATTTTGCCATTAAAAGCAAACGACATGACTTAATTTCTCACCCTTTTTATTAACCCCCCTTTATTTGCCAACAAAAGATCAAATTAGTGTGTATCTGTCACTAACACCTAAAGGCGAGCTTTCGGTGTTTGGTGACTTAACATGAAGATTATTCCATTTGTTTTTAGGAAATATTTCGTTAAGTCCTTGGCACATCATGGTTAAACAAAACATACGATCAAATATGTCAATGATACACAAATATGATAATTTAACAGTAATCTTGTCATGTCCTTTATTTTTATTGAAATAGCGAGCTTGAAAAGTCTTACGACCCAAAGTGAGAAGAGACGCATAAAAACAATTTCATGGTAAGCCGAATATAAAATCTTACATAAGATTCCATATCACATTTCGTACTCATGAAATTTTAAATCACCAAAACTAAATGTTTTCCAGTCTTAGCATATTTAAAAGAATTTTCTAGACTTATGTCAATTACCAAATCGATATGCATGCTATTTATTTATCATTATATTGTTTATATAAACAAATAAAATAAAGTTTTTGATTCTTAAAAGCAACGAGTTATAATTCAAATCAAACTGCTGCTCTGCTCAAATCTAGTTGCCTAACAAAGAAGCTATATCATGCCAATTTAATCCACGCCACTTACCATGTAGACCAAAAAAGATGCTACATCGATCATGTCAACCAAGACCCGAATGTACCTAATATGCGACCTAAACGAATGAATGATAGTTGCACTAATTAACGATCGCTGTTTAGTGACAAATAAGGTCAGGGTAAGGTTGATTAAATGATGGGCGACAAATTAATTCTTTTGGTATGTTTTTATAGCAAATTTGTGGCTTTTAACCATGACCTTTAAAGGGTGTTTGGGTAAGCTTAAGTGTCTATGCATCTGTAAAACACTTTATCTAATGATGCAAAATATATTTTAGTTTAGTGTTTATAAGTTAATTATATTAGGGTTTAGAACTTGCATCCATATACTCGTGCTTAACACCAAAAACAGTTTGCAATAGTTTACAAATAACCATTATAGTTTAACACAGACGTTTAAATGCATACCTTATCAATCGATGATGATGATGATGATGATATACCAAACGCTATTTTAAGAACATTCTAAAGGTTTGAAGGAACCAATAACACGAGTTAAGAAAATGGAGTTTAATGGTGCATGTTTGAGGCTAAATAGTCTTTTTGTGATTATATACAAACTTGATGGGCCAAATGTAAGTTTTAAAAGAGGAATTTTTTTCATACTCGTATTATTTTTTGTGTTAAGTCAATCGGATCATGAACCAAATGATGAATTATGAAACAATACTTTTAATTAGAAACCAAAATCAACATTATATTTTTTTAATGATACATAATCATGTTTTTTAATTTTTTATTGACAGACTTATTCACAGGATTAGAAAAAGTCGTCACACAATATCAAACTACGTAAAACCTACCTCTAAGGAGGTTGACGTATACTTCATGATTATTCGCACAAAGCATCATTCTGACTTAAAGCTTATTACATTTTAATGAAACGAGGTGGAGCACCCGCGCGTTGCGGCGGCTTTTTCCCTCCATTTTTTATGTCGTATGTGTTTCGTTATATGTTGCCGTGACGTTTGTATAAAATACTTTGTGTAAGAAAATTGTAAATGTCAGTGTAATTCAAATACATTGATACTTCTCTAAGGTCCTAATCTATAATACTTAAAGCTTATCCCCCTTAATTTAATATCAGAGGGGTGTGCACAATAAAAAGTACGGTACATACATGTCTATGCACACCAAAATAACTACAACTCATTTCGTTTTAGGAGGCCCTCATATTCAATGCATTCGATTTGGTTTATGAAGGCTCGAATTGCATGAAAATATCCACAGCTTGAATGCTCATGCATGCTCACAATAAACACATATTCAATCTTTGGAAACACAAAAGGTCTGCAATTTGCACCTCAAAGAATATGGATCAATCTACAATTAAAACACTACTAAATGGAACACTGCATAAATAAGGCACGCAACCCATTATCGCCCCGGACATTGTGGGTAGGCGTACAAGTAAAAAGGACCGTTATTTCTAAAATTATGGTTTGAGAAATCGGAGGCCCAAATCTTGTATTGTTCTGGGCGACTTGAAATTGGATGAGACCGATCGATCGTAGTGATGCTCATGGGATGTGGGATATAAATGCTCCTTCGGTCGATACTTGAGCGATTTTTGGTGTCGATGCTAAAGTATGTTGACATCCATCATGAAAAACCTAAATAATGCCAATATGTAATAAAAAGTTATCAAATGTCTGTGTTGTTTATCAATTTTTTCTTACGTACTTTTGATGCAGGGAAATGTTATCCATTGTACCGCCAAGGCAATGGTAGCTCACAATTTCTTGAGGTTAAAAGAGGGTGCTATATATTCGGTTAAAAATTTTGTAGTCATGCAAAACAAAGAAGATTTTCGTGTCGGGAAGGACGATCGTTCATGCTTGAGTTTAATGGATCAACAAGCATAAGGAAATCTTTGGTTATATCTAAAGGATTTGTTAGATATCCGTTACAATTGGTTGATTTTGATCATATCCGCCCACGAAAACAAATATC
Organism: Chrysanthemum lavandulifolium; assembly: GCA_022545495.1. Lineage (NCBI taxonomy): Eukaryota > Viridiplantae > Streptophyta > Magnoliopsida > Asterales > Asteraceae > Chrysanthemum > Chrysanthemum lavandulifolium. The sequence goes on along the minus strand of CM040241.1, from coordinate 229,567,162 downwards.
TCATTGGTAATGTCTTTGTTTGTTTAGGTATCTTAAAATTATTTGTTTTTAAATATTGTTGCTATAAAAGTTTTTACCTTCGGATCTTTGTAGGTTATGTGACAAATGTTGGTAGGATGAACTATACCAAAACAGGATCCAAAAACCTTGATTTCTACCTGGCGAATCATAGGTTGAAATCTATATTTGTTGCAAAGGATGTTGTAAAAATGAAAATATTTTTGCCAATGTGTATTAGGAAACTTACTGTTCTCTTTATTTCGATTCTCTTTGTAATCAGGGGCCAGTCCATACGGGTGACCCTGTGGGGAGGGCTTGCTGATGTATTGATTGAGAAGAAAGCGACGCATGTAGGCATGTGTGTTGTTGTGGTGACTTCCACCTCTGCAAAACAATATAACAGTAAGTGGCTTATGGACTATTTACCTTTTTGCATGTTCAACCCTTTTCTTTTACAAATTTAACCTTTAATATTACCCGCTAGATAAGCTCTATCTATCCAGTAGTTCATCCACCCAGCTCCTAGATTCCTTTGACATTCCTGCAATTAAAGAATTGAATTCAGACATTTGGTAAGAAACTAATTTTTATTATTGAATATATCCTAAAACCAACAAATTTTAACAAATCATTCAAATGTTTGTTAGCATCAGCGATGCTTCAAAAGGAGCTTCGGCGTGTAGACAACTCGAACCAAGAGAAGGATCTATCGAGAATCGCTCATGTGGGCCGAAATAAAAGGAATGATGTATGTATTATTTTGCACCGCCATCTCTATATTATCTTTATAGTGCATAACATTTATAAATCTTATTTATACACGATTGCCGTTTTCATAATTAAGGCCAAGATTGATAATGTGCGTACTAGAAAGGGATGGAATTTCCATCATGTGGGGAGACAAGCTGCGGGAAAGGGCTACTAGAAAGAATGGGCGATTTTGGTGCGAGGCATGCAATGAGACCGATTGAATACCCGGTAATAAGGTAATGACATATTTGTAGCTTATAGTTTGATTGTTTGAATGTGTTAAATAAAATTGCTCACCTTGACATTTACCATCGGTTGAATGCTTTCTTGGATATCGTCTTGAACTTGGTATATCGATGATACGAAGCGGTATGGTGGTCCTTTTTGATGATGCATCCGTTGAATTGATCGGGTTCCCAGCTTCGGCGTTAGTGTCGGATGAGGAAGAGGTACATTTATAAATCCCCGACTACTTACACCCTATTACATCATTCCCATTACTCACGTCTTACTCTACAGGGTTTAGACGATCATGCAAACTTGCCATCACCTATAGCTGACCTCATTGGGACAACACACGTGTTTGAAATCAAATCTCACACATATTATGAATATGGAACATTCGAGAGTTTTACGTGTTGGAAAGTTGACCGCATAATCCATCATTTGAACCCACAGCGCAAGCACCGTTGATAATGAAACCGTTATTACAGGGCTCATCATCCAAGTCACCCGTCGATCGCCAACCCTCACTACATCGTCCAAGCACTGTAGAGGATAGGATAAGGAAAGGTAGTTGAAACCAACAAAAACATCGATTACAACATGTATTTGTATAAAGGCACATCTTGATGGAATTCCATTGTTTGCGGTGGTTATTGATGATTGACGACGAAAATGAGCTGCGTGCGGTTAATGATGTACAAGGTGATGAGTCTAATATTGCAACTAATAATACATCTTCAACATCCAACCCATCATTCAAACGGTGATAAAGGCCAACCACGCAAATGATAATAAAGATAAGAGGTTAGCAACCTTAAAACATTTGGGTGACAACAAAATATCTTTTACCTATTTATCTTACTCTTGCAATACATTTAAGGTAATAATCATGTTTCGTTGTATGCGGTGTTGCTATTGAGAATTCGGGCGCGGATATTGGTGATAGCGTAGACATTGAGCGGGATGGTGATGATAGCACCACAACCGTCAAGAAGAAACAAAGGCGGTGAGCACATATTGATTGTCACTTTTGTCGCTAACCCTTTACGTTTGCCGCATAATAACACGTTTCTCCTATATATTTTGTAAGCAGGTTTGTGGTTGAAGAATCGAATGACCCCAACCAAAAGCGCCCATCAAGACTTTATAAAACAAAAGCTTATGACAATAATAATACAATTGATAAAAGCGCTTTTGGGATTTTGTTTTAGTTTTGTTTTAATTGTTGTTTGGAAAACACAAGGCTTAAGCATTCGATTACATTTGGTTTTTTTTGTTTGACAATATATTTTGGTTTGCCATCAACGAAATATTTTTTCTTTTGTGCTAAACTCCATTTGATATACCTCCAAGATGAACATCACGTGGTTTGGACACTTGCTACATGAGATCAAATAGATATGTGTGTTAGTAATGCCGGATGACCATGAAAACAAGGATGGTTCTTTTGATTTCTCCATCGACATTGTTACCAAATGTAATGTCTAATGTACAAGATAGTTCTATTAATGAACCAAGCGTTCATATGTATATCTTGTTTCATGTAATAGTCGGCAAGGATTGTTTTTTCGATTTCTCCATCGGACATGGTTACCAAATGTAATGTCTCATGAACAAAATAAATATGTGAATGAACCAAATGTTGATATCACGTATCTTTGTTTCATGTGATAACCGTGTAACCAAACATCTAATTAATGAAACTCATTTATATGTAATTTACTAATTTTCCTGTTGTATCCCCTTTTTTCATTCACTCATATAACCCTTTCATGTGATAAACGTGTAACCAAACATCTAATTAATGAAGCGTTCTTCTGTATAATTCTCTAATTCTCCTGTAGTATCCCCTATTTTCATTCACTCATATAACCTTTTAAATAATTGATCGACTTAAAGTACATAAAGGGTCATCTAAATTCATGAACACATGTGATTGATTCATTGTAAATACTTAATAAAAAGTTTTTCAAAACTTGCGGAAATTACCCAGACGGTGTTGTTTTAAATCTATATACAGAATATAGAAAACAAATTGTTTGCATTTGTTGTCAACAAATCCGCTGGCACAAAATGTATATTCAAAGTTGCAGAATCCATCGCATAACAATAGCTCAAATGATAAAGATATTGAAGATGGTTATCTTTGTAATGCAATCACCAAGATTGGCTAAAATTGACTTTATTATATACCTAATAAATTAAATAATATTTGTTAAATTATGTTTGTTATGAATTATATGAGTTTGAAACCCTCCTTCTATTTATAGGTATTTATACCATCCACTACATATGTTTAATTTACACATACATTATTATTTTATACATAACAAGTGTGATATAAACTTATCTTATAAGGCAATTTATAAAACACGTTAATTCCTACTTTACTTTATAACAATTAAGAGTTTTTTACTTTCTCCGTATGTTATATAGATGAACCATAATGCATTTGTGTGTTATTATTGGAAAAAAATCAGTCTCATTATTAAATCAATAATAAGAATCATAAAAACCTGGAGATACTTACCATACAAGCCTGTTCATTGTTCACTACACTTATTGCATCAGTTCAACACTAGAATCCCAAAAGATGCTTTAATATACATCTTGCTTCTATATCTTTCCAAACCTGCAATGTTATGTGTTGCAAAATTGATACATATCCTCCAAATAATAAATGAATACGGTACATCTCAATTTAACAAGTTACTATACCTTCCAATTATGTATATGATTAAATCCATCTTTGTTTTTTCGTTCTGAGGTCACAAAATGATCGTGCTCGGGTTCCATCCACATCGGACATGTTGCACAAAACTTTTGTTATTGATTCGAAAACAATTATCGGTCAAAGTGGAATAACACAAAGCTATTGTGGTTTACGGCTAAATGAAATTGTCAAATCATTTGCGGTATGCACCGACTCAAACATTCACTTGCATTATTATAGTACAAAATTGTTGCAACAATTGATAGCGATTCGCATGTTCACCGTAATTTGTTAGGACAAACATCACGCTCGATGGGCGATTTACGGATATGGCCGAATCAAATGGCTTCGCTTCAAAACAACCCATTATGTATAAAAAAGAAGATCGAGGTGTTTAATTAAACAAATTATATTTGGCGAGACAATTGTTTCCGTAATAATGAATAATACCTTAATGTTATTCATACAGAACACTCTCTCGTGCGACTAAAAAAATCCCCACAGACGCACATGCATCTGCGGTAGTTTCATATTTTATAATTGATGCCTTATATTATTTGATGGATACAAATGTTGTTATTCCCAATTAAATTTACCTTTTTGGCAAGGTGTTCCGTTGTTTACCATAATATTGGCCATCCATCATTTGAGTGTCAAAATTGCAAAGCGATTATGTGGTATCGGGAGAAGCGATAAATCAAAAGCGCTACCAACCCAACTTTTTCCATTTGCTGTCAAGAGGGAAAACTTCTTTTTCCAAGATTTAATGAAGCACCTTCACCTCTTAAAGAGTTTGTGGACTATAATAATCCTGCAAGTTTAAGATTCAAAGACCATATCAGGGTATATAATGGCATGTTTTGTTACACATCTTTTGGAGCAAGAATAGACCATTCAATTAACACGGGCAGGGGTCCATATACGTTTAGAGTAAATGGCCAAAGCTATCATCGAATAGGTTCTCTACTTCCAAAACAGGGCATTCAACCTAAATATGCACAACTATACTTTTTTGACACTGGAAATGAAGTGAAAAACCGAATGAGGGCTTTTATAGACAAAGATGGGGGAAATGTGGTGGATCCAAGTATAGTAGGAAGATTGATTAAAATGTTTGATCAATCAAATTCAATCACTAAGGCATTTCGAATGGCTCGGGATTGGTGCGAGAACCACAATTCAGCCACCTTTGAACTACGGCTGATAAGTGGACATAGTACATCTCAGGAATACAACGCACCAACCGTGGCCGAAATAGCAGCTCTAATTACTAATGACTTTGGTGATGGTATTCCTACAAGAGATATTATTGTAAGTATGAGGGATGAAGGTTTGAAGCGTATTTACGAGTTGCATTCGAATACATGGCACTCAATATCCATTGTTATTCCATATGGGAGGAAGGATTTCATGAAAGATACCATATTACAACAACATGGATGTACGCAAGACCAAAGGGCTTTTGTCACAATGAAAGAATACTATTCATATATCATACAACAATGAAATAACAAGGTACTACACTTGGGGTGGGCGATTATTCCAACAATACTTGGTGGATGCATATCTGTCATTGAAGAACAGAGGCTCAAATGGACGGGAAAAATCAAGATCGTTCGCGTTGATCTATATCATAATGTTTGTGTTTGTAACAAGGGGATACAAGTGCGGGGGGTGGGAAAGCGAATCGTTACGCGAGAAGTTTTATAGGCGGTCCAAGGTATATGATGCAAAACTACCGGGATGCAATGGCTATATGCGGACGTATGGAATCGGACACATTCATCACGTTCACTCGCTAATCCAAATGGCCGAGATTGCAGAAATGCTAAAGCACGTCCCGGGCCAAAAAGTCCATGACCGTCCAGAAGTGGCAACACGTGTGTTCAAGATTAAACTTACTGAACTGTTAAACGACCTTACAAAACATCATATTTTTGGCAAGTCACGAGGAGGTAAAAAAAAATTAACCCATAATTTTAATCTGTTTACTCTTTTATATATACATTATGTATTATCTTATGTTTTTTTCCAATTATATTTCAGTTGTGTATGTCATAGAATTTCAAAAACGTGGACTGCCACATGCTCATATCCTCATGGCTAGAAGAAGAATTGAAATGCAAAACCCCATCCCGGATAAATGATATAATTACAAATTGAGATACCATGTCAAATCAATGATCCGGATGGGTATAAAGTAATGCGAGTTTATGTTACATGGACCTTGCGGTAAAGATGATAAAAGCGCCCATGTACAATTGAGGGTAAGTGCTCAAAACATTTTCCTAAACCTTTTGTGGTTGAAACAATTGTTGATAATGATGGTTATGCTATTTATTGCCGGGAGGAATAATAACGCTTACCATATAAAAGGGAAATTCAAATGCGATATGAGATATGTGGTGCCTCACAACCGTTATCTCCTCATGAAATACCGAGGCCACATTGCGTGGAATGGTGCATGAGATCAAAGCAATTAAGTACTTATTCAAGTACTTAAATAAAGGTCCCGATAGAGCCAAAATTGTTATACAAGAGAATGTTAAAAGCGATGGTGATTTAGCAAATGTACAAGTTTTGGAGGTGGACGAAATAAAGAACTATTTGAATTATCGTTTCTTAGCTCCATGCGAGGCGGTGTGGCATTTGTTTTCATCGACATACATTACTCATATCCGTATGTTATGAAGTGAATTACCACTTGTCGAATCGACGACGCAATCACTCATTGACTCATAAAGCTTACCGCCTAATTCAAAGGGAAGGTATCGACATGACCATGTTCAATGATTGGTTTGAATTAAACAAGCGTGATCTGAAGCGAATCAATATCATATCTTGAGATACCTACACATTACGTGTGGCATGAGAAAGACAAATTGTGGAAAAATGCAAATTTTAAAAATGCATCGGGCGGATTGTTTACTCTCACCCGCGTCGGAGACCGATATTATCTTAGAATGTTGTTGAACATTGCTAGAGGTCCTGATTCACGGAAAAACTCATGATTGTTCACGACAAACTATGTTTTACTTTCAAGGAAGCATGTTTTGAATATGGCCTTTTAAATGATGACACGGAATGGACACATGCTATATCAGAAGCAAGTGTATGGATGTTTGGACCACAGTTACGTGACATATTCGTAACAATTTTAATCTTTTGCGATGTTAGCATACCTTTAAAATTCTGGGAATAAAATTGGAAGTTTCTATCAGAAGATCTTCTACACAAGAAAAGGAAAATGTTTGATTATCCTGACTTGGAGTTGACGGATAAGCAACTAAAGAACTATTGTTTGATAGAGATCCAAGAGTTGTTAAATAGAAATGGGAGATCTTTATATGATTTCCAAGACCTACCAGTGCCTGACCCAAGGTTACTCACCAACATGGACAATCATCTCATACGAGAAGTGTTGAATTATGATATGAAACAGAGTAAGATTGAACATCAGCAACTTCATTCATTGTTAAATCTCGAACAACGTTTAATCTATGAAGAGGTAATTGAATTTGTCCATGGTAAAAAAAGAGAACTTTTACTTAGTATACGGTCGAGCGAATCGGAAAGGCGTTTTATACAAGACTATCATCTCAAGATTAAGATCGAGCATGATAGTGCTCATTGTTGCATCTTGGTACAAATTTATACTAAATTTTAAACGATCAACCATTTTAAAATGGATAAAAATTTGTGATGATTAACACTTTCAATTTGGGTAGGAATAGCTTCATTGTTACTACCGGTGGGAGAACCAGCATAGCCGTTTTGTTATACCGCTTGAATTATTAGAAACGATACATCGGCATAAAACAAAATACACATATATTTGAACTCATACAGGAAGTTAAACTTATTATATGGGATGAAGCTCAGATGACTAAAGATATGCTTTTGAAGCATTGGATAAGACGCTCAAGGATATTTTAGGATATCATGATCCGACGGTAGGAATCGAATATTTGGAGGGTAGCGGTCTTGCTTGGAGGTGACTTCGACAAGTGCTTGATTATACCAAAAGGCGGTAGGACATTGTTCAATCATGCATAAACCAATATGAATAATGGAAGCATTGCAATGTATTTAGAATTACACGTAGCATGCGTGTCAATGAGTATCTTGAGAATGGGAGGTTGATACTCGAAAACAAGATTTCAATAGATGGGTTTTGGGCTGTGGGGATGGAAGCGTCTTTGGAAAAATGCAAAGAAAGGAGGGCGACCCAAGTTGGATTGACATTCACGAAATATTCCTAATTAAATCGTGGGATTGTCCAATAAAAGCAGTTATCGCGAGACATACCACGATTTTACAACGAGGCAAACCGAGCGATGTGTACCTCAAAGAAAGGGCAATACTAACTCCTCGGAATGATGAGGCGATGACATCAATGAGTACATGTTTAAGCAGTTATCATGGAATATGTTACATACAATGTAGCAGATGAGATTTGCATGGCATCTACGATGACCTAGAACAACACGAACACTATCCGATTGAATTTCTTAATTCCTTAAATTTCCCCGGGATGCCCCCACATGCTCTTCACTTAAAAAAGGAATTACCAATTATGCTATTGTGGAACATCAATCCAAGCAAAGGGCTGTGTAATGGAACAAGGTTGCTCATCACGAGATCTAGGCGGTTTGTTATTCACGCTAAGGTGCTTGCGGGTTCAAATATAGGGGATAACGTTATTATACACGAGATTATACGACATCAACACAATCCAGTGGCCATTTATTCTAAAGCGGCGACAATTCCTGTAATACCATGTTATGCAATGACAATTAACAAAAGTCAGGGTCAATTACTTAATTACGTTGGCCTCTATATGCCTTCTCCCGTATTCAGCCATGGTCAGCTTTATGTGGCGCTATCTAGAGTTACCAGTCCTGACGGCCTTAAGATACTAATGGTTGAAGACAAGGACACTTAAGAATTGCACGCATAACATTGTTTTCAAAGAAACTGATGAGTATTTACACACTCATCAATCCCCCACACTAAACTATTGCTAGTCCCTAGCAATCTTTTGAGAAAAACTTAATGGATTTGAATCTCTTTACCAAAAGCCATTACTTCGGAGTAGCCAAATGTTTCAGTTCAAGTAAGAACCATGGTACACCGATAACCATGTGATTTTGAGCAAACCACCGCTTCCAACGGATTTGATTTGTCTTTACGAAGCCGTTTGCTTCGGACTAGCCAACTCTTAGATAAATTATCAATATTATCTTTGGTGAGTGATTACCAATTATGGTTTTTCCACGCCTTTACCACAAGCCATAAACTTGCGGGCTAGCCAACTCTTCACTTTTAAGGATATGGTGAAATGAATACCATACAATTTTGGGCAAATTGCAAGCCGTCAACGGATTTGAGATATCTTTACCCGAGCCGTTTGCTCTGGATTAGCCAATCCTTTTGTTTATTAGACAAGGCGGATGATAATCAATTGAGTAAGTGTAGAACACTTACTCCAAAAATTGTTTTGCCAAAAGCGGGAATTGGTATAATTATATGATAAAATTCAGAAATTCCCCACACTTAGAAATGAATATTGCCCTCAATATTCAAAGTACCGTGATTATGCCGAAACAAAGAACGTAAAAGGGAAATATTACGGCCATTATTTAGAAAGATGATTTTTTTTTTTTATATAAAACTTATATACAACATGGGCAACTCCCCACACTGTGGTGGTACACACGGTGAAAACCCATGTTTAGCTCTATTTTTGATTACCGAGTCGCTAGCTTGACTCGACCCCAATTCATTGGTTCATGGGAAGCAAAGTGGAAGAGACAATCTCCATCGGACTTTCATTCAAGATGTTTGGACAAACATTTGAAACACGGAAAGTTCCACACCGATGAGATATACATGAACCGGCTCAAAAATGATAACCGAAAATGCCGGGTCAAGATAGTGTCTTCATTCCCAAAGGAGTGAAGATGAAGAGAAATCACAAGATATATGAGGAAAGGAAGAAGGTTCGATAACAATCAAGATCCATTCTTCATCCTCAAATGTAGACGTGTCGGGAGGAAGGGTGAGGTAGTATCATTAATAAGCAAACTCGTATGATAGAGTAAACCTTCCTCCGAGCTAATATCATCCTCAAGATCAAAATAGAAATGATCATGTTCCGAGGAGATATGTCATGAGAGAGTTCACGGAGAACTCTTCATGGAGAGAATCATTCACATGAGGTGAATTTGTGAACTCTTGTTCCATTGTGGGCTCATCACTATCCTCAACCGAGAATCAAAGAGTGGATTCTCGAATTGAAGTGAATTCGAGTTGAATTCAAATAGAGGATTAGTGAAAGTAGCTTTGAATGTTTCGGGAACAAAGTGATCAACATTCTCTATTGAATTTGTTGGGATAAAGTGAGTGAGCGATCATCATCAAGGGACTTTCGTCTCCCGGATCGGCTTGAAATCAAAGAGTGGATTGATGTGAGTGAGTTCACGGAGAACTCCTCAAGAAGGGATCGACATCAGTTGTGGAAGTGATGCCTCAGCGTACTCGATGTTTCCAAAGGAAGCACAATCGTCATTGAAATCGGAGAAAGTTTCAAATGATCATTTGAACACTCAATAGGGAAGAGAATCACATATGATCAAGTTCCTGTGACTCTCTGGGATTGGGACAAGGTTCTCAATACTAGACTTTATGAATTATCCGATTCCTTTTCGAGAAGAAGTGTCAAGATGCTCATCCCCATGTTCGTGAGAGTGAGTGGGAGCATCGGTGTGATAGCGGTTGTTTGAGATGAAATCTCAAGCTTTGGGATATCAATGACCGAGGGAGTTGAGAAATATTATCTTTAAAGGATAAAACTCTCCTCGTCATCGCCATAAAGAGTCGCTTAAGAAATTGGGAACGCCTTAGAGCTGCATGATCTAGGACTAATAATTCTTCCCTAGATTGGCGGGCCTCTCGCTCTTGACTAGCAATTCTCCATGGTCTTTCACCACTCACTTGATTCTTAAAGTTACTAATCATATCATCAAGTGTTTTCATTGCGGTTTCAAAATCGTGGAGATTTCTTGAGATAACGCTCGGTGGAGTTTGAACCGTATGGTCTTTGTGGAGGTTGGAAATTGTCAAACATGTAAGAGTCATGATTGTTACAAGGAACGGGTTCCCTATTTGACAATCGGTGAAATGGGGACCTCCACAGACTACAACAAGAAACTGTTGAGTGCGGGCCCGTGAATCATATGGATTTTGGTCATAACCAAAGTTCGAGCATCACCGAAAACTGTTCATAGACAAACGCGTTTCCGATTGACACTCAAATCCTTGGTGAGGACCTCCACAAAATTCACAGCAGTAATGTTGGTTATATGAAGATAAGTCGGTGTGGTGGGTAATTGGAAAATTTGAGGGTCGTTAAATGAGTTCGATTAGGATCATAATCAAATGAATTCCTCGAACCACAAAACAAACAACTCCCATTATGAATATCATTACCACATTGTACACACATACACCAACGATGTGGTGAACCAAAAGAGGCTCACCACAACCGAGCACAAGGAATAAGCGATTGCATTTGAGAGTTATGAGAAGGAATCGGTTTATTCAAAGAATCAACAAAACCAACATGGTGATCCGAATGACTATCAGTCTCGAAGAACATTCGAAAAATCCGGAGGTGGGACAAGTGGTGTGCTCGAGAGCTAGCAATTTCTACCACTTCCGTTATGGTCTCCGGTTCTTGAATAGGTTCATCGGGTTGTGGCGGATGGTCGGAAAGATTTGGAGAATCATCGAGAGAGTTATCAAATAATTCGCACCAATAACAATATTTGCTTGCACCCATCCTTCCATATCGCTTGCATAAACAATCCGGATTCTGAAAACAGATCTGATCCTCTTCCATACGGCTTTTGCAATGGAAACAACGAGGATAATCGATCGTCGCCATGAGAATTAAACATGTAGGGTTAAAGAAATAGAATTAAACGGTTTTGAGGTTAAAGAAGAGTAGAATCAAAGCGGGACGAGGGGTAGAGAAATAGAATCATACGGATAAGAGGAATGAGAAGAGTATTTTTGTATTTTGGATAAGAAAATATAAACATATCTGGATGGATGGTATGAACAAAGAGTGAATATCCAAATCACTAATCTGCTAAGCGTAAGATAATTAGCACTGACTCAAGCGTGGCCTAAAATTTGATGCGTGCCAACGGTCAAGCTAAATCACTCAAGGTGCCACTTGTGAATGGTGACCGTAATAAGCTTAAAGCATGCTAACGAATGCAATGAAGATCGTGGAGCAAAAATTTGATGCGTGCAAACAATAAGCTAAATCACTCAAGCAGCCACTGTGAACGGGGTGACCGTAATAAGCTTAAACCGCTTAAGCACGAATGCAATGAAGATCGGGAGTATAGTGTTTCCGGTCGTTATGTCCCAACGAGCTATGCAATGGATCACCCAACGAATAGTGATCGAGAGATTTGAACGGGAAAAGAGTTTGAATGATATTATAACTACAGGAAAAGCCAACAAATTAAAGAGACTTAAATGCAAATTAAAGAAAGTTAAAAAGAATAAAAATATTAAATAAACGCTATCACTATTTTTAAAATTGATGAACGTTTAAAACTTAAAACTTAAAACTTACGTTTAAATAAAATTACGAAACGCACAAAATAAAAAGTGAGATCTAAGAAATAAAAGTCCTAAAAATATGAAATGACATTTTACAAACCTAATGATAAAAGAAAATTTATAGAAAAGAAAATTATTTTATAACTATTTAATTAATTATTATTAATTAAAACTATTTTAACTATTAAATATAAGCCTAGAATACAAGAAAATAGGAAATTAAGCTAGAAAAATAAAATTAAGACTTAGAAAAATCTAAAATATCAAAATAGAATTTTCAAAACTATTTTTGTATTTTTCTGATTATTTTTGAATTTTCTAGGAATTAAAAACTATTTAAAATTACTTAAATTATTTAAAAATACAAATTTAACTAAGAAAAATATGGAAAAATATTTTTTTAGCTTTTTATATTTATCTTAACTTAAGAAAAATGAAAAATTATTTTTTTGAACCTTTTCTTAATTAATTGTATTTAAAGCTAATTAAAAATGCTTAAAAACTAGTTTAAATTAAGAAAAATAGCAAATCAACTTAGAAAAATCTGAAAATTTCAGGAAAAGTCTAAAATAATATTAGGAAGCTAGGAAAAATAGAAAAACAAGGGCTTGTGTGGAGGAAATAGAAACTGATGTAGCAAGTGCTTGTGAATAAGCACTTGAATAAGCCAAAGAGTCACAACAAGCCACCAACTGAAAACAGGAACTACACTATGCTAAAAATGACCAAATGCAACAATTCTCAACTACTTATAACCTCTGGAATGCAAGATACCAAGATTTGGCCAATTTGAGCTAATGCACTAAAAACAGTTTGAGGTGCCTACTTTGGACATGGAAATAAGCACTCAAATAAGCTGGAAACCGAAAATAAACAAATGGAACTTGAACTAGACCTGGCTGAGAATGTCTAAACCAAAAATCAGACCTAGATAAGCTAGACTAAGCACATGCAAATTTCAAAAGCTACTTTCAAGCCACATGCGAGTCTCGATTGCTCTGCAAAGCACTTAATTCCATCTTGACAAGCTTCTTTAGAGCTTAAGAAAAATTCACAAAATTTTGCAAAAATGACAAAAAGAAACTAGAGCAGTTGAACTTTTAAAAGCCACAAGTTTCACTAAGATTGGCCCAGAAATGAATCCATGAAAATTCTTCCTAGATGGGCTCAAAACTGGTTTTCAACTTATTGACTTTCTTAACAAAACTGAAAAGTTGACTTTTCTGAGTTTTGATCTTGATTTATGGATTGATTATGACATATTATGATGAAATAAGACTGAAGCAAGCTAGCTCTATGAATTTCAAACACAAAATAAGACTTTGTTTTGACAAAATCTCAACAGTTAAACTGTTGAGATGGTTTAAGTGGAAATTTGACTTTGAAGGTTTGCAGGCACAATATTTTGACTCAAATGTGCTCAAATAAGTTTAATAAACATGAACCAATAGAAATTAACCACTGCATATACCTACGAGACAAGATGATGAGTTAATCCAAACACACCCTTATTACCAGTTTTGCAAACAAAAACTAAACTAAAGACCGGACAAGCATAGATTATTGATCAACCTAAACTTACTTAGCTTAAACCCCACTATTAAAGCAGTTTTAACTACTTTAGACTACTAAAGCAGTTATGCTATAACTCACGAAAATCACTTACAAGTGTCCCTAGCCACAATGGCTTGCCAACAGTGAACCCAAGGACCACTAACCTAATCTAACCAACCCATTGCTTCCAAATCAACCCAATTCCAGCTCTGAATCACCAAATACCATTGCTGCATCATTTTTGCTCCAAGTTTGACTTATGTTGACCAAAATCCAAACTTGCATGAAATTTAAATTTAAGCTTACACAAAGCTATAATAAGCTTCTATAAGCTTGTTTGAGTGGAATTATAAGCTATTGGAGGCTTTTATATAAGAACATAAGTGTTAAAATTTCAACAGTGGAGAGAAAATGTGAAAGGTAAACTAAAACTTGAATTCAAACTTGAAATAAGTTGGAATACACTTAAATACTGTTGTTTGAGACAAATGAACTGGAAATTACAACTGCAAACTATTTAAGACATGATAATAAGAAAAACGACATACACTTTTTAAAAGCTAAACTAACTACTCTCTCTTGTTGCTTCTTCTTCCTTTTTATAAGCTCAAAACTCCTTCTCTCACCTTTACGGACATATCCAAAGACAAATCTCAACCCTTGGTCTGCTAAATTGGATCTTAGCCGTTTAAAAGGTTTAACCAATTTGGGTTGAGTGTTAGGTACAAAGGGTGCATTAAATGTATCTTGGGTGGGGTGAGGTGGGGGTAGAGTAGGGATGATGGTGGAGTGTTAGCAGGGGTGTCAGGTTTGTGATGATGGTGAATGTGGTATACCGTGTTTGGGAGGGAAGGGATGAGTCAAAGAGTGGTTTGAGTGGATTATTAAATAATAGGGGGGTCCAAATTGCATTGACAGGGGTCACTGGGAAGGCGAGGGTCCAAAAGTAATTGTGACAAGCCAAAGGGTGCTAAAGGGTTAATAATCACAAGGACTTAGTTGCAATTTCTGAAAAATACAAGGACCTATTCTGCCAAATTGCAAAGTTGTTTCAGGGGCTGAAATTGACAAGTGTTAATAGTACAAGGACCAAAGTTGCCATTTTCAAATTTTCCAGGGACCATTTTTGCCAATTTTTAAACTTGAAGGACCAAACTTGTAATTTCTCAAAACTTTTTATATTCTTCACCAAAGGACTAAATTTGACAACTTATGATTTAAAAAGGACCTTTGGTGATTTTTCTTTGAAATTATGTGCTCGGGGACTATTTTGACAATTTTGAAACTTGGGATTTGAAGCGCCAATTATGCAAACTTTGCTCATTTTTCATCCGATTTTGAACATTTTGCATCCGAAACATATAAATGCAATTTTGGAATATTTTCGGTATTTTGATGCATATCCGAGCATTTTAAACGCGTTTTGCGATTCAGATTGATTAAAATGATGAGTATTTACACTCATCGAAACATTCAACAACCTAACGAGGACATATATGTGATGTTCAAGCACGTTATTTATTATTACTTGGTTATTTGCCACGAACACTCATAATGTGCATGATATTGTTCCAACTATTAACATGTATTCATAGTGCACCACGGTTACTCTATAATCAAATAACCACAAACTGTAGTAGCCACGACTTAACTATAAACCTTAAAACAAAAAAAATTTACTATGATACACTCAGACTCATACTTAACGCATAAATGGACTCTCACAATACCAATCATAAGTTTCAGTTTTTTCCTGTATATTACAATTAAAATTGTCACATAAGGAGCTTAAAATCAACTAAACAAATATTCTAATAACCAAAACTTAACTATAAACCTTAAATCAATTGTAAATGGTTTTGAACATTATTAGATTCATTAAAAACAACAATCCAAAGTATGCCTTACCCCATAACGGCCCATCTCAGCGTACAATCCGCACTTTCTTCTACCAATAATCAACAATGCCAACAAAATCCCAAAATCAACAATACACCAACTTTAGCTCAAAATTATTTAACCTGCAAGGAGTGTAATTATTAATTAGATACAAGCATAAAAAATCCTGTTTTTGTTTCAAGACACCATCATCATCCTAAACACTATCTATAAAAAACTTCAATCTCTTACAAATTTCAATTGAATCGAAACAAAAATAATCCGATATCATTTCTAAATAAATAAACATCATAAAGCAACTAACACTCAATAAATTAAAACATTTAAACATGCACGCTTTAATTTGATCATAATGAAATCGAATACCTGAAATATTGGAATCAATCGACAGATAATCAGATCCTTTATCATAACCCTCAAAAAAATTATATTATTTACTATTTATCTTGATCAGTTTTGCCTTGATTAAAACCCTAAATATGTTATTTAGGTATTCTGAAATCTTTTACCAAGTGTGAGAGAGAGGTGTGAGAGAAAAGTCAAACGGGTGATACTTTACCCTTTTAATATATAAAAAAATAATAATAATAATAATAATGTAAATACTTAAACATAATCGATGATTAAAACATAAACATAATCGATCATTGATCGGTTTCTTCATTGATAACGTTAGAAAACCGGTTACATATCCACCATTCATACAAACCATACATGAAACCAACTACATACATCAAAACACAAAGAAAATCTCCAATGACTCCTAATCTTCATCATCGAACTTTCAGCTTCATCCAACCTCTCCAAAAGCTCCTCCTTCTCCTCCAAGCTTTGATGACACAGCACAAGCAGTTGAGCCAACAGATCAAGTTTCCTGCGATCCTTAAATTGTATTTCAAGGATAGTATCATGACCAGTGGCTGCCACAACATTGAAACGAGAATAGTTGGTAGATGCCTCATTGATTGTTTGCTCCTTTTTGTTAATCACTGCCCTTAACTGACTGCTCTCCTCCCCGATACGAGCAATGAAACCTTCCTCCTCTGCTTTATCGTGAGTTATAAGCAGCCTGAAAGCATCAACAAACTTTCCAGTTTCAGTAAGAGATTTCAGTTCATCGAGGTTTGGTGTGGCTGACATTCTGATATTAGGGTTAATGTGGATAGAGTTGTGTGTTAAAATTAGGGTTAGATGTAATTGCTCTTGGATTGACAATATATATACACGAAATTGTGTGGTCATAATAATTAAGGTTCGTAAATAAGAATTTGCAAAGAAAACAACACAAAAACAATAATTAAGGTTCGTAAATAAGAATTTGCAAAGAAAACAACACAAAGACACTGAAGAGGCATTGGAACATTTAATTTGGGTGTTACTGGAGACTTTGAAGTTTCCATGCATAAATGGAATGCGATTTAGGAAGATGTCCAACATTGCAATATAACACCCTCAATTATACATTTGATATAAAACAAACCCTACATGCACAATGCATTACAATTAACATCCTAAGCTTAAAAGACATGCTTATAATTTATAAAGCTTCGTTTATTAAAAATTTCATAATCATAAAAACAAGCAAAACACTAAAAATTTAAATACCATCAAAGATATTTAAATCAAAGTTACTAATTAAACTCATTCATTTTTTTAGCATTTGACTCTTCCTCACGAACACCGTCTTTAGTTTGCTTAAACAAATTAACTAACTTTTCAAGCAATACACGATGCCTCTCTTGAGTCTTTCTCAAAGCATCAATCGAATCTAAAGCTACGCCACGATGACCTAACGCCCATGTTCAAAATCATCGTGTTGTTTTTGCCATTACGCCTCAAATGATGACAACAATCAAAAGCAACTTTGATAATGCATCATCTTCACATGCCTGTTGCACAAACCACAAACGCATACAATCATGCAACTTAGATGATCCTGAAATATTCATCAAATTCTCTAACAACTCAAAATTTGCCATTGAAGAGTACAAATAGTTATATAATTCCAAATAACAAAAGTCACAAATAAATAAGCAACAAAACACTTATGTAACTTACTCAAATTAAAATACTACATATGAAAAGACTATGTTATTAAAACTTTTAATGAAAATAAAATAATATAAATACAAAAGTAATTATAACATTATTAGGCATCTAAATATAGATTCCACTAAAATAATATAAACTAAAGTAACAATAACATTATTATCCATCTAAATAATAAATACAATGCAACTTCTCTAATAGTTATCTAAATACCATCATATACAACATTACGGATAAAAACATCACCCCTCAACCACTAGACCGTGCATCGCACGGGTTGAGGGAAGCCTCGTGTTAGACAAATCATTGATTCAACCATATTAAAGGTTCATGCCCATTATAACAGAGACGTAACATATGAATACAAAATTACAAACCAATCAGTTGTTTGATGAGTAATATAATATATGTGGCTTCCCTTACTTAAACAGTGCATTATAGGAATACAAAAATACAAACCATTTGATTGTACAATAAATCGTACGACCAGATCTTCGATGGTGATCGAAAGGTATGTGGGGTGTTATGCTTGCGCCAAACTTGTAGCCAATCTGCAATAAGAAATAGAAGACACTTCGTTAAGTGATTGCGCAGGGGTTGGACCCTGCGAACCACCTCTAGCGTGAGAGTAAGGTGGTGTTTGTTTTTTAAGAGGCTCTGAATCTGAATCTGAATCGCACATCTGGATCTGAATCTGAGGCGTAAATGTCTGAATCTGATCGCATTTGAACGGGAAAAAAACTCATGTTTGAACCGCACATTTGCTTGCTCGTACTAATTTTTTTTTGTTATTTTTGTGTCAACAAGAGGCATTAAGACACCCCTCTCAAGTCTAGACCATTAAGATCTTACTGCCTCTTACTGCGTCTGAACCGTAAAAAAAAACAAACGGTCTGAACGGCTAAAATGTCTGACCTCGTCTGAACGGTTCAGATTCAGAGGCTGTTAAGAGGCAATTTAAAAAAAAAACACCACCTAAGTATGTGATATGTGTTGTAAGTAATGTAGAGAATGTGAAATTCTGTGTTGAATGAACATACCATTGAAATGACTCGTCCAACCTATTTATAGATAGAAAAATAAGCTTGGAGAGTGTTTGCACATGTTTCGGAGATCATGGGGGCGTCCCATGATTTGTGGTAACCGCTAGGGCTTCATCCTCACTCTCTCTGTCTTGGCGGGGAAGCTAAGGAGATAGTGGGAACGTGGGTAAGACCAATTCAATGTTCTCCTTTGTCTTAGTGTTTCAAGGTCGACCGGCGGCTTAGGCCTTCGACTGGCGACTTCCCAACTGGTAACCATGTCAATGATGAATGGTTTTACGCCATCGATGACTTAGGAAGATAGACCTGGTCCTTCATCATGCAAATTCGACTGAGGTCGAAGGGGAGTCCTTCGACCTGATCGGAGGGTACGTCATCAAGCCCCCCCAGTCGAAAGTGATATGTACGAACGAGGATATGTTGCTTACGACTCAAAAATACACACGAAACCCCCCCTTTGTCAGAAAACTGAATGAAAAAAGGAAGTCGAATATATCTTGAGTGCGCATTAAATGAAGTTTAACTTCACTAGGGATGATGCAAGCTCGCCTTATTGGGGAGAAATGAAGTTTAACCCAAGGACACACCCTTTTTGTTTCGACAAAAGGGGAGAAGAGTGTAACCAGAGAAGGTAATGTAAAGGTAGTACAAATATAAGTAACTTTACATTTACCATCTATTACGTTTACATATATTTTGTAATCATCAAAAGGGGGAAATTGTTAGTGCAAATATTACGATATTTAATCTATACAATATCGTTTGTTTTGATTGATGATTACAAATATGTAACTTGTAATACATAACGTAAAATGTACAAGTTACTCGTAATCATATTTTGTCTCAACATACATTCAACACCTCTTGACGTCTCGAGTCCTCGTATGCTACAACACAGGTTCGTACATGTTTGTTATGTTGCGTTATGATCAAACCCCTAACAAACCATTTAGAATGTTTAAAATACTTGTTAGAGTCATTAAGTAATTAAAAGGATAATCATTCTCTTTCGAGCCTCATTTTACATGTTGCAAGAATGTTATACAAATGCATCACTTTTATTCTTACACCCCCTTTTCACACACATTCTCTCTGCATTTTACATCCATTTAGATCAGTAGGAAAACATAGTAAACACCTTCATTTTCATATGATCATAATGCTTATAACATTCATTTTGTTGTAAGCATACTTTTGTGATGATCCACCAAAGCAAGTCTAGAGATCTTGCCATTTCTCATCCATTACAAAGCATACACATATGAAGATCTACAAGAATGGTAATCTTATCATCTTCATCCATTTAAAGGCTTCTTGTCATAGGAAGTTCATTTAGATTAGGCATCCATATCCACTAGACATGTTATCTTTGATCTATGTTATACATTTGTAACACCATCTTGTATCATTAAACTAGATTAGATGGTTTATGTGTTTGTATCATAAAACACAAGGTTTGTTATGTTGGGCCACAAAACATAACGGGGTTGGTTATACCTGAAGAAGGACTCGGTATTTAGCTTTGTACCGGATATAGTGTAAGCGACGATGCGTTGGTTCTACCATATTAGGACTCGGTATTTAGCTTTGTACCAGATAAAGTGTAAGAAACGTTATGTAAGGTTTTCTCCGCCGAGAATGGAGTTTGTTGATCTAGTGAAGTAACTCTCGAGTTGGGTACTTGGGGGAGTGGAGTAAGGCGAAGAGGAGCTTTGTGACCAAACCACTATAAATCTTCGTTTCTGGTTTGCAATCTCTTTTACTTATCACTTTATCTTTACATTATGTTTATGATGTGTTATGGCTTGATGTTTATGTTTGGGTTGTGGCAATGTGTTTTACTTCATGCTCTCTATTATATTATTGAAGTATTATTTTCACATTTCATATTACTTCAAACTTGATCGGTCAATTTGATACAAAAGTTTTAAGTCTTAAACGAAAATGTATTCACCCCCCTCTACGGTTTCCACATAAGGTGGATAAGAGGTAGGACGCGTCTATAATGTATGCACGATACCTAAACTATAATTACTAATGTTTAGTGTTAACCTTGGTTCTATAGCATACATTATAGATGTGTCAAAAAATGGTTAGGTTTTCATACGAGTAGAAATGGGGTGGTCGGTTTCACCCGATTAGAGGGAGGACACGTCTATAATGTATGCACGGTACCTAAGCTGTAATTACTAATTTTGTTCAGTGTTAACCTTGGTTCTACAGCATACATTATAGATGTGTCAAAAAATGGTTAGGCTTTGATACGAGTAGAAATGTGGTTGTCGGTTTCACCCGGACGCCTTCTCCAAAATTGTTAATCTTTTTATATAAATATTTATTTTGTCAGCTAGGAGCAACAAAATTATAAGTTTTGGTTAGGGGTTTGTTTTCAGGGAGTAGTGGATTTATTTTCATGGAGTAGTGGATGGATGTTAAATTTGGTTTGATTTGAAGGTTAGTTAAAATTGATTTGAAGGTTGATGAAGGTTAAATATGTGTTTCTTTTAGATAAAGTTGTAAAAGTTATACTATTTTATAAAATATGTTATTTTTCATAACTCGCTTTTTCTCAGGTTGCATAAATTTCTATATGTATCATATATTCAACATATAGTATTTGAAGTTTTAACTTAAAAAACACCATTTTATATCGTTATTGTTTTCAGATTATATTGATTATAAAATAACTATGTGTATAAACCCATAAAAAAAGATTGAGATTCTCTCAAGTTATGGTTAACATGACCCATCAAGTTGAGTTTTTTGTGAAAGGGAAAATACATGTTGGTCCATGATTTTTAACTGAAAGAAAAACTTTTATCTATTTTACTTATTTTTTTTGTCAACATGGTAAGTCATGTTAAAACCAACTTGAGAGGATCTCAATAAAAAAACGGTGAAACTTTTTTTATGCTCTATAATTTATTAAAAGAAAAACCGATGACAATAAAAAATTAGGAACAACATATTTAAAGCAACTTTTTCGTCCAAAATTTCAATAAAAATAATTTAGATATTTCATCGATTTTGTCTTTTATTTGTTGTTAAAAGATTTGGAAATTTCTTTTAGTGTGCTTTAAGGACACATGACACTCAGAAATGCTTTTCTTGGACTAATCAGAAAATTGGTTCATTTTATTAAATATAAAGCGAGATTTTTATATTTAAGCAGAGTTTTCCCTTAAATAGTTAACAAATATAGAAGGTATGACCAAATTTTAATATCCACATTTGTTAAATAACAAATCACTGGGGAAAAAGTAAAGACTACCATTAAAGCAGCCCAAGCGAGACTTACTATATCCATGTGAATTATGTCGCTTATCTCTATGATAGAATTATTCCATTATTGCTCACTAATAATAGTAGAATGAATGGTCCGAGTCAAAAGAGATTCAGGCGAACACTATTGATGAATCAATCAAATAAATGGATTTTAAAATTCCTATATTATTTATAATCCGTACCCTTTCCCGATTGTCTCTCCGAAGGAGTTGGGATATAGTATATTATACTCTTGACGAGGGTCAAAATTGTTTTGGGCTTTTTTTTTTTTTTTCTTTCTATAAAGGTAAATTCTCTATCCAATCTCAATCTAATAGTGATTGAATGCCCGAACACTCGAGATTCTCGCGAGTCTATATATGTAGATTACATGATAGAAAGTACTTTCCCAACTAGTAATGCAATTCTCGGCCGGTTATCCAATGTAATTCAAGACCCAATCAATAGACATTACATTAGCGAGTAGAAGAGAATGGAAGTCTTGCTTGACCATTATAATCTTTCTTTGAATTTTAGATTCAAAGATTTCCAATCTTTACAAAATCCCCATAACATAAAAAAATAGCGGAACTGAATAAGAGATTTCGATTCGTTTGTTGATGACATTGATTTTGTCATTTTACAAATTTAATATACAACAACCTTATCGTTTTTCTTTTTACTTTTTAGAAACATATTTAACAAGCCTTTATTTTTATAAAAAGATAATCTAACACATGTGATAGCGTAATTGAGTTCAGTCCAAATAACCATAACCAGCCCACAAGGCCGAAAGCCTAATTAACATCACCTGTGAAACCGACTTCCCAGGCAAACATTGGCCGAATACAAAGCGGCTCCTACTTGGAAAGCTAATTCTTGGGCAAAAAGGTCTGGAAACTTATCCTTTAAAGTCGTTATATGCTAGTGCCACATGTAGCTACCTCATTCGTGCAAAGTGAAATGCCTAAAACTGTTTTTTAATAGAATTTATAGATTTGACATATGTTAACACTAATAGTTGGCTAATTACCTTGATTCTCATAAAACAAGTAATCAATATATAATTATAATAGATTAGTCTAGAAGCTATGTGAATGGATTAAGCCCGTGGCAATATGTTATTTGGGCTAATACATACAAATACATACAACTAACACTCACCTACAATTTGAGCGGGAGGTGAGAGAACATACAAATTGGTGCAAAATTCTTCTAACAGAAGAGAAGGTAACCCCTTTGTGAAGATATCGGTATAATGATTGTGTGTGGTATATGCAACACACGAAACTGTTCCTTGTCAACCATGTCTTGAACAAAATGAATGTCTATCTCAATGTGCTTTGTTCATTGATATTGAACCGGGTTAGCAGATAGGTAAATGGATCTAACTTTGTCACAATAGATAAGTGTGGCTGTCAAGAGTGGCGTATGTAACTCCCGAAGAAGGTTGCAAGCCATGTAGTTCAGCGATTGCATTCGCAACACCTTGATACTCGGCCTCAACACTGGATCCAGAAAGTGTATGTTGACGCTTAGATGACCATGATAATAAGTTATTACCTAAATATACACAATACCCAGAAGTAGATCGACGAGTCGCAGGGCAACCAACCTAATCAACATTAGAATAAGCAATAAGAGATGTGGTGGTGGAAGCATAAAGCTGGAGCCCTAATCCCAGCGTACCTCGAACATTCCTCAATATGCATTTGAGCACCGCTAGATGAGGCTCTCGTGGATCATGCATATATAAACAAACCTGCTGAACAACATATAAAATATTTGGACAAGTAAAACTAAAATACCATAGACCACCTGCAAGACTACGATAAAGGGTAGGGTCAATAACTGGATCACCAGCAGGGTCGAGTTTAGACTTGGTATCAACAGGAGTCTGTGATGAGTTACAGTTACTCATGTGTGCTCGCTCAAGTAACTCGAGAGCATATTTCCGTTGAGAGAGAAACATCCTAGTACCGTAACAGGAAACATAATTACCTAAAAAATAGTTAAGAGCACCCAGATCTATCATCTCAAGCTCTCTACGCAAAGATGATATAATAGACTGTAGTAGTGTTGTATAAGAAGCTGTGAAAACAATATCATCCACATAAATCAATAAGTAAGCAATATATGTACAGTGTGGGTATATAAATATTGATGAGTCACACCAACTATAAGAGAATCTAACTCTAGTAGCGTAACCTTCAAAAAATTACACACGAGGTTGTTGCTTCAAAGCATATAAAGATCTCTTCAAAATACAGACATGAGTCGGGCAGAGGGAGCCAACGAAACCCGGTGGCTGATGCATATAAATAGTCGCACAGAGATGACCGTTAAGAAATGCATTCTTAAAATCAAGCTTGTTGATAAGGATTTAAAACGTAAACTTTTAAGGGGTCATTTAAGCCCTTAATCGCCCACTTTTATATCAGTTACTGCTTAATTTCGTTCCTTTTCACTTTTTAGGTCTCTTGGAAGCAAAATGATGAAATGATGCATATTTGGATGAAAAGGAGTGAAAACATGAAAAAATGGCAAAGTCAAGATCGGCCACTCAAGCTGAAATCAAGCTCAGGCGCCCCAACCAAAGCGCGCCCGTCCTCTCTACGGATTTAATTAAAATACACCGACGGCTCGAGAGACTTTTGCTCAAATACACTGACGACGCCGAGCTTTGAAGAGGAAGGCGCCACTAATACTTTTCATCTCGTACGACCCGGATCCGTAATCGACGACGTCCCTATCGAAGTTCGACGGCGTCACAACTACAACGACGCCGTCCCAACGATAACTTGGCCAAGATGAAAACCTAATGACGGCGATCCGATGGTGTCCCATCTATAGCGGCGACGCCGCAAGTCTAAATCTATACATAGAATTCGATTTTTCAAGATTTTAAGAGGTAGACTTGTGGAGTAAAACCCTAAACGTTTGTAGTCCGACTTCGACAAGATCTTAGGGTCCCAAACCCTATTTTACACATCAAGATAAGTGTTTTATTCCATTAATTTCATTATGTCTTTCATTGAATGTGTGTATGCTTGATTGTTTAACATGTCCAGCTAAATTTCTTGTGTGTATGCTTAAATCTATGAAACCTAGTTGTTAATTATTGATTGGTTGTCTCTTATCTTAATTGTATATGGCTTAAGAGTGCACTAGGCTATCGTTGTGTAAAAATGCTTGAGTAATCTTTGTGAACATTAGTTTTTGAATCACTTAGAGGATTTCGTAGTCTAAACATCCAAAGATAACCTTTAGGTTAGTTTATGAAACATCTAGCGGATTTCGTAGGCAATAACCTTAAGGTATTCTCAAAGAGTTAGGGCATAAGCATTCCCTACGACCTTAGAAAACACAACGCGTTAAGAATAAGGACGTGACAATTCAACCAATAATAAAAGATAACTAGGGAGTAATAGTATTTCGATAAACACATTTTTAATCATCATACGAGCACACATCAAAAAGACATAGACTACCCGTAGTATTAGATAATAGATAGTTGAAGTAATCGGTAGAAGTACCACCCCCAAACTAATTGCCCCGAGATTTTACCCTTAGCTTTCTACAAAATATATAAAAGATAAAAAAGAATCATCCTCAACCTCAAACTTAGCGTAGTATACTTCTTACTAGCATTCCTATTCCCCTAGAGAACGATATCAATACCCGAGGCTTACCAAATACTACACTACAACGGTTAGGTTCATCGCCTAGGGTGTTGAAAACTTGTCCGATTTAAAAGGAAGTTCCTTTAACCCGAACGCGCTTCACGCAGCATCAAGTTTTAGCGCCGCCGGTCAATAGAATAGCTAGTTAGATTTTTATCTCGTTTAGGTTCCCTTTCTAGATTCCTATCAAGTGAGATTTTTTTCTCATTTTTAGCTTCCTTGTAATCCCCCCTTCTTTGTGACTTTGTTAGTAATCCCATCACTTTTCATCATTGAAGGTGATAACCTGCCACCTCATCACCCAATCCCCATCGACCCGATTACTTGAGGAGTGCTAGCGGTATGAGGCAGGCGGATAGGGTGTATGGTGGTATGTTCATCACCAGATTGGCTCAGTCCTTTGGCGTCCTGAACGGGGAGGTACCTATGTTCCTCAATGTTGTAGCAGAGCCCAAGGTTGTCGAGCTAAGTCCTTGAAGGCCATGGATGTAATCATGATATGGATGTGGCTACGCATGGTACCACCCTCGTCCCGTTCGTGATGATGATGATGATGATGACGAGAGTGCGATGCATCCGTACCGCCAGGGGATGGAGCAGTGACTACCGACGCCTATAGGCACATGTCCGGTGGGACCGGCGGGCTCACCAGGAGCGTGGATGGGCGGATGGACACGTGGATAGCTCAGCAGACCGAGGCCACCGGACATATGATCATACCATCGCACGGATGTAGTACTTGTCCATGCGTGATCATCTTGACCTCACCTCTGATCGACCCATTCCGGGCGGGAGGAGGATTACCTGCCTTATGGATACATGGGCCACCTCCCCCTGGCTATGACTACCGCTATGGACCCCCACCTCAGTGATTTATGTGTGATTTGTTTATGGAAAATTGTGGTTGGATGTTGATTGAGACAATTTGATTTGGGTTTGTAATAACTTAGTACTATCTTAACTCTGTGATGATGTGGTGACTTTGAACAATTTGTTATGTATATATTTGTATGTGGTGTGGTTTATCTATTTCTTGTTTGGTTGATTTTTTTTATGTGTGTCATATATCCTTTTCATTGTTGTTTATTCTCATGTTTAAATTTGTGAAAATGCTTTATTTTTTCTTTAACCTCGTCTTAATTACATATAAAGGTATTTTACAATAAGATAAGTGTAGGGAGGATAACATACGTTTTTTAAAAAAACGTGAACATGAGAATTACAACTATTGAAATTGATGTATATGTGTGTTTGTTAGAGTCAAATGCTTGTATCGAGTCATAATGGATGTTTTGCAGAAATTTTTCCGATTCTAAAGATGTAATTTTTCCATAATTTTTTCCGTGAAAACACAGCACAGCTCGCTGTGACAACTTGACAAATATGTCAGATTAGAAACGACGACGCCAGTCGAAGTAAACATCTTATAAAATTTTCTCGTTTTCAGGTTAATTATAAATTTTGGAAATTCTCGTGTCTTAATTTTCCGAAAATCGCAAATATCCATTCCACAAGCATTATATCCTAGTTTAGTTGTGTCATATATAGTTTTACCGCCGATTTGAGGAGAAGGTTTCGTCTATTTTCTTAAAGTGTGCAGGTTATATTTGGCAAGAAGAAGAAACACAATATGGATGGAGCTTATCACATACACATTCTTCTTGGAAAAGAATTTAACCACTACTTCACACGGATCCTACCGAGCTAATCGTGGAGTACTAGTTTTTTCTTTACTTACCTTCCTTTATCATAACTTTGATATTTCGGGAACATTGAGGACAATGTTCAGTTTAAGTGTAGGGAGGGAGAATAAAACGGGAACTTAGAAACTATGCTTATCCTTGATTATTTGTCTTGTCCTAGTTCATTTGTGTAATAAGCTATGAGAAATATTTGTTAGGGCAATTTTAGCACCAAATTTAAATTTTTTTATGACATGTACGAGCAAAAACTTTAGTATTAATAAAGCGTCTCATGGATAGGAGTTATATGACTAGTACAAAAAAACCGTTTACCACTCAAATTCTACCCCAAAAATGTGAGGTTCGCCCCTAGATCTTTAGGAATAAAAGCATTCACCTTTAATGCTTAGAGAGTTTACCGGTAGTATAATAGATTCTAGAACTTGTTTTGTGATGCATTCCGAGATCGCTAGTGAGACTACACTTGTGTAGTTAGGAATAACTAAATGATAAGAGGCATTAGGATAACCCTTGTTTGAAACATGTATTATAATTACTTCTTCCACATCGGTCAAGTAATTACCACACACACTTGCGATGTACTCATCTTTAATACACGATACCCCTAGTTAACCCCTCAAAGCCTATCCTTTTCGCGGTTCTCGTGATGTTTCGATTTTCTGAAATATCAATGAAGAGCATTGTTTACAATCGACCCCCAAATGTACACCAAAATCGCCTTAGCCTACCTTGTATGCACTCACCTTTAGTGCATTATTGTTATCATACTAAACGCTTAGTTCAATTATCTAGTTACTTGCATGGTTGCTAAGTCGAGTCATATCTTTTGTACACAGTTTTGGGATGATTGGGACTCATGGGTAAAAGTAATATTTTATGGAGTGACGGGAAAGAACGTTAAATTCAAATTCCCTTTATTTACGTATGTAAATACTCCAAGTGTTTTGATCTTTTCAAATCGGGTCAAATTAATGTTAGAGTAATAAAAACTCAAGTGTAGGGATGCTCCTATAAATCCCTTATATTTTGATGTTATCTTAGAGGATGGTAGAGTAAAAGTGTATGGAAAAAAAAATCGAAAAAAAAATAGAGTGTTGAAAAAAAAATGAAGAAAAAATACGGGCTACCATCCTACATCTATCTTTATGTTTATGTTTTTCAATTTATGTATGTTTGTTTTAGATTATCTAGAGTTTAGTGAGTCGAGTCTTGGCTTAGCAATGCCATTCTTTTCATGCTTGTAACATAAGATTTTTGACTTGCCACCACTAAATCGCCTATCCAACCAAACCCTTTGTTTCCTTACCGTAAGCCTAACATTACAACCCTTTTAATGACCTCTTAGATAGTTGTTCCTAGGTACTTACGTCAAAGCGGTGGAGGTTTGATATAGTCTCAAGCCTATGGTAATCTATGTACTATGACCGGGTAATGAGTGTTTATCTTCCATTTCCATTTACTATATTTCATATACACCGAGAGATGAGAGAATCCAAACACCCCTTGCGAGGTGCTAGTATATAATTTTCGTTTGTTATGACTATTGGGTGCTTTTACTTGTTGTGAATTATGTTAAACCAATGCTTCATGCCCCTAACTTATAAATCGATTCAAAAGCACATTTGTTGAGAACAAGCAAATACCAAGTGTAGGGATATTTGATAAGAATTTAAACGACACTTTTGCGGGTCATTTAAGCCCTTAATCGCCCACTTTTATATACGTTACTACTTAATTTAGTTCCTTTTCACTTTTTAGGTCTCTTGGAAGCAAAATGCTGGAATGATGTATATTTGGACGAAAAGGAATGAAAACATGAAGAAAATGGCAAAGTCAAGATCGAAGCCACTCAAGCTGCTGAAACTGAAGCTGACGGTGTCCCAACCAAAGGGCGAAACCGTCCCTTTCTACGGATTTAATTAAAATACACCTGACGGCTCAAGAGACTTTTGTTTCAAATACACCGACGGCCGAGCTTTGAAGAGGAAGAGGCGTCACTACGACTTTTCATCTCGACGACCCGATCCGTAATCGGACGACGTCCCTATCAAGCCCACGACGCCACAACTACAACGTGACGCCGTCCCAACGATAACTCGCCAAGACGAAAACCCTAATGGCGGCGACGGCGTCCCACCTATAAGGCGACGTCGCAAGTGTAAATCTATATAGAATTCGATTTTTCAAGATTTTAAGAGGTAGACTGTGGAGTAAAACCCTAAACGTTTGTAGTCCGACTTGACAAGATCTCGTAGTCCCAAACCCTATTTTACACATCAAGATAAGTGTTTTATTCCATTAACTTCATTATGTCTTCCATTGAATGTGTATGTTTGCTTGTTTAACATGTCCCGCTAAATTTATTGTATGTTTGCATAGTTCTATGAAACCTAGTTGTTAATTATTGATTGGTTGTCTCTTATCTTAATTGTAAATGGCTTAGGAGTGCACTAGGCTATCGTTGTGTTTAAATGCTTGAGTAATCTTTGTGAACATTAGTTTATGAATCACTTAGAGGATTTCGTAGTCTAAACATCCAAAGATAACCTTTAGGTTAGTTTATGAAACATCTAGCGGATTTCGTAGGCAATAACCTTAAGGTATTCTCAAAGAGTTAGGGCATAAGCATTCCCTACGACCTTAGAAAACACAACGCGTTAAGAATAAGGACGTGACAATTCAACCAATAATAAAAGATAACTAGGGAGTAATAGTATTTAGGTAAACACATTTTTAATCATCATACGAGCACACATAAAAAAGACATAGACTACCCGTAGTATTAGATAATAGATAGTAGAAGTAATCGGTAGAAGTACCACCCCCAAACCAATTGCCCGAGATTTTACCCTTAGCTTTTAAAAACATATAAAAGATTAAAAGAATCATCCTCAACCCCAACCTTAGCGTAATATACTTTACTAGCATTCCTATTCCCAGAGAACGATATCAATACCCGAGGCTTCGCCCAATACTACACCACAACGATTAGGTTCATCGCCTAGGGTGTTGACAAACTTGCTCGATGAAAGGAAGTTCCTTTGACCCCGAACGCGCTTCGACGCGCATCAACTTTTGGCGCGGCACGGGAATAAAATAGCTAGTTAGATTTTTATCTCGTTTAGGTTCCCTTGCTAGATTCCTATCAAGTGATATTTTTTTCTCATTTTTAGCTTCCTTGTAGTCTATCCCCCTTCTTTGTGACTTTGTTAGTAATCCCATCACTTTTCATCATGGAAGGTGATAACCTGCCACCTCATCACCCAATCCCCATCGGCCCACCATCACAAAAGGAAACTTAGGAATAGGAGACACATGAAACGTATGAAGATTAAGACAAGGAGTAGGTTTAACAGTACCGAATTGAGCGTGTATGACCATGGGATGGGAACGAGCGGGTATCGGAGTAGGTTGGTTCAAAGTTGCGACTGGGTTAATGGACTAAGATTGGGATGTAGATGTTGATCCAGTAGGTTGTCGTTGTTATTGTTGCTAGCAGAAGATGGGGAGCTGGTTGGTGATGGTGTTGGGCTAGAATAGGCGAGCTGTTGGTCTGTATTGTAGGATAGAGTGGTGGGTTGGGTGCTGGATGGGCTCGGGACGCCAGAGAGGGGGGGGGTTGCGCATGTGAATCTAGAATGGGTGGAATGAGTCGTGAGATAGTAGATTGGGGGGGGGGGGTTGCATGTTTGTAACAGTAAATGGATCAAATATAAATTGATTGGTGTTTCCATTGTAGTCGTAATAATGTGGCGAGTAAGTGGTGATGACGAGGAGTCTAGGAAGGTGTAAGATGATGTAGTGGTAGGAAACTTGGCGGCGTATGGACATAGAAATTCATCAAAGGTAACATGTCGTGAACGAAGTAATTTCTTGGTGGAAAGTTCTAGGAAACGATATCCTCGATGGTATGTGGGGTAGCCTAAAAATATACACGGCGTCACGGGTGACAAGTTTATGGGGTGTATGAAGATGGGGATAACATAGGCAACCAAAAATTCGGAGACAGGAATAATTAGGTTCTCTTTTGAACAACCTTTTAAAAGGTATTTCGTTTTGAATGGCGGAAGAAAGTAAAAGGTTAAAAAGAGTACTGCTTAGCCCCCATCTAGTTTCAAAAATCTCACAAACTGTTGTAAAAGTTGAGATTAAGAAATGATTGAAAAAGTATCATACTTGTCATCATTTCTCTCATGGTATGAACAATTTTTTTTTTTTACAGTATTTTCTTTCAAATTTATCCTTTTTGTATTTTATGAAATTTTTGGACATTTTTGCCTCTTAGTTAATAGATTTTTTCCCGAAGGGTAAAATGTCACATAGTACCCTAAAAGGATGAATTTGAAAGAATAGACTCACAAAGCAAAAAATTTGTTCGACACCCAAAAAAGAAATTGGTATAAAGATGATATTTTTTCAATCATTTCTATATATTAACCACACTTGTAGTATCACTTTCATACACCATCCTTCTCATATTCTGTATGCTATTATAATAACTTACGAGACATCTTTTACACAAAAGTTTTAGACTCAATGAAGTATTCCATTGCAAAACCACACAGTAACACAATTTCGTTGTTAATAGTCGTAAGCATTTAACACAATTTCGCAAAAGATGTAAGGGCCATATAACATATCGACTATGATATCATTATTGTCGGAGAAGGCATAAAGAATGAAGATATCATGTGGGTTATACAAATAAACAAAACTTTCTTTACAAAGACTAGTATACACACGTCAATAACATATATAATATTCACGAACTTTGTTAAAGATGAAGTATGGCAATATGTTATTTGGGCTAATATATACAAATACATACGACTAACAAAAACTATGTTTCCAAAACTAATTTTAAAAAAGTTACTAACTAACTACTGTAATTAAGAGTAAAACTGTAACTTTACATAAAAGACCCATCAATATTGAAAAAGCCAAACACCCCCTTAAACCCAAAGGGCCCCACACACTAAACCCTGTTTGAAATGTCACCCAATTCTCACCTGTAGTATATTTATTTCGATATTTCCAAAGCTCCCCAACGGACATTCTCAACAATTTCATCTTTGTTTTAATCGAAACACCCCTTATATATATAACACACACATTCACTCACTGTCGCACACACACAACACTTTTGATCATTTTATTATTCTATATAAAATCCGCGATCTAAAAGGTAACTGATCAGTTTATATTCAATCCCTTGTGTTTTTATTAATCTAAATGTTGTGTAAAATTTTTTATAGTTAGTACTTTGTTATTAAATCTAGGTATTAGATGGATTGAAAATGTTGTGTCCCTCACTAGCTTTCCATTATTTATTGTGTCAACTTTTTTTTAGGTTGGTTTATGAAAATTAGCTAATTGAATTAGGTTTAGAATCAGATAGTTAGCTCATTTAAAGTTAGTATTGCACATTAGCTCGTCTTCGAGGTGGCTTAGTGGTAAGGCTGCGCGAAGGTCTTGGGTGAACATCTTGAGATGGCTAGAGGGAATATTGGTTAGGCCACGTACATTAGAGCCAAAAAGGGGATCCCTATCTGTTTACCTGTTTTTTGTTATTTATGATTTGTTTAGTAATTGGTGTAAAAACTATTATTTCGCCTAAAAAAGTATAAGAATTTATGTATTTTTCGAATACTCAAAATTCTTAATCCGAGTTTAAGAAATACACATTAATGATATAAGTTAATCTGACACACCTAAATTGCTGATTAATTCTGATTTTGCGTTTTGATACATTTTGAGGGTGTTTGAGTTTATAATCTAAAATGATTATATGATAATTTACGAGTGAAATAAGTTGTGTATCGCTTCAACTGCGAATGGGTTCTTAAATTTGAAACTGAGATGAGTTGGTTAAAGTTTCAGGAAAATAAGGATGATACTTATGCCAAACTTAATACTGTAGATGAATAAATAATGGTCTTTGTGATCATGAAAGTTGAAAAAAAAAAAAATCAGTTTTTCAGTCAACAAACAAAATTAATTTCGGCTGTAAAACTCAAAGTTAAAACTGGTATTATTTTTTTAAGTGCCAATTATTATAACTCTTAAATGAATTGCAGGTTTGTGACTGAGTTATTAAAATGGCAACAACTACTCCCAATATGCACATTGCTATACCAAGACCCTCTACCTTTTCTTCCCGCGAAGTTTCAAAGTCGAGCATTGCAGTTTTCAGTAGCGATGTTAAAGGGGTGTCATGTGGGAAGCTTAAAAGCTCATGTCACATCTCTTCGACACAATCATTATCACAAAATGTCAAATCCAGTCCTTTGAGATTTGGAAAGATGATCACGAAAGCAATGTCTGATTCCGGTGACACAAAACCTCTCCCAGGGTTGCCTGTTGATTTGAGAGGTTAGCTTTGAGTACCATTGTCGATAATATATATACTGTGGATGATATTTGCATAACGAGTTATGATTTACTGACATTTGGAAATATGCAGGAAAGAGGGCATTCATTGCTGGTATAGCAGATGATAATGGATATGGTTGGGCAATAGCAAAGTCTCTAGCTGCTGCTGGTGCTGAGATTCTTGTTGGCACGTGGGTTCCGGTACGTTACTGATCCTACGTTGCCACTATTTAATATTAGAGGTGGCACGCTTGACGTGGTCTGTCACTCAAAAGTGGTTAATCATTTTTATGTCATACCAAAACAGGTTGGTGCAGGTTGACCCGATACCCTTTTGTTGTGCCTTTTTTTAACAAAAAGAATACATATATTACAAAAGCAATATTTCCTTTTATAAAAAACATTTTATGCATTAATTATAGTCTTTGGGAGACTTTTAAGACATTTGACCCTTTCCCCTTTTGGTTGATATACTTTGTTTGAACAATTGAGATGCAGCAAAACCAAATCGACCTGCTCATAAGTAACTGCCTTGAAATCTTCGTTGGCTAGAGTTCCTTAAGCTTTATAAGGAGTTATCTTGTTGTTGACAAACTATTCACCTTTGTAGGCACTCAACATATTTGAGACAAGTCTTCGAAGGGGAAAGTTTGACGAATCGCGTGTGTAAGTGTTTTATTCGACCAATAAAGTGTTCTGTTATTTGAAGATTATATGATGATTGCTTAACCAACGATGTAACAACAATGTGTTGTTTCAGGTTGCCAGATGGGTCTTTAATGGAAATTACTAAAGTGTACCCGTTAGATGCTGTTTATGATACACCTGAAGATGTACCTGAGGATGTAAGTACAAACTTTTATAAAGAAAATAATAGGGTTAATCGAATTTTAAAGTCTCATATATATTCCTTAACCCTTATGCAGGTTAAGTCAAACAAACGCTATGCGGGGTCCTCAAAGTGGACCGTTAAGGTATCAATTTATCAACCGTGATTTAAGTTAACTGATTAACATTCGCCATAGCACACAACTGATTTAGTGTGTATGTAATTGTAGGAAGTAGCTGAATCTGTGAAAGAGGACTTTGGTAGTATTGACATCCTTGTTCATTCTTTAGCAAATGGACCCGAGGTATGCTTTGCATATCAATATTATTTTTTTAAAGTAATGATAGTCCTATCCTATTAGCGCATGTCAGTTTCTCCCCATTATTCATATTAGGGATGCTTATTAAGCATGATTTTCAGTATATGTGGCAAAATAGGCAATCTATGATATTTTTTTCACAAAGGATTAATGTCTTAAGTATGATTACATAATTGGCATTATTTAAAAAGTTTTATTATTTTTATGAAAAAAAAAAAATGATATTTGAGGTTTTATGGATTAAAAATAGATTACAGGTCACTTTGAATGCGTTCAACTTAGTTGAGCTGTCTGATATAATTTACACAAATCGACCCATTCATTAGTAAATTGGTTGATATTGACACATCTATTTTGCAGGTTACCAAACCTCTATTGGAAACATCAAGGTATGGGTATCTGACTGCCATCTCAGCATCAAGCTATTCTTTCATATCTTTGCTCAAGCATTTTGTCCCAATAATGAACCCAGGTATGACTTCCATTCCAAACTTCATCTGCATACGGCTGTTGAGTGGTTAAACTCAAATTTTTAACCATTTTAAGCTTTACTATTACATTGCAGGCGGCTCTACAGTTTCTCTGACCTACATTGCTTCTGAGAGGGTCATTCCTGGGTAAATATAACATGTTTTACATATTTTTCTTCATTTTGAGCTTTCTTTCACAGTATTTTATAAATTCACTATTTATACCGCAGATATGGTGGAGGTATGAGTTCAGCAAAGGCTGCTCTGGAGAGTGACACACAAGTTAGTTTTTATATCCCGATATTACCTTCATGGTGTTGTTTTATACTTTTAGTGGCTTTGAAATTTGTATATTTAATTTAATTTACACACAGGTGTTGGCGTTTGAAGCGGGAAGAAAACATAGAATTAGAGTGAACACAATATCTGCAGGTACTGCAGCAGCTTTCCCTATAAACTATTATTTTGTCATCATAGGAAGAACATTTAACTGAAAATGCTTTCTGGTTATGCTGTATTAATGCGTCATATTAATGTACCAGGACCGCTAAGAAGTCGTGCTGCCAAGGCGATTGGTTTTATTGATATGATGATTGATTATTCATCAGAGAATGCACCGCTGCAGAAAGAATTATCAGCAGGTTTGTGTGAATCTCCCTCTGCAACTTTAATGTTCTTTTCGCATTTGAAAACCTAGTAAATCGAGGTGCATTTTCAAATGCAATGTTCCTTGAGTTATTATGTAACAAATAAATTAGTTTTGAATCATATTGATCTACCATAGCTAATTCATTATAAAGAAGTGGGCTTGATCCATTACACCTTTTGTCCATGATTTTAAGTTTTTAACATTTGCATAAAAATTATATTATTTGATACAATTTAAACTTTCGAATGAAATGATTTAGGAGGTTTTGTAACAAAAAATATACTATGCCGCAGCTTTCTGTTTGACCCGTTAGAGATACAATATGACCCACTTTTATCAATTAATTACTAAACGCAATGAAGCTAGCGAAGTCGATTTCATATACCTATAACTTGCCATCTTAGAGCACTCCCAAAGGTAACGCCCTAACGGCGTTTTTGCGCAAAATAACGCGTTATGCCGTTATTACCCTTGGACCTTCGGGCGTTATTTTGGCGTTAGTCCTTCCTCGCTAACCCTTAACAGGCGTTATTTGTTTTTTTTTTTTTTTTTCTTTTTTTTTCATTTATGCCCCTAAATGAGGGGTTGTTTTGTAAATTGTTGGGAATGTTATTGATGTTATTGGGATGTTATTGTTGTGGGTGTTTTTGGGGATGTTAATGTTAAATGTTAAAGCGATGTATACCGACGCGACGTGTTATCGATGTTATGGTGTTACGATTGGGAGTGCTCTTAGTCAATCATATATGTGATTACAAGTATGTTATGTGTGTTTTTCCTAGTTGTCTTTATTAAAATCTTGAAAATTCATCTATTTAAACAGAGGAGGTGGGAATGCTGCTTTCCTGGCATCACCACTGGCTTCAGCCATTACTGGGACAGTTTTGTATGTAGACAACGGTTTGAATGCAATGGGAGTTGGAGTTGACAGCCCTGTTTTCAAGGATCTCGACATCCCAAGAGACAACAAACATTAAGGCAGTGAGCAAGCACACCGTTGCTTTGGTTTTCAAATAAACTGTAATTGTCTTGTTTGAATAGCTTAGTTTGGCTTCACATATATACATTAAAATGAGTAATGTTGGTGGTTAGCCTCGACATTGTTATGATGTAATAGCATCAAATTTTCTTCTTTAATTCAGAGTTTTTGCAAACATATACCCCTACATACATCCGTCAATGAGCATCTGAAGGTTGGTTGATTTATTATTATTTATTTATTATTATTTTTTTAATTTTTTTTTCTCTTTTGTTTTGTTTATACAATATATACGTGTACTGGTCTTTGTATTCGACACATTTGGATATGAACTGTTAAGAATACATGGGGAATAATTACCACATTGCTTAGTTGTAGGGTGACAATTGCATACTCAAAATCAAAAGAATAAATTTAAATAAATGCAAACTTTAAAAGATTTCAAAGACACTTTGCCCCTCCTTTTTGAAATGGGATGATTGCCCATTTGTAAATTAAATGATAACGGTAGACATGTTTTTCTTAACATTAAATTATTTTTAAAGAAAACTTACAATTTATTTTTAAATATAAATGAGGTCTTCACGTTCATGAATTTATTTCGACATTTTGGCCTTTTTAAAAGCGATTCAGATAACGCGAAATTGTTTCGCCTGCGCCTGCTTAGCCCATAGCCTGTTTGGCCATGTGATCATGAGATAACAAGCATTAAATCACATACCCAAAACAAAGTGAGAAAATAGAAGTTAAAAATAGCCCTGTCTCACGGATCCCACGACCCTTCCTTCGAGGATTCGTCCAATTACACTTGGGATCCGTGGTATGGTGATTCGTGCAGTTCAAAAATTTTCTTTTGGAAACATTTTTGCCTAGTGTGTGCCTTATATGCAAACTATTTGGAGTTAGGTTATCTCGACTCCTAAAAAGAAAAGAAAATAAACTAGAAGTGAAAAATCATACTATTATGTGAGATAACCCGAGCGCCCTAATTCATTGTTGCTTAAATGAATGTACCAAAACACATATTAGTTATGTGTCCTCTTTAGCATTCAAAAGACATGAGATGCAATTAAAACGGGTTTTTACTTTGTATTAATAATGAAAAAGCGATTTATCCTAGACGTGAAAAATTGCTTTTGTGAAATTGATACGGGAAGAGGTATCATTTTTAGAAAATGTTTTGAAAAGAGGTTTCTATGTGCGAATAAAACATTTTATCCTTTGAAAAGAAGATGTGTATGTAATTATGTGTTTGCAACTTGTACTTATTTTGAAGGAAATAAGAAAAACTATGAGTTATAAGTGAAAAACTTATCTTGGGTTTTGAAAATTCCCGTATTGTTTGTGAGTTGGCGTGAAATAGATATCCTAGACTCGTAAAGAAGAAGGCTAGTGTTTACATACCTTGTAGAGTTAAAGAGGTAAATTACGACGATTGTTCCATGAGACCAAGACCAAGACGAAGTAGGTTGAATTGTTCCCGCTTCAACGGTTTGAGTGAGGACGGCTATGTTGTCTTCGGACGCTACCTTCTCAATAGAGATGTTCCCTTTGAACATTGTCTCTTAAGAAGTGATGACGAATCTCTATATGCTTTGTGCGAGAATGTAATACCGGATTCTTGCTTAAATCGATGGCACCTTTTTGTCACATAGAATGGCTATGTCACTTAGATGAATGTCGAGGCAACTAACGCTTGTTTCATCCATAGTGCTTGTTGGCATGCTTTTCCCAGAGACATATTCGCTTCGTTGTTGATATTGCTAATTCCGTTTGTTTCTTAGAAAATCAAGATGTTAAACAACATCCCATAAAAGTACATACCCCACTTGTACTTTTTCGGTCAACATAATCACCGCATGGTCGAATCTTCATATACAATTGTTTCTACTCCTGCACTTAGGATACCATAATCCTAATTGTGTTGTACCCTTAATGTATCTAAATATCCTTTGACGGCTTCTAGATGTGATGTTTTAGGTCTTCTTGAAACCTAGCACATAGACAAATACTAAACATGATATTCGCCTACTAGTCAGTGAGGTAGAGAAGACTACCCATCATGCCACGATATTTTGTGTTATCAACGGATTCGTCGTCTTCATCTTTTGTGAGTTTAGTGTCGGATGACATTGGTGTCCTAATTGGTTTTGACTCTTCTAAACCGAATTTCTTTAACATGTCTTTTATGTATTTAGATTGATTAAAGAAGATACCATCTTCTACTTGTTTGATTTGTAGACCAAGAAAGAAACTAAGTTCTCCCATCATACTCATCTCAAACTCGTCATGCATGATTTTAGAGAAATCATCACACATGTCTTGACAAGTGGATCCGAATATAATATCATCTACATATATTTGAACAATGATTATATGTGACTCTCTTTTCTTAGTAAAAAGTGTGTTATCAACTAACCCCATGGTGTAGTTGTGTTTGATTAAGAATGACTTGAGTCTATCATACCAAGCTTTTGGAGCTTGTTTAAGACCGTAAAGGGCTTTCTTTAACTTATACACATGCTTAGGTTTTTCAAAATCGATGAAGCCCGGAGGTTGAGCTACATATACTTCTTCATTAATAAAACCATTTAGAAAAGCACTTTTGACATCCATTTGATAAAGGTTAAGATCATTAGCACAAGCATAAGCAAGAAGTATTCTTATAGACTCTAATCTAGCCATGGAGGCATATGTCTCATCAAAGTCTATTCCTTCTTGTTGGTTATACCCTTGGGCAACGAGTCTAGCCTTGTTTCTAGACACTACTCCGTTTGCATCTAACTTGTTTTTATAAACCCATTTGGTTCCTATTATGGTTTGATTACTAGGTGGAAGGACAAGTGTCCAAACATCGTTAGAAACAAATTGATTTAACTCTTCTTGCGTATTCTTAGGTTCTATGGTTGAAACAAAACAAAATAGGCTACTTTAGTTTTGAACTTGAGACCTTAAGGTTCTTTCGTTTAACTTTTCTATGACCTTATCTACGGGGTGATCTTTGGACTCTTTAATATTTATGAGTTCATTATTTGAAGATTCTTCTTCTTCTTCATTTATCTTTTTCTTTATTACAATAGCTTCACTTTCAACAATCTCGTCATCGACAAGAGGTGGAGAGGGTTTGGGTGGACTTTCATCAAATTTTACATTTAATGACTCTTCTAGCTTCATTGTTTCTTTATTTAATATGACGAAGCTTTGCTATTAGGAGAGTAACCTAGAAAGATACATTCGTTGATTTAGGATCAAATTTTGTAAGGTAATCTTTAGTGTTAAGAAAACATTTGCTACCAAAGATTGTAAAGTGATCTAACGTAGGCTTTTGCCTCAAGTAACTCGTATGGAGTTTTACCTAAAATTGGTCTAATTAAGACTCGATTAAGTATGTACGTTGAAGTATCAATGGCATTGCACCAAAACTTTTGAGGTATGGATTGCTCGCTTAGCATGGTGCGACTCATTTATTGTAGGGTTCTATTCTTTCTTTCAACTACCCCATTCGATTGTGGAGTGCGAGGAGCCAAGTTGTGAGTAATACCATTAGCGCCACAAAAGCTCCAAATTGCACTTCATTATCGAATTCTACCATGATCCGCTCTAATAGACACTATAGGACTTCCTAGTTGTCTTTGGATTTTCTTGCTTAATATTTCAAAATAATTAAACGCTTCGCTTTTGTTCTTTAAGAATTTAGTCCATGTGTACCTAGAGTAATCATCCACTATAACCAAAGTGTAGTAGTTGCCTCCATAACTTTGGATAACAGATGGACCAAATAAATCCATGTGTAGTAATTCTAGACACTTAGTTGTAGACACCATGTTTTTAGCTTTGTGACTAGAATGGACTTGTTTTCCTACATTACAAGCATCACAAAAGTAATGTTCATATTTTAATTTAGGTAGATCTCTTACTAAATCTTTGGATGATAGCGATTGAAGAAGTTGCATATTGGCATGATCCAATCTTCGATGCCATAAGGTCAAGTATCATCCATAGAAGTAAGACAAAGTTTGTCTTTAGGTTCATTACCAATTTTAATGACATAGACTCCATGTTTCCTAATTCCTCTTCCTATGGTTATGCCATTTTTAATATCTTACTACGGTTTCGTAAAAAGTACATTGCACTTTTATCACATATTTATCCTATACTTAAGAGGTTAAAGTTTAGGTTTTCACGTGACACACATCGTTAATGGTTAGAGATTTGTTAGAAATCGCACTGCACTCGATGATTTTACTTTTTCTATTTCCAAACACCACATTTCCTCCATTGAAGGATTCGTATGTGGAGAATATATCTTTATTGCCGGTCATGTGCCTCGTGCACTTGCTATCCTTGACCCATTCATCCGGATCTAGGTCGACCTTTAAGAACACCTAAGAAAACAATTAACTCAAAAGTTTGGTCCCCATTTGTTCATGGGTCCATTAGTGTTAAACATTCCATTCATGTTAGACATGTATGGATAAGGTGAATATGCATTCCATGGTGTAAAGTTTTGAAATGGAAAGCCATTTTGCATATTTGGGTTCCATCCCATTTGATGGTTACTCCTCGGGTAAACTTTATTAGGTCTCCTAGATGTGTTTGGTTTTGAAAAAGATGGAGCTTTGTTTCTTGTAAAAATTGGATTATACTTTGGGGGTGGTTGTCTAGTGGTAATATGAGTTGGTTTCTTCTTATTAACAATAACAAAATCGGTTCTAGAGGAAGAAGCTATGTTATTACCATCGCTTGTTTCGCAGACCCACGGATCCTCGGTCAGACACCAGCCGGTTCCCTTTTGTGGGATCCGTGGGATCCGCCACAACAAGGGCCTGCTTTTCTATTGCTTTTACGAATTGTGTTTCTTTGTTTTCACTAGTTGACGTATCAAGTTCTTTGAATGCCTAAACCTTTTGGTTGTTTCCGCTTTAACACTATCTAGTATCATATCTAAAGTATTAGTACTCATTCTAGCAATCCTAGAATCTAGTTGATCAACTAGTGTTTGAAGTTGAACGCAAAGTTCACATTCGCCACTTGCTATTTTACCCTTTTCTAGACGTTTCAATTTTGCTTTTAACTCTATGACTTCCTTATCTAAACGTTGGTTTTGATTTTTCAAAAACTTGTTTTGTTAATTACTTTTAAGCTAATTTTGCAAAGTTTGTCATATTCATTATGCAATGAGTCATCATCTAGTGATGAGCTACTATAGTATTCGTGACATACCTCGTCATTTTCCATGAGACAAATTTCTTCGTCCTCCTCCTCGCTCATTCCCCACGAGCCGCCATTTAATTTTTTTTGATCATCCGCTGGGACACTTACTAATAAAGTGGTTTGGGTCCCCACATTTAAAGCAAGCACGGTCATCCCTTGGCTTCTCGTCCTCTTTGCTTTTCCGAAATCCTTTCTTGTCGTCATACGGTTTTTTGACATATCTTCCCTTCCTTCTAAAGAACTTTTTAAAGTCCCTTACCACCATGGCATACTCCTCATCGTCACTATCCGAGGAGGAGTTCTCTTCATCGCTTGAGGCCTTTTTGGCGCTCATAGACTTTTAAGTTGCCTATGAGTTCATCAAGGGTGAGGATTGTCAAATCTTTTGACTCTTCGATTGCCGTCACCTTGGATCTTCACTTGGATGGAAGTGCCCTTAGATATCTCCTAACATGCTTACGGCTAGAAAAAGATTCATCAAGTGCTTGTAAAGATGTAATAATAGTATTAAAATTAGCAAAAGAATGATCTATAGTTTCCTCATCCGATATTGAAATTTGTTCATATTGTTGAACAAATAAATCAATTTTATTATTTTTAACTTGTTGATTACCTTGATGAGTTACAACTAAAGAATTCCAAATTTCTTTAGAGGTTTGA
Organism: Chrysanthemum lavandulifolium; assembly: GCA_022545495.1. Taxonomy (NCBI): domain Eukaryota; kingdom Viridiplantae; phylum Streptophyta; class Magnoliopsida; order Asterales; family Asteraceae; genus Chrysanthemum; species Chrysanthemum lavandulifolium. The sequence goes on along the minus strand of CM040241.1, from coordinate 229,524,147 downwards.
AGCATAGAAATTCTTTCGAATTCCTTTTTAGGTAAAGCAGTATATAAAACTATTTTAGCTTCACTATTTTTGGAAAGCTTTTTCTTCATGTCATCGTTTAGTTTATCATGAGGTATGTTAACTAAATTTCCTTTATCATCTTTTGAGGTAGCCTCAAAATGGCCTTCAACAATAATGTACCAAAGATCAATATCTTTAGACTTCACATACGTTTCGAATATATTTTTCTAATATATAAAACCATTAGTTTCAAGTAGTGGTGGTCGTTGCATAGATTGCCCTTCCTTGTAGTTTTCAGAACCCATAGTAATCGAAAAGTTTTTAAAATACGGTTTACTTTAAAACTTTTATAAACTTAGCTCTAATACCAATTGTGAAAAACTAGAAGGGGTGGTTGAATAGTTTTGCCTATTTTAAGTTAGTTTCAAAAACTTTAGATTCGATATTATGTGAAATCGTATGGATGATAAGAAAGTATAGATATAATGATAATGCAAGTAAATAAAGTAAAGTAAAGGATAGAAATGACACAACCTATTTATGGTGGTTCAGCTACAAGGATACATTCCTTGCCCTATTCCACTCCCCGAGTCACCTACTCGAGAGTTCAAGCACTATGCCAACAAACTCCTTCAACTTGGCGGAGAAGCCTTCACGCGTTGCTTACACCTTTTCCCAGACAAAGCTAAATACCGAGTCCGTAACACGGTGGACCAAACCAACACGACTATTACACAACAACTATCCGAAATATCGAATACAAGATCTTTGCTACGTAAATCTTATCGAGAACAAATCAATCAAGGACCCCTTGCTTGATGACTTGTAGAATGTTCGTGATCTCGCCTTAGAAGGACCTATATGAGAATCACTAAAGAAAGAAGGAAGAACAACTCTAGATCAAGTGATATTTTGTTAGAAGAGAATGAGAGTATATGAGAGAATTAGTAAGAAGAGGGGTGAGTTAGAATGAAGAAATGGTTTCATTTATAGGCAAAACTTGCCATCGTTCTCGGATCCTACGGATCCCTCCCTTAAGGGATCCGTCTAGTGTAAACCTAGGGATCCGTGGGACGCTCCTCTTTGCCCATGGGGTTTTTGGTTATGGGTCATGGGTCATGGGTTATGGGTTGGTCCATGGGTATTTAATTAGATACAATGTATCTAATAGATGCAATGCATCTAGTCAAATGGGTATGGGTCAATACCATGGGTTATGGATATGATCCATGGGTTGTGATTTTTTCCCATCCTAATAAACTATTACAACAAATGATTTATTATAACAATTTGTATTAAGTGACTATATGTAAATGCTTTACAAAAATAACATGTATCCTTATAATTGTACTTAAGATAACATTATATTTGTTATCAACAAAACATAAAGAGATCGCAAAATATTAATAAACGTTTTTACGGTTTATTTGTATTAACAAGTTGTGTCATTACTTTCTATCCTTTACTTTACTTGATTTCATTGCTTACATTACTTTTTGCTTCGTACTTTCTATCCATCCATACGAATTCACATAAGATCGAATCTAAAGTTTTTGAAACTAATTTAAAATCGACAAAACTATTCAACCCCTGATAAGGATTTAAATGTACACTTTAAGGGGTCATTTAAGCCCTTAATCGACCACTTTTATATCGCCATCGCTACTTTCGCTTTTCACTTTTAGGTCTCTTGGAAGCAAAATGTCGAATGATGCTTATTTGGACGAAAATAAGTGAATACATGAAAAAAATGGCAAGTCAAGATCGAAGCCACTCAAGCTTCTCAAATTGAACCTGACGACGTCCCAAATAAAGGGCGACGCCGTCCCTCTATACAGATTTGATAAATACATGCACCAGACGGCTCGGTGGAATTTTTGTTCATAACACCGACGCCAAGCTTTGAAGAAGAAGGCGCCACTCGACTTTTCATCTCGCACGGCCCGGATCCGTAACTAAGACGACGTCCCATATGAAGCCCGACGGCCTCACAACTCCAACATGACGCCGTCCCATCGATAACTTGGCCAAGACAAAACCCTAATGATATGATTTGACGGCCCCACCTATAAGAGAGACGTTGTAAGTGTAAATCTATATATAGAATTCGATTTTTGTATTTTGTGAGGTAGACTTTGGAATAAAACCCTAAACGATTGTAGTCCGACTTGGATGATATCTTAGGTCCCAAACCCTATTTTACACATCAAGATAAGTGTTTTAATCCAATAGTATCATTACGCCTTCCATTTATTGTGTGTATGCTTGCTTGTTTAACATGTCTAGCTAAATTTCTTGTGTGTTTGCTTAGATCTATGAAACCTAGTTATTAATTATTGATTGGTTGTCTCTTATCTTAATTGTAATTTGCCTAGAAGTGCAACTAGGCTATCGTTGTATTTAAATGCTTGAGTAATCTTTGTGAAAATTAGTTTATGAATCACTTAGCGGATTTCGTAGTCTAAACATCCAAATATAGCCTTAAAGTTAGTTTATGAACGACTTAGTGAATTTCGTAGGCAATAACCTAAAGGTAATCTCAAAGAGTTAGGGCGTAGGCACACCCTACGACCTTAGGAAACACAACGCGTTAAGAATAAGGATGATCCGCTCCCAGACTGTCAAGTTTTCTCACACAAGCCGACCACTTGTGAATGGCCGACCGTAAGAAACTTAAAACGGTTCAAAAACGAATGCAATGAAGATCCGGAGAGTATAGTGTTTCCGGGTCGTTATGTCCCAAATGAGCTATGCTAAGAATCACCAAACGAATAGTGATCGGTAGATTCGAATCGAAAAGAGGATTGAATGATATTATAACTACGTAAATAGCCTATAATTACAAAGGCTTAAATGCAAATTAAAGAGAATTAAAAGATAAAAATATTAAATAAACGCTATAACTATTTGCAGAATGATGTTTTTGATTTTTCTTTAAAACCACGCGACGTACAAAATAAAATGTGAAATCAAGCAAGATTTATCCTAAAAATATGAAAATGATATTGTTACAAACCTAATGATAAAAGAAAATTTTAGAAAAAGAAAATTATTTTTAAAACTATTTATCTAATTATTATTAATTAAAACTATTTTAACTATTTAATATTAGCCTAAAATACAAGAAAATATGAAATAAAGCTAGAAAAATAAAATTTTGACTTGGAAAATCTAAAATAACAAAGAGAATTTTCAAAACTATTTTTGTATTTTTCTCGTTATTTTTCTATTTTTATTAATTAAAAACTATTTAAAACTACTTAAATTGCTTAAAAATACAAATTTAACTAAGAAAAATCTGAAAAATATTTTTTGACTTTTATATTTATCTTAACTTAAGAAAACGAAAATTATTTTTTGAACCTTTTCTCGAATTATTTGTATTAAATGCTAATTAAAAATGCTTAAAAGTAATTAAAATGAAGAAAATAGCAAACCTGACTAGGAAAAATCAAAATTCAAGATAAGCTTAAAATAATATAGAGAATCTAAGAAAATATAAAACAAGGGCTTGTGTGCAAGATAATGAATCTATGTCAAGTGCTTATAAATAAGCACTTGAAATAAGCAAATGGTCACAAATGCACACCAAACCGTAATGTGCTTTAATATGCTACAAGAACTCAAAATGAACTAAAACAACTATCCTAAACCTCCGAGATCCAAACTGTTGAGATTTGATGATTTGGCTACAAGTGCTAAAAACAGTTTTATGAGGCCTACTTGTGGATTAAAAATAAGCACCTAGATAAGCTGAAACTTAAAAAACAGATGAAGGGTCCTAAAGAAGACCTGGCCAAGTGCTTATAAGCCAAAACCAGACCTTGGTGAGCTAAGAGGAGCTCTGCAAGCCTCGACACACGCTCTGCAGACTCGGTGAATACCGAGTCAATGCACAGGCACATAAGCCCATATTGACAAGCTCATTTGGGGCTTCTAAAAATTTGCAAAATATACTAAAATGGTAATAAGAGAATAGACCGAAGAAGTTATAAAACCTAGAGTTTGACATGATTTGGCCCAAACCGAGTCAATGATAAATCATCTCATTGAGCTCAAATGGCTTTTTCAAGTTTTTGACTTTTTGACAAAACTGAAAAGTTGACTAAATTGAGGTTTGATTCCAAATTATGAACTGAATATGATGTGTTATGATGAATTACACCTACTGCAAGCTATATCTATGTATTTGAAACACAAAACAAGATTTTGTTTTCTAAAAATCCTCACAGTTAAGTACTTAAGATAGATTAAGCATGATTTTGACTTTGAGCTTTTGCAAGTGCAAAATTAAGACATATATGAGTAATAATGAACTCAATAAACCTAGGACAACAATCTCAACCACTGAGCAAGCTTCAAAGACAGTTTGACCAACTAATCCAAACACCTCTTTAAACCATCGACGGTAAATTTAAATGAGCTAATCAACTAGCATATATATTGGATTAAACTCAATTAAATTACTCTAATTACCACTAATTAAACAGATTTAAACTATCTATAACTACAAATACAAGTACAAACACAATCAGAAATGAAGTGGAAATGAAAAGGAGATATCTACTCATGTGTGTCCAATTAGTTCAGAGGCTAAAACCAAACCCAAACCTATTCTAACCTAGTCTATTTCAACCCTCCAAGCTCAGACACCCAGATTCATCACCATTTCCAATTAAGCATCGCAAGTTGACTTTTGTTGACCATTTCACAAATTTGTTTGAAATTTAATTGTAAGCTTATCAAAAGCTATGAGAAGCTTCAATAAACTTGTTGGGCTCGTAAATAAGCTACTAAAAGATTGTTCATAAGAATTTGAACCGAAAATTTCCACAAAGGAACAATAAATTTGAAACTTATACTAAAACTTGGATTGATACTCAAAAGCACAATACAATGATGTTTTAACTTAAATGTGATACATAGAAACTGAAATTACAACATTTTGAATTAAACTAAGACATTTATTTAAAAAACGACATAACGAAAATTTATAAAACTAACTACTTGCTCTTTCTTGCTTCTCCTGCTTCCTTTTATACCTAACTCTCCTTCTCTCCTCTTTCTGAGCTAATCCCACCTCCTTTCATGGCCATTGGATGACTTGAAGAGTTTTTAGCCATTGGATTGATTTTGGCGCCAAAAGTGCTTTTTGCCAGATGGGGTTGAGTGAAATGGAGGAGGATGCATTTAATGTATCTTGGAGTGTGGTGTTGGTGGAGTGATAAGGTGGGTGGAAAAATGAGCTGGAGGAGGGGGGTTGAGTGTAAGCAGGCATTTGCAGAGATGGAGTGGGAAGACAGTGAAAAAGGCGGGTAAAGGGGATTTGACCAAAGGGTTGACCGGGTTTAATTATTAAAAGGGAAGGGGTCACAAAAGGAAGGGGGTCCAAATGGGTTAATGACAGGGGGTCCAAATGCAGTTATGATAGGGTCCAAGGGTTTGTAAAGGTTTTAATAACAAGGACCTCTTTTGTAATTTCTGAAAAAGACAAGGACCAATTCTGCCAATTATGCAAAGTTGTTCCAAGGGACCAATAGTGACAAGTTTCAATAGTACAAGGACCAAACTTGACATTTTCAATTTTCCAAGGGCCATTTTTGCCAAATTTGAAACTTGAAGGACCAATTTTGTAATTTCTCAAAACTTTTGATATTTTTCACCAAAGGACTAAATTTGAAAACTTATGATTTTAAAAGGACCTTTGGTGATTTTTCTTTTGAAATTAAGTGCTCAGGACTATTTCTCGACAATTTTTGAAACTTGGGGACTGAACCGCCAATTATGCAAACTTAGCTCATTTTTCATCCGATTTGAACATTTTGCATCCGAAACATATAAAATGCAATTTTGGAATATTTTCATATTTTGATGCATTTCGAGCATTTTAAACGCTTTGCAGCTCAGATTGACAAAAATGATGAGTATTTACACACTCATCAATCCCACACTAAACTATTGCTAGTTCCTAGCAATATTTTGAGAAAAACTTAATGGTTTTGAATCTCTTTACCAAAAGCCATTACTTATGGAGTAGCCAAATGTTTTAGTTCAAGTAAGAACCATGGTACACCGATAACCATGTGATTTTGAGCAAACCATCGCCTTTCAACGGATTTGATTTGTCTTTACCGAAGCCGTTTGCTCGGACTAGCCAACTCTTAGATAAATTATCGATATTATCTTTGGTGAGCTGATTACCAATTATGGTTTTTCCATCGCCTTTACCACAAGCTATAAACTTGCGGGCTAGCCAACTCTTCACTTTTAAGGATATGGTGAATAATACCATACAATTTTGGGCAAATTGCAAGTCGTCAACGGATTTGAGATATCTTTACCAAGAGCCGTTTGCTCTCGGATTAGCCAACTTTAGTTTATTAGACAAGGCGGATCGATAACTATAAGTCGAGTAAGTGCAAAACACTTACTCCAAAAAATTTTGGCCAAAAACGGGAATTAAGCGATAATTATATGATAAAATTCGTGAGAATTCCCACACTTAGAAATGAATATTGCCCTCAATATTCAAAGTACCGCGGTTATGCCAAACCGAGAACGTAAATGGGAAATACTACGCCATTATTTAGAAAGACGTTTTTTTTTTTTTTTTTTTTTTTTTAGAAAACTTATATATATATATATATAACGGGGAAACTCCCCACATTAGGGTGGTACACACGGTGAA